>OY728150.1:2072073727-2072406529 GCA_963277665.1 Viscum album | reverse complement strand
ACATTAATAAAAAGCCGTTAAAATAAAACTCATCATTAATTTCAATAATATATCTATTAGAGAAATTAATTCAAAATAAATTAAAATAGTGGCAGTGAGTTTTGGAACAGTGAAAAGACTCTAGAAGTGTGTTTTGTAATGGTGTATCTCTGTAGCAATGTCTAAGTATGGTGGAGAGACTTCAGAATGGTGTAACAATACTGGAGGTGACTTGTACTAGCAGTGTGATATTTTATAATTAGACAAAATTCTATGTTGGAGGTGTCTCAACTGACGGTGAGTCATTTTATGGCGGTGACTCCTCTAACAGTTGGTCAGGATAGTGGTGTCTCATACTTTGTCAAAATTATGTTCTGATGGTATGACATCCTAACGGTGAGTCATTACATACTTTACTGAATTTTATTTTTAATGGTAACTCATAGCTAATTGAGAGACATTATTGATTATGACTCATACTCAATGGTTTCTCAACCTCAACGGTGACTCATACTTTGGAAAAATTTCAACACCTATCTCAGATTATAAGATTCTTACAGAAAACATGAAACTCATTAATATTATAATAAGCATGATTTTGAGATCAGTAAAATAAGGAGGTCAAAAATATCCCCAATTTTGATGATCACAAATCATTTCATCAAATGTAATATCAAAAGAAAATAAATCATGATATATTATTCACAATATACAGGTGGTATCAAAGATAAATAAAGAAAGTAAAACACATATTATCTAAGGAAATCAAAGGAAATAGTATGGTAAAATGAAGAAATAAATTCCATACTAGAGTTATCCCCCTTTTGGGATTATCAAAAAGGCAAACATAATAAAACAAAAATGGTAAATCTATTAGGAAGGAAAAATATGAGTAGCATAAATATCATTTCATCGAAAAAGTTATTACAAAACATTTCATAGAAAAAATACCATCAAAGAAAAAAATTTAATCCAAAAAAAAAGTTAAGTCTTTACAGAAGGTCTCATCAGTGTTTTCACTTTATCCATGGCCTGGATCTAGTCTAAGGTAGTAGGTTCAGGTTGAGGTAGAGTGGTAGGAACACTATTCAGTGATCGAGGTTCTCTAGTAATGATAGGTATGATGTGCCTAACAGCTTCTACAGGATATAAATAAAATATTTGGAAATGATATGGAAGAGGTGCAAGGGGATATCTAGTTACTTCTAGACAACTTGAGAATTAAACATCAACTCCTATAATTGTGACTAGAGGATATAAATGGGTGGTCATTGGTATGGCCTCATGATCCACAACATCTATCCCATGAACATGAATAAAAGGCCTCATAAGTTGGATGAATTTCATGATAATCTATCCTCCTCTCTCCATGGAACAAAAAAATTATTCATTATATTCTATAAACTGATTCAACACAGGATTCATTTCTTTAAATTGTCTGACTTTCTCCTTAAAATCTTGGGTAATAGGAGGAATATTCAAATTCTCAACCAAAAACTTGAAATTGGAATCCATGGCATGCTTAGTGTAAATCCTCAAGAGATAATACTTAATTGCCTTGGTTATATTCTCCTTTTCTACTTTCATGTCATGAGAATAAGATGTAACTAGTTAAAGAACATGATCATTGGTGTATATTATTCTTCTTAAGGACTCTTGAGGTTGTGTAGTAGAATAATTTGAAGTAATAGATGAAGACTCTCTAATATCTTCTCAAACCACGGATTCAAGTAGCTCAACATGAAAGACGTGTGGTGGAGGATCATTATAACTAGAATCCACTGAGGTAAGATTTTCAACTCTCTCAAGAAGGGCATCTATAGAAGCTTCAAAAGAAGACTGCAACTCTATAATCAAAGACTTTATGGATTTCATCTCACCATTAATCCTCTTGTTCTCAATTTATATCACTTGAATATGATTCATCATCTTCAGTGGAATATGGTGGATCACTGATTCAAATAAATATCTTTCACCATTTTCACTCAGCCTAGTGAGTAGAGGTGCTTGAATCCTAAAAACTTTATCAAAATATGAAATCATATTTTCTTTAAAAATATCCAAGTCACCCTTGGTGACTAAGAAAATTGGGAAATTAGGGATTGGATTAGTAGGTGAAGGTTTCCTAAAAAAAGTAAACTTCTTTAACTAACTGAGAATGTTAACTTGAGAAATAATTGATCCCTCAGGATCCCTTGAATCTTGAAAAATATGTCCTCCATATTTTGGTGGACACACAAATTCACTAGAGAACTTACCCCACTCTTATGAAATTGGTTTGATCCATATCTCTGAAGAATTATAAACAAAGGTTTCAGCAATAATAGGTATTACTCCAACAAATACAATAGCATCAATCTCAACAATTTGAGAATCTACACTCTATGAAACATCAGCAGACTCAACAACAATGGGTTATTTTTCTATATAAACACCATCCTTATGAACAACAGTAGTTTATTCAACTTCCAAATTCATATCAACAGAAGTCTCATCAGAAGAATATACATAAACTAACTGTACATCATCGTCATCTTTCTCACTATAAACAATCTCTTTCTTCATTTCTTCATCTAGATGTTACTCAATAGTAGTAATCACTGAAATCTACTCATCCTTAGCAGAATTTGAAACAATATTATGAGAAGAAAAAAATTCAACACTTGGTGATTTCTCCCACTCAACAGATGCATCTTTTTTCTTAAAATATGGGTCCACATTTACTGGAAAGTAGGGTCTATCTGTAGATACACCAAGATGAGAAATTAGATCTAAATGTATTTCCACATCTCTCCTGCTAATTCATCTAAATAAAACATTAGAGTCTGAATCATCATCATATTCAGCATCACCATTCTTACCATTTCTATTATCAACATTTCCACTACCATTACCATTATCATCATTTTCTTCTTCTAATTCCTCCACATCATTATCAGAATTTGAACTGATTTTAAAATAGTTCCTCTCCAGAAACTCCAGTTCCTTCTTCATCACTTTTTAATAATTTATCTCATTTGGGAATTCACCTAGGTGGGATAGGATCTCCATAAGTAATAGGTGGTTCTTTGGGATATAGATCGAGGTCACTCCCCACATCAACTGAAATTTATTTCTCCTATTCTTCTTTAGAGGCAGCAGCCTCTTCTTCTGTCATAACCCATCCTGGTGGGGCCCATGTCATGACCACCCCAAGACAACCTATGATAGGCCAAGGGATAGTGACTAGTTCTAGATAGGCATATCTCACAAATGGGAGGCCTTTGCCTAAGTACTTATACACACACGTGTCTCCAAGCCTACAAAGCTAAAAGAAAGGGAAAACACCAACCACCATGCATGAAAACCACTAAATGTAAAAGTAATAAATCCAGATTGCAACCAGAAAGTAAAGTGAAGTACTATAAACTGGGTTAAGAATACAACCCCAAAAATAAAGACAACTATAAAGACCGACCTGCTAATGAGGGTACGGAAGCTGTAGTAGAAAACTATCAAGAATACCTTGGACCATTTGATCTCACAAGGCACTGTCTGGTCCTGGACCTGGTCCCACTCCAAGCAGAACTTCATCAAAGCATTGGTTGTATGCACAAGACATGACACATGCGGGAAAATCTCATGTAGGGGTCTGTAAAACAATACTCTTTAGGACATCCAAAAACCACAAAGGAAGAACCACAAAAGAATTCATAATAATCTCCACAAAGGTATACTCCAATACATATACCAAGGATATATAGATATACTCATAAGAATCCATGAGGAAAGAGAGTTTATGTCACAGCCACATGTCATTCATAATACTATACTAATATATGCCCCACCCAATGAGGAAATGATTGTAAAAGGTCATGATATACATATAGGAGATTCCAAATAATACTATGAACCCAATCTGTTTTACCCTCCACTGTAGGGGATTATCATAGAATACCACAAACCCTATGGTGCTCCTCGTAATGTAGAGGATTCCAAAGAATATTGTGAACCCTACAATACAAACAACTAGATGGAGGATTGACACCCTACACATGAAGGTCACTTCAATACCCAAAAAACTCCATTCGGGGTGATAGAGTATCACTCTCATCCTGAGGAGGATTTACAACTCTATCCAGGACTCGTCTCTTGAGGAGATTTCCAAGCAATGTCATGTCTAACCCTTAAGGAAAGAACCAAGGGGGGAGAATTCCTCACCTATACTATTCTTTTCTAATAACCCAACAATCCATATAAAAAGTTCTGACTATTTTTTAGGGTCTCAAAACCGCAAACGGATCATCAATCAGACTTACGATTTGAGAGATATGGACCTTTTAGAAAAAATGGTTCAGCTGGATCCGGGTCCGGTCTGACCCAACCTGGTTCGGACTGGCTGGATCTGACCCAGCACAAACCAAATGGGTCCGACCTAGCCCGTTGTGGTGGCCCAGCCTGAGGCGCTGGGCCTGGCCTGGTGCTAGCCTGCCTAACCAACCCGACCCACTGGAGCAGGCTGATCTTCTCTACTCGGGACGTGGTGGGCACTGTATCCCACCTATGGCCGTTATCGTGAGTCACCACCATGTTCTAGATGAACTATAGCCTCCAGCTTCATGACTTATATCACTATCTTCATCTGTCAAACTAACCCAGATGTGGCAACCCACCGTGTCCCTATGTGTCACACGGATGACTCAGTCGATCTCTATTTATGCATGTTCCCGCAACCTAAGCCATGTTTCCAGCTCCTCCATTCGCGACAGCTTCTGCAGCCACCGGTAGGACTTTTCATGGGCCACCAATGCATTCTAGTGGTCCATTCCTCGATTCGAAAGAGGTTCTGGGATCCCCAGTCCACGTTCTTCATCACCTAGGGTTCGAATCCTTATTTTGATTCACCGCGGTGCAATTTCATTCATGCTATGATATCTCCCACACTTCCTTGATCCATTTTCCACTATCATCATTGCACTACCATCATGTCGTTTCCATTCCAGATCCAAGATGTTGGATCATTGAACTAAGAAATGTTTTCACAATGATTGATCATTCTTCAACCCATGAAGAATGTGAAGAACGTGTGGGAGGAAAACACAATAATAAACCCAAGGATTAAACCTAAATAATTTTTTCCTTCTGGAATCTATCCAATCAATTAAAAGTATCAAGAAAATGACGAACAAACCAGAAATCAATAAAACAATCATCAATCCCCAAAAAACCCCGCAAGGTGAAACCCATCCCACAAAAATATGTAAAATCCATGAATCGATCTATCTGTAGATCGATTCACATTCATCATAGGAATTAAACTATGGGGAAAGGATGGAATTTAAATAACACACCCTACCTCTAGGTTGGATTAGTTGATGAAGAAAATTTTTGTTTGTCGTTCATCGATCTTTCGCCGAGCGATCTCTATCCTTGAGTCCTCATTCGTTGCTTTCCAATGCCACCTCCCAAGGTTTCCTCTCACTAGAGCTCTCAATAAAGATCTCACGGTTATGAATTGTAACCCTAGACCCCTGCCTTTGGGTTTAATAAAAGGAAACCAAATATGTTGCGTCATGAAAATATTTTTATTAAAATATTTAATGACGGTTACGTCCAAAATCTAACTTTTTTCCTAGCCCGTTCCAGAAAATTTTTGGCCTTTCCTAAGGTAAAGTCTTTGTTTTGAACATAAAGGTGCCCTCATATTTTTTATCAGGGCACCCATTTGGGAGTTATAAAAATTACAAGTTAGTCACTGAGTGTTTTTAATTTAAAATGTAACTTTATTCTAAAAAATTTATTCTAGGAACAATGGGACTTAGATTCTCATTCCATCTAAGCATGCAGTCTCAGTATTTTCTTAATTAATTTATTAAAATAAATTGGAGAAAAATCTGAGACATTACATCTTCATCCTCATCTAAATACTCAAAAACCTCATCAACTTCTAAACTAGGGTCAACAAGATCCCTTGGCCTAGATGGATGATCCATAGGGTTAAAATCCACATACATTTTCTCACCATCATCTACCCAGTGCTTCTTCCAGGGGTTCCAGTTAATTCTCATTATTGAACAAATTTCTTTAGAAATAAAAAAACCCACCACGGTCTATGATATACTCTTAATCAAATGAAACTAACCCTTTTTCTTTTAATAAGGCTGAAATAAGCTTTGGGTAAATCAAGAAATTATATCTTGAAGTAGTATTGATCATTTCAGACAAGTAAACCATAAGGTATATACATAAATTTATCTTATGTTATCTTTTTATAAGATAGATTAAGTAGATATCTTGATACTATAAGGTGTAAAAGAAACCTTTTATAGGGAATAACATGTGTTGTATAAACTTCAAGAGCAGTATTCATTCCCTATAAAACTCATAATCTACTAGTCTTCTAGTAATTCCATAACCAATTAGTTCAGTTAAAGCATATTCAGACATAAAAACATCATTGTATTTAGGTATAGTTCCTTGATAATCATCACAAACTCCTTTATGGGGTACCTTCATACATTCAACCCATTTTTTGAAGAAAAAAACTATTTTTATCATTTTATATGACTTCTTATCAATTAATCACCATATTGGTCAAAAGAAAACTCTACATGTTGATAGAACTCATAAACTAGCTTAGGATAGAAGGGTCTCTTGTTTGAAGAGAACCAATCCAACCAACCATGTTTATGGAGTACTTTGAGCGCAAAATACTTACTTGAGACTAACCACTCTACTTTAACTTCTTTTTTAACTATAACAGCTCTTCTTTATATCTCTGGGTTAAGTGGTTCTACTGTAGTAGGAACACTCATCTCACCATTTTGTTTATCAACTGGAAACTTCACTCTTTCCATGTGGATCGTTCTGGTAATCTCGGTCAAAGGTTGAGAGAAAGGTTGAAGGTTTGAAGTCCAAAAGATGAATAGTTTCACTTGGCTCGAGAGAAAATATAGGTGTGAGAAAATAGTTACATTTTGAATTAGACAAACATCAATTTTATATCAGTTGGTATTTTTAGGTATAGAGAAAATCAAAACTAGGAATTAGGAAACAATCGAATCAGGTTAAAATAAAATAAACAATAAGAATAAAAAAACTGGAAGTTAAACAATTTACAAGAGAAAATTTTGAAAAGGCGTTAAAATAAATGGTGTGACAAACCAATAGTGTAACACTTCATAGTGGTGTGACAACCATAATGGTGATATAACCACAACAGTGAGACAACCACGACTATTTGTCATACTCGTGTTTCATACCCAATGGTGTGTTATCAGAAAATTAAACTTAATCAAAATTAATCATACCTAGCTCATGTTTGATGTAATTAATTCTCTCATAATTCAAGGTATTATTAAATATATTAGATAATTAATGTTATATACCAATAAATTCAAGAGTTATATCACCCTTTTGAAAATGATCTCCCAAAAATTAATGTATTACATCAATGTTCTTTGTTCTAGAATGAGAAAAAAAATTATTTGAAATATTTATAGCACTTTTGTTATCATAATTTATGGGGACATGTTGGAATTGATATCTATATTCTAGTAATGTGTGTTTCTTATACAAAATTTGTACACAACAACTGCCAAAAACTATATATTCAGCTTCAATAGTAGATAGTGCATTATAATTCTATTTCTTACTACACCATGAAACTAGAGACTTTCCTAAAAGTGACATGTTCCAGAGGTGATTTTTCTATCTAACTTACATCCACCAAAATAAATATCATAATAATTAACGAAATAAAATGATTTTACTCTAGGATAAAATAATCCTAAATTGGAATTATATTTGAGGTATTTGAAAATTATTTTAATTTCAACAAGATGTGACTCTTTTATATTATCTTGAAATAGAGAACACATACACATACTAAACATTATATCAGGATGGAAAGAAATCAAGTAAAGAAGACTTCAAATCATACCTCTATAACTGGTTTGATCTACTAGTTTCTTAGCTTCATCAAGATCCAACTTATAGGTGGTACTCATAGGAGTATCACTACTCTTAGTGTTATCCATTTTAAAACATTTTAAAATATATTTAGTGTATTTATTATGATTTAAAATGATTCCTTATTTATTTTAAAAAATCTAAAAACCAAGAAAGAACTTGATTTCTCCCATCAAACTTATTTCAAACTCATTTTTTATCATTTTATAAAAATCATTACATAAATAATTTTTAGAAGATCCAAAAATTATATCATCTACATAAATTTGAATAGCTAAAACATGTTTTGATATTTATTTTATAAAAAGGGTAGGATCATTTATACCTTTTGAAAATTATTTTGAAATAATATAATTGTTGAGCCTATCATACCAAGCTCTAATATCCTATTTTAAACCATATAAATCTTTAGTTAATTTGAAAACTTGATTTTGAAAATGGGGATTTGAAAACCTGGGGGGTATTCGACAAAAAAATCCTCAATTATATACCCATTGAGAAATACAATATTGACATCCATTTGATATAATTTGAAATATATATGTGTTGTATAATCTAGCAGGATTCTAATGGATTCAATTCTGGATACAGGTGCAAAGGTTTCCTCATTGTTTATTCCATCTTCATGACTATAACATTGTGCGACAATTATATCCTTATTTATAACTATTGTGCTTGACTCATCTACCTTATTTCTAAACACCCATTTATTTCCTATAGTTAAGGTTTCCTTGGGTCTATCTACTAGTTCTCATGCTTTGTTTCTTTGAAACTGATTTAATTCTTCTTGCACTATCATCAACCAGAATTCATCATTAACGGATTCATTGATGTTCTTAGGTTCTATATAAGAAAAGAATTCTTGATGTTCAACCTGATTCTTAAGAGAAGATCGTGTCTATATACCTCTATCTAGTTCTCCTAAAAAATAATATAAGGGGTGATAATTAAGGTTTCTAATATATCTAGAAAAAGTAGGGCTGGTCACTTTAGGATTTTCTACAGGATTAGAAAGTTTTGGAAATGCTTCAGAATTGGATAACTTTTTTGGCTATTTAACAGCAGAATCAGAAGGTTTATAATTTAATTTCAAATAACACAAATCATACTCAAGGTTTTCTAGACTTAAAACTCTATATAGTCCAAATAAATCTATATTAACTAACTCAAGAGTTTGATAAGTAGATACTTATTTCTTTAATTTAAAAGAAAGTTATGTTTCTTTCCTTTTTGACAATGGTTATGGACTTTTTCATTTGAGAACTCCAGTTTTGGAAGATCCTTAACTAAACCTTTCCTAGTAATCTTCCTAAGTGAGTGAATGTTCCAATGACCTAGTAATCTATGCCAAATACAAGATTATTTGTGAAAATCACTCATGTTGGAAACATTTTGAGAAATTAAAGAATTTAAATCAACAAATAAACATTATCATTTTTTAAAGTGATAAAAATTAATGCATTTTTAGAATCATAAAAATTACAAGTATCATTCTCAAATTTAACATAAGAACCATCATCACATAACTGTGAAATATTAAGTAAGTTGTATTTAAAACCATCAATAAATAATACTTTAGAAATTAAAATAGAATTACTATTACTGATTTGTCCAAGGTCAATGATTTTCCCTTTAGCATTGTCACCAAAGGTTACATGAACACCACCAACCTTAATAAGGCTATTTAACAAAGAATGTTCTCATATCATATGTATTGAACATCCATTTTCTAATTATCATAGACTCTTATAGGAAGTATTCAAATAGTTTTCCTACAAAATAGAAATTATACAAGAAATGACTTTGGTACCTAGATTTTCTTGGGTCTAGAGATGTTATTAATTAAAGCTTTGGGAACCCACAATTTCTTGATGGGTTTCCTATAAATAGATTGAATATTTTTTGAAATAATTTTTTTAGGTCCTTTAGAAAAATAATTAGAAGAATAAAATTTTGGTATGAACTTAGGAACAAAAGTTCTTTTTGTTACTCTTCTTTTTCAAGGTTTATAACCTATAACTGTAACATATTTAGGTACAAATTTATTTTCTAAAATCTATATGAGATATTCTCTACCATTAGTGAATTTTTACAAGTCTTTCTTCAGTTTCTCATTTGAAAGTTTAAGTTCGATATTCTCTTTCAAAATGTGGGAATTCTTTTCCTTTTCAACAAATATATCAAATTTAATGTTTGTAAATAAATCATGTTGTTTGTTAATAACTTTTTATTTATCTGTAAGTTCATTAAAAGTATCTTTCATCATACTACGGTATTCAAAAATTTCTTCCTTGGTCATATCATCATCATTATTTTCATTCTCATAATTATCAAAAATATGTATAGATGATGTAGTAGGTTACTCTTTGACTTTTTTTCAAAATGTACATATTGGATCTTTCATATTTTTCTTTAGGAGAAGATTCAAAATCATTGGAGTTATCCTCAAAATTACTCTATGTTTCTTTCATTGCTTTCTTGTGTCGTTGGTCCTTGTAATCATATTTATTTTTACAATTTGATTTTGGACAGTCGTCTTTCACATGTCCTTTCATTTTTCATTCATAGAAAGTAACTTCATGTGTGTTGTCATACTTATTACAATCTCTTTTATAATTTCTTTTAGTTTCATATTTCCCTTTGTAACTAGGTTTTCTGAAAAAATTATTTTTCCTATAAAACTTATTAAAACATCTGGCCAAATAGGTCATCTCCTCATCACTATCCAACAATGAATCACTATAACTTTAACTAGAATATTGAACTTTATCATTTTCCATTTGTTTAGATACAGTAGTCTTAAAGGTTGTATATTTTTTCTTAGGCTCTTTATCATCATATCGATTGATCTTTAAATCTTCTTCATGCCTCATTAATTTACCAATAAACTCTTTGACAGGTAGATTGTTGGTATCATAGGATTCTGTAATTGATATAAAAGTCCCTCTCCATATTTTTGGTAAACATCTAAGTAGTTGCATGATCTGGCCCTTGTCGAATATAGGATTCCCAAGTGAGCTCATTGTGTTCACAATCTCATTGAACCTGAGGTTCATGTTAAAAATAGGTCCATCAGACTTCATATTAAATTTATCATACTTAATAGTGTATATATTAATCCTCATCTCCTTAACATTAGTTGTTCCCTCATGTGAAATAGATAAATTATACCAAATTTTATTTTTATTTTTGCATACAGATGTTCTATTAAAATATTTATCTCCTAAATCATAGTAATGGGCATTCATAGATTTATAATTATTATTGTAAGAAAGCTTTGTAGAATCATCCCAATCCTTTCTAGTAGTAGTAAGTATAGCATATTTATCTTCTATAGTAGTCCAAATTTCAAAACCCATACTCTCAATGTTCATTTTTATTTTAATTTTCTATTGAGAATAGTTGTTACCATTGAAAAAGGGAGGTATGTTAGTAGCAGAACCTTCTTGTATAGAATCCATTTAAAGAACTAAATTTAAAAATAACATAAATTTATGATCTTTAAATCTTAACAAACATTACAGTTAAAAATATTTTTAAAACTCTAATACCAAAGAAATATTCCTTTGATATCAAATGTTGGCTGGAGTGAGTAACTCAAGAGGGGGGTGAATTGATTACCCAATAATTTTTTTTGTTCAAAATAGATTAAAAAAATATTGTCCCAATTAATTTAAAATCATCCCAGTTAACCAAAACATCATATCATTATAAGTTTCAATCTTTAGAAATATTTCTTAGAAGATTCATTAGGTCTCAGATAAAATAATATACAATATTAATTAATACTTTTAAATAAATTTACTTAATCGAAAACTTATGAAAATGATAATTAAGGTTAACTATCAAAGTATATATTTTTATAGTTTAAAAAAAATCATTTTTAAGGAATATATTCAAAGTAAAACAAAATAAAACATGAATAATAATTTTGAATACATGAGGTTCAGTATCAAGCTGAGACTTAGTCCTCTCCACTTTGTAATAACCTTCCACCAAATAGTTTATATAAATAAACAGTTTGATCCAAAACCTGGATTGGGTTTTACAATAGTATACAAATGTCCAAATCTCACAAGACCTCTTTCACTATTATCCATGGGAGTAAAAATATTATAGGTTACACAGTACATCTAACAAATTTATATGTGGGAGTATAAATAATAAAAATGGATTTGATAAGATATCAATGTATATTCCAGTTTGTAGGAGGATAAATTATTTGTGAAATAAAAAGAGTATCACACACTTCTCCTAATGTAAAAAGAAATAAAAAAAAACTGAGAAATCTAAAATTATAAAGGGAGAGAGATGCTTGGTTTATTATGCAGTCTAAATCATGACTCTTGATTTTGATTTTCATTGTAGCGTGATTCGGGTTCTCGTGAAAACTTCAATAGAATAGAGTGTATTAGACACTTTTGTTCTTGACTATATGAAGGAAGAATATGTGTGTGGATATTTTTCTTCCTAAATCGAGTATAGAAGGATGTAGCATGTAATTTCTTGCAGTCATGTTCAGATCTATATTTCAATATCTTTTCATGTATTTACTCTACTTCTTTGCATCATACTTCACACTATTTCATGTACATTGCATGAGGGAGTCTACTTCTCTTTTATGCGCAGCATCATGAGTATCCATATAGGAATCCAGTTATTCTAAATCCTCATACTAAAGGCTAACACATTATTTAATTCATTTTTTAGATCCATTAAGAAATAATCATTAAAATAAAACTCATAATAAATTTCAATAATATGTATATTAGAGAAATTAATTCAAAATAAATTAAAATAGAAGCGGTGATTCTTGGAATGGTGAAAAGAATCTGGTGATGTGTATTTGTAGTCGTGTCTTTATGTAGCAGTGTTTAAGTCTAGAGAAGATACTTTGGAATGGTTTCACAATGTTTCCAGTGACTTGTATTAGTAGTTTGACATTTTATACTTTTCCAAAATTCTATGATGGCGGTGTCTTAGCTAATGGTGAGTCATTGTCTGGTAGTGAATCATCTAACGGTAGATTAGGTTGGCAGTGTCTCATACTTTTTCAAAATTCCAATCTGATGGTATGACATCCTGGTGGTGAGGTATTCCATACTTTACCAATTTTTTATTGTAACAGTGACTCAAAGATGATAGTGAGACATTGTTGAGGGTGACTTATCCTTAGCGGTGTCTCAACCTCAACTATGATTCATAGTTAGGAAAAATTCCATCACCTATCTCAGATTATATGATGCTTACTGAAAACATGAAACTCATTAATATTATAATAAGCATGATTTTGTGATCATTAAAACAAAGAGGTCAAAAATATCCCCCTTTTTAATGATCACAAATCATGGCATCAAAAGTAAGATCAAAATAAAATATATCATGAAATATCATTCACAAGATATAGGTTGTGTCAAAGATAAAGAAAGAAAGTACAACACATATATCTAAGGAAATCAAAGGAAATACCAAGGTAAAAGGCAGAAATAAATTTCATACTAGAGTTATCCCCCTTTTTTTATTATTAAGAAGGTAAACATAATCAAAAGAAAAAAATAAATCTAGTATGAAAGAGAAATATGAGTAGCAGAAATAATATTTCTTCAAAAAATCTATTACAAAACATTTCACATAAAAATATTCCATCAAAGACAAAAAGTCCAATCCAACAAAAAAGTCAAGGATAGGAATAAGGGCCCATCAATTTTTTTCCTTTATATTTTTCTTGGCTCTAGTCTAAAGCAGTATGTTCATCTTGAGGTAGAGTGATAGGAACACCAGTCAGAGATTGAGGCTCTCTAGTAAAGATGGGTTTGAGGTACCTAAGAACTTCTAGAGAAGAAAAATAAAATGGATAGAAATGAGTTGTAAGAGTTGAAAGGTGGTCTCGGGTTACTCCTAGATAAAGAGAAAATTAAACATAAACTCTTAGAGTAGTGACTAGAGGAGATAAATGGGCAGTCAATGGTATGGATTTGTGAGCCACAGTAGTTGTCCCAAGCACATAAATAAAATGACTCAAAAGGTGGATTAATTCCATGATGATATTCCTTACTCTCTCCATGGCACTAAAAATTATCCTTTATATTCTAAAAATTGATTCATTACTATAGTCATTTCTTTAAACTATCTTACTTGCTCCTTAAAAGTTTGGGTAATAAGAGGCATCCTCAAATTCTCATTCAAAAACTTGAAATTAGCATCCATGGAATGATTAGTGTAAATCCTTGAGAGATAATAATAAATTTCCCTTGTTATAGTCTCCCTGTCTTCTTTTATGTCATGAGAATAAGATGTAGCAAGTTTAAGAACATGATCATTGTTATGACTTATTCTGGTTAATGTCTCTTGAGGTTGTATAGCATCATCACTCGAAGTACTAGCTAAAGCCACTCTAATCTCTTCTCTAACCATAAATCGAAGCAGATCAACATCAAATATGGGTGGTGGAGGATTGGTAGAACTAGAATCCACTGAGATAATATTTTAAACTCTCTAAAGCAGGGCATCCATAGAAGCTACAAAAGCAGACTGAAACTCCATAATCAAAGACTTTATAGATTAAAGATCACTATTAATCCTCTTATTCTCAATTTCTATATATTTAATATGATTAATTATCTTCATTTTAATATTATTTATCACCAATTAAAATAAACATATTCCATAATTTTCACTCATCCTAGTGAGTATAGGTGTTTGACTCTTCAAAAAATGATCAAAATATGAAAGAATATTTTCTCTAAAAACATCCAAGTCACCCTTGGTGACTAAGTCAACTGGGATAGTAGGGATTGGAGTAGTAGGTACAACTTTCGTAACATAAGAAAAATTTTCTGACAAACCAAAAACATCAACTTGAGAAATCATTAATCCATCAAGATCCCTTGAAACTCAAATAAAAGGCCCACCATCCTTTGGTGGGCATGCAAATTAACCAGAGAACTTACCCCATTATTCTAACGTTGGTTTGATCCATTCCTTTAAAGAATTATAAACAAATGTCTCAGAAACAATAGGTAGTACTCCAGTAGGTACAATAACAACGATATCAACAATATAAGAATCTTCACTCTATATAGTATTAGCAGACTCTACAATAGAAGTTTATTTTTCTATCTAAATAATAGCAGCTGATTCAAATTCCAAATTCCTATCAATAGAAGGATGATTATAATTAGAAACATTAACTAACTATACATCATCATCATCTTGATCACTAGAAACAAGTTATTTATTAATTTGTTTAGCTATATGCAACTCAACAGTAGAAATCACTAACATCTTCTCAGCCTGGGAAGAATCAGAAACAGTATTATCATAATCAATAAACTCAAAAATTGGAGATTTCTCCCCCTCAAAAGATCCATCCTTTTCTATAAAATCTAGTTCCACCTCTACTATCAAGTTGGGTGTATTTGTAGATACACCAGGATAATAAAATAGATATGAAGGTATTTCCATATCTATCATTCTAATTTGGCCAACTAAACCATCAAAGTCAGAATTATCGTCATCTTTAGTATCACCATTATTACCATTTCATGCATCTCAATTTACACTACCACTACCATTATCATATTCTTCTTCTTTTAATTCCTCCTCTTCATTATCAGACTTTGAACTAATTTTAAATCATTCCTATATAGAAACTTCAATTTATTCTTCGTCACTTTTCACTAATTTTTCTCTTTTTGGAAGTCTTTTTGGTGGTCTAGGATCTCCATAAGTAATAGGTGGTGATTTAGAAGACAGATCGGGGTCACTCCCCACATCAACTGAAATTTATTTCTCCTCCTCTTCTTTTGAGGAAGAAACCTCTTATTCATCCTCATCCAAATATTTAACAACCTCATCAGGTTATAGACTAGGGTCAACAAGATCCCTTGGCCTGGATGGATGACCCATGGGGTTAAAATTAACATACAATTTATCACCATCATCTACCCACTTTTTCTTCTAGGAATTCTAGCTTATTTTCATTCTTGAACAATTTGCTTTAGAAATACAAAACCCACCATAGTTTATGATAGACTCTTCATCTTCTGAAACTAACCATTTTGATTTTAACAAGGATGAAATGAACTTTGGGTAAATTAGCGAATTATATCTTTAATTTGGCTTTATTATTTTAGAAAATTGAAACATAAGGTATCTACATAAATTAATTTTATTTCCTCTTTTCATAATATATATTAATTATAAATCCTAATACCTTAAGGTGGAAAAGTCACATTTTCTAGGGCATAACATGTGCTGTATAAACTTGAAGAGTTTCCTGAATTCCCCATCCAACTCAAAATATACTAGTCTTATGGTTATTTCATCACCAATTAGTTTGGTTAAATCATCTTCATACACAAAAACATCTATATCTTCAGGTATGGTTCCTTGATAATCATCATAAACTCTTTCATGGGTTAACTTCATACATTCAACCCATTTCTTAGAATAAAAATCAATTCTATTTCCTTTTACTTGACTTTTTATCCATTCATCACAATCTTGGTCAAAATAAAACTCCACATGCTAATAGAACTCATAAACTAGGTTAAGATAGAAGGGTCTCTTATTTGAAGAGAACCAATCTAACTAACCTTGGTTCTGGAGTACTTTGAGCACCAAAAACTTACTTGAGACTAACCACTCTTCTTAAAATTATTTTTCAGCTACAAAAAATATTCTTCAATGCTCTGGGTTAACTAGTTCTATAGTATTAGGAACACTCAACTCACCCTTGTGTTTCTTAGATAGTCGCAACTTATATAATGAAGACTTAGAAGGATTATTCACTCTTTCCATGTGGATTGGTATGGAAATATCAATCAAAGGTTTAGAGAAAGGTTGAACATTTGATGGTCGGGAGATGAAGGGTTGCACTGGGCTTGAGAGGAAATAGAGGCACAATAAAATATGTGTGTTTTGAATTAGAAAAACGTCTATGTTATATCATTTGGGATTTTTAGGGATCCAAAAAATCAAAATCAAGAATCAAGAAACAATTGAATTAGGTAAAAAATAAAATAAAAAGTAATAACAAAAAATGCTAGTTCAATCGTTTAGAAGTTATAAATTTGAAGTAATGAGAACCAATGGTGTGATAAACCAACAGTGTGATGTTTTACAATGGTGTGACAACCACAGTGGTGAGAAAACCACAACAGCGAGACAACCACAATAGTGTGTCATACCCAATAGTGTTTAATACCCAATGGTGTGTTATAAGAAAATTAAACTTAATCAAAATTAATCATGTCTAGGTCATGTTTTATGTAATCGATCCTCTCATAATTCAATGTCTTAGTAAATATATTATCTAACTGATGATTTGTACCAATAAATTCAAGGGTGATATCACCCTTTTAAAAATGATCTCTCAAAAAGTGATGTCTTACATAAATTTTCTTTGTCCTATAATGTGAAATGGTAATCTTAGAAATATTTATAGCAATTTTGTTAGCACAATTTATGGGGAAACATCATAATTGATATCTATATTCTAGTAATGTGTGTTTCATCCACAAAATTTGTGCACACCAGCTACCTTCAACTATATATTCATCTTCAAGAGTAGACTATGCAATAGAATTTTGTTTCTTATTACACCAAGAAACTAAAGACTTGCCTAAAAAGTGACATGTTTCATAGGTTATTTTTCTATCTAGCTTATATCCACCAAAATCAACATCAGAATAACTAACAAAATCAAATTATTTTCTTCTAGGGTAAAACAATACTAAATTGGCAGTATATTTGAGATTTTGAAAATTATTTTAACAGAAACAAGATGTGACTCTTTTGGATTAGCTTGAAATAAATCACACATACACACACTAACATTATATCAGGATTACTAGCAATTAAGTAGATAAGACTTCCAATCATACCACTATAACTGGTTTGATCCACTAGTTTTCTAGATTCATCAAGATCCAACTTAAATGTGGTAGTCATAGGAGTATCACTACTCTTAGTTTTATCCAAGTTAAAACGTTTTAAAAAATATTTAGTGTATTTACTTTGATTTAAAATGATTCCTTCTTTATTTTGAAAAATATGAAAACCAAGAAAGAACTTGAGTTTACCCATCAAACTCATTTAAAACCCATTTTACATCATTTTAGAAAAATCAAAACATAAATAATTTTTATTGGATCCAAAATTTATATCATCTATATAAATTTGAACAACTAAAACATCTTTTGTGATTCTTTTTATAAAAAATTTAGGATCAGCTATAGATTTTGAAAAACCTTTTAAAATATGAAAATTTTTGAGCCTATCATAAAAATATATAAGAGCCTATTTCAAACCATATAAAACTTTATTTAATTTGGAAACTTGTTTTGGAAAATGGGGATTTTAAAAAACAAGGGGTTGTTCAAAAAAAACATCCTCAATTATATACCCATTTATAAATACACTCTTGATATCCATTTGATATAATTTGAAATCCATGTGTGCTATATAAACTAGAAGGATTCTAATGGATTAAAGTATGAATTAATACATCACCCTCTATTTCAATTAAGTATCCCTTTAATTATGATTTTTTAAGTATATAAAGTATATGGGTGAAGTTCAAGAGAGTTTGAAGAACTTTTGGAGTGTTTTGGGGTTTTTTCTATAGGTTCATGTTTGGTGCACGGTTTTGGAAAACCATGCAAAAACTCCAGTAAAACATGAATAATGAAATATGGGGAAAGGGAAGGTGCACATACAGTGCATGGTATTCCCAAACCATGCGTCCACCTAGTAGAAACCATGCGCTTTTGGAATAGTGGATTTGGGTTTTTAAGACAGTGGCTTTGGAAAAGTTGGAACATGGTTTGGAAAACATGTGAGGAAACCATGTGAGTTTCATCTATAATGTAGTATATGTCACATATTTAGCACATAGTTTTCATAATCGTGTGACTAAACCTTTCATGAAAAGAAACAACTTCCTTAAAAGTGTATCTCACTCATTTTTTCCTCTAACTCCCTCATTTTTCCTCCTATGCAGCCTTAACTCAACATTTTCTCTTACCAAAGGTCAAGGAAGGTTCTCCCATCAATTTTAAGGTAATATTAAGTCTTTCCTAATTTATTAGAATCCAATTCCTTATGGTATGTGATCATTCTTGGCCATTCTTGGTGTTTTTCTTAGATATAATTCTCTATTTCTATTGGTTTCTTAGATATATGTCCATTTTGGGTATATATAGGGTTGTGGATGCCAAATATGCTTATATTTGATCTTTTTGTTAATAGGGAAATAGATATAAGTTGGGTTCAAGTATATTCAACCTGGTTTTGTGATGGTTTTTGTGTCGTTTATCATTTTCTCCAAAACTCTCATAGTGAGTGGCTTCACTCTTGATTCCTATTTCTAGAACTGATTGTCTTAGTTTCAAATTAGTTTAATTTCTTTATTTTTACTGTGATATTGTAGTGAAAATCATGATATAAATCCTCTTTAGTGAATATTTATGGTTTTTTGTAAAATTTTGGAATTGTAGTAATTGGTTGTGTAAAGTTCTTTGGTTTCTTGATTTTAAAATGTTTATTTTAAAATATTCATTTTTTTTATTTTTGAAAATTATTATTAGAAAAAGAGTTTCAATAAAATTTTATTTTATTGAAATGGTTTTGGCATGGTTTTAGGCATACTTGGTAGTGTGTGTTCATATTTCATTACAAGGCTTGGTTGAAATATGACCTTGTACTCAGTGCCAAATGTGTAATGGAACATGGGATATAATTACCTTGTGAAAAAAATGGTAGATATATTAGAAACCACTCATGAGTATGGAACTATCATAATGAAGCATGCATGGTTGGTTGTGGGGATATGTGGAATAGATTAGTTATTCCAAAATGGAAGTTGTTAAATAGGTTAAAGTATTGATTGGTTGTTTCCCTTGGAACTTGATGTTGTTTTGAGAAAATGGTTTCATTTTCACTTGTTTATATTTAGTTATAAACTGTTTTAGAAATTGTTTTATATAAACAAGTTTGTATAAATGTTTCTAACTTTTCTATCCTAGTGGTGTGATTAGGAATGTAAGTTGGGGGAAACCTACTAAGTTTTAGTAATTACCCCTTCTTTAGCACTTTGGTGTTTTTGAAAATATCATTTATTGGTACATGAGAAAAGTTAAAGTAACACACATATTTGGTACTACCTCATGATACTTGTGATGTTTGGTGAAGTGGTATATTGGATCTTATGGAGATTTGGAGTTATAGTTGTCTTCAAGTCTTATTTGTTTATAGTCTTCTTCTGTTTACATTGATATTAGTTTGTCTTCAACTTTGGTAATATTTAGTTGGTTTGATATAAATTAAATTTTTAATTTGTATTTAATTTCATCATTCATCATATAGTGGTTTATTTTTTTATTGTTTGGTTGGTAAGTTGTTTTATTTTTAAAGGGAAAATCATCCCCCACATATATTGTAGCCCTTCGTTATGTATTGTCATACTTTAGTGTCTTGGGGATGCCTCTTAAGGCTAAGTAACATATCATCTTCCTCTAAAGACAATAATAAGTAAAGGAAAATTAAAAATGGTATCACTTTTGTTCGGTCCAAAAGTCTGTTTGAGACAAGTGGTATCAGCTTGGTCCTTCCCTTATGGAACTAGTAGTAATCAGTTATGTTGGTCTCAGAGTTGAATTTAATTCTTGTATATTACTTGATTTGGGATCATATAAATGAGTAGAATTGTTATTATTTGAAATTTAGAGTATAAAAATATGTAGCTAACCTTTTTTATGCTAAACTTCAAGTTATTAGGGAGTTGGGTATATAAGTGTTTTGGATACACTTATAGGATTTGGAATCTCATTTTCATGGGTTTATCCAATGAGATGATCATGACATGCATTGTAAAAAAAATCAATTCCCACTAGGAATGCATATTTCATTTTTAGTGATGATTTATGATTTGGTGCACAAGTGTTGGTTTTAAGAAAAATGTTAAAGTTGTTTTTAAGTGAAAGATTTTGAAAAAGAGCATGATTATGGTATTTTGAAAATAGTTTTATTTTCAAAATAAAGTATAGATTTTTCAAAAATTATTGAATGTGTAAAATCATGTTATTAATGGGAATTATATACACCATACACCCAAAATAAGTTTTGAATAAGGAATATATCTCACATAAGTAAAAGTGAGATGAGAAAACTCTTACCTAACACATCATTTTGGATGTACGTGATTTAACCTCATGTATAATGGTTTAAAGAATGTTAATAATTTATAACATAACCATATTTATATTTATTATATCATATATAATCCTATTATACCATATTATCACTCATTTGTTAATAATATTTCATTATTTACCTTGTTTCGGGTGTTAACTATGTCATTTTCATATGCATATTTTATCATGTAAATATCGATTCTTATGTATAGAATATAGTTCTTTCATATCCAGAATTATATTAAGTTCATAGATATTATATTTATTCATTATATAAATTTTTATAATCATTCTTAAATTTTGAACATGGGAAATAAATCGCATCGCATTATGGATATGGTAGGTTGTATGTACGCACAAGCGACGGTATCATTCCCTTAATGGTGAAATGGTAAGGAAGTAGATGGTATGTTAATTTTAACAGAATAAATATCATGTAATTATTATTATATATATACATTATTTCCATCATTATACGCATCCAAGTAAAGTGGTAATGAAAAACAAATTACACCACAATGTGGAGACGGTAAGTCGTATGTACACACACATGGTGATTTCTTTTTTCATAGGATGGTTAAAAGGTATAATATGGTTATCCCATAATCATAATAAAATCTTATAATATATATTATACTATATTTATTAATTTATAATAGAAAAAATACATTAATAGGATATATAATAAGAAATAAACTTGAATGAGTCGATAAACATGATTACCTCTTCTTTGGAAGATTTCCTTTAATCTCTTCTTAATGGATCTAGAGTAGGTATTTTTGAAATATTAGGACCTAAATAACTTGTATAAGAATTTTGGGAAGATAAAATGGTATTTTTTGGTTGATCTATAAGGATAAAATTGGTGTGAATAAGTAAGGAGGATGTTCCCTTTTATAATTGAGGTGAGGGACACTTTTAGAGACTCCCAAAATATTAAATTAATATAAATTAATTTTCAATTCCAAATGAATCCAAAGTGATTTATTTATAAGATAATATTATTATGGGTCTAAATACTCTCATATAATAATTTTTGGACAATTTTAGGTCACATTCTTACCTTTATATTTTGGTTTTAACCCTTATTTAAACTCTTCAACTCTTACCGTGACAACATGTATTTTTACTCTTTGCAAGTTAACATAGATACTATAAAATTCTAAATGAGTAACGAATGAAATTTTAAACTTTATTCCAATAATTTGGATGAATTTTATATTTTTATTATTCTTATATCATTTAATACAATATTATTTATTTTAAAATATCATTAATGTCAATTTTGACATTATTCATTACTTTGACTTTTAAAAAAATATCAATACACAAGATAACATCAAAAAAACATTTAATACACCCATAATATGTCTATTTAATCTATAAAATTATTTTATGACATTAATTATCTCAAATTATATTTATTTTAATATTTTTAATATCATTTATTTGATATTTCCATTAATTAAACAATCACTACATCATTATTGTGTAAGCCTTTAAGGTAATTATTTATTTCCTAAAAATTAAAAATAAATTAACATAATTAATATAAAAAAAATATATTTAAAATTAATATTTATAATAAAATACATCTTTTGAATAACCATATATTAAAAATGGAATACTTATTAAAAAACATGAGTTTGACATATTTGACTTTCCTTGAAAGAAAATACTATAAAAGTCTTAAAGTCATACAAAGGGTTCCAATAGGCCATAAAATTGAATCAAAGATAATTTTGGTCGACATTCACTCATCCAATAAAATTAGGAAAAGTTTTAGGGTGATTTTATAATATTTATAATATTATTTTTACCCTTAATTACCTGATTTACCCTTAATCGTGGTAATAAAAATTTCCAAAGTTACTATTCATATTGTCCAAAAATAAAAGTGGAATATTTATTAAATTTTGGACTTCTAATTCCAAATATGAAATTAATTTTTAAAAATTAAAAACACATAATTGGCTAAAATTAAATTAAAATTAATTCAATTGATGAAATAAGAAAATGAGTTTTTAAAGTGAAAACGTTCAAAATATTGAAATGTTTTTATATCCAAATTCAATGTAAAATTGACTCCAATGACATAAATTAGATTATATGACATAAAATTGATCTAATTATAATTTAAAACCAATAAAAATTTAATTTTACACTATATTATTTAGATAAAAAAGTTTTTTTCAATTAAAATTTAATTTTTTCATTATTCATCAAAACATGAAACTTATAAGAAAAATACAAAAAAATAAAAGAAAATAAATTTTGATATTCCAATTTCAAATAATAAATTTATTTTTTCCAATAGAATTTATAAGTGTCAAAAAAATATATTTAAAACAAGTGTGCCATCAAAAGGAGACAAAACTGCCTTTAGAAAAATATAACCTTTTATGCTTAAAATTGGTCTTATTATTATCTTAATACTATAAAACTTATTAGATGAATTTAAAAAAAATGTTCGAATATATAAAATATATATTTTATTAATTTATTTCAATAATATTTATTAATTTAATTTATTATGATAAAATGTCATTGTGGGCATAAAAATAGTTAAAAAACACATCCTTTATATTCAATTTTTTTTTATTTTCATTTACAATTAATTTTTAATCAATGAATTAATTTTATGAACATGTATAAAATATATTTTCATAATTTAATTAATCACATTCATTCTATCCATTCTAACAGCTAGGTGATAACTATCACAATTAAATAATAATATTCAATCATTTTTTAAGCTCAGTGTTCTGTGTAACGTATAACATTAAAGAAATTGAATTTACTTAAGAAGGGATATACCATAAAATCTTGGAGTGTTACATTATACCCTCTTTCATTCAATTTTGTCCTTATAATTTAAAATTTCAATTTGAAAATCATATATTGATACTTGAAAATTCCTTTATGGGAAACCCACATCAGAAATAAGGTTAATAAAACATCCCATCAATAAGAGGGAAAAGGAAATGACAATTTCTACATATAATTAGGCTTCTGAATAGGATAACATTATTGAGAAGTGAAAACTGGGATATGGACAAAAAAATAAAACTTTCAAGTTCTTATGGAGAGTGATAGAGAACATGGTCATCATAAAGTCTACCATCACAAAACCATAAATCTATGATGGTTTAAAGATCCCATTGATTTCTCAATAATAAAATTAAATGAATATAATTTTTTATTCCAAAATCTTTTACTAGAGTTTAGGGATTATTTTAATATCCATATAAGCACTTGAGGAAATAAAATTACTTGATTTCATTTTATGCCATAAGAATAATATTATCCTTTGGTTGTGTTTCAATATATTTCCACTTCATATCTTATTCCAAGAAATAGATATTCAAGATAAACTCTTATGCCTAAAGAACTTTTATTTAATCATAATATCTATAAGTTATTTCTCCATTCTCTAAATATTTACTGAAACCAAAATGGTTAGCACATGTTATCCAATTTAATAATAATACTTTAACCTTAAACAATAATATCCAATGTTCAACTTAATCCATTACATAGGTAGTTAATTTTAAGATGCTTCCAAAATATGTATGTACAGATTGAAAAACAAAAAAAATATAAGGCTCGTCACTAAATCAACTTAACATTATATTTTCCCCAAAAAAACATAATATTTCACTTTTTATCACATACCAAATATATGAATACCATTATCACCTTAAAATCTTGATGAAAACAAGCATGATTCCAAAAACAATATCTTAAGTTGTTGAATATATTCCTTAAATTAAGAAAAGATAACATAAACCATAAAATAACTAACCATATTCATGTTCACCAATATTATCCCATAAAAATATATTTATCATAATTATATCAACATCAAGAGAATATTAAGGTTATCATCCCCAAATCATGTGTTTTCCAAATAATAAACTTGAAATAGAATAACTTCTCTTAGTAATATTCATCACATGATTCCAAATCCTTAAGAAGAAGTACTATATTAAAATCCTTATATATCTCATGATTATTATAACTAGATCACCATTGATCAAATAATTCTTAAATCCAAATACATATGAACATTAATCATTCTACTTTATTCTTAAACTATTAACTATGCTTTATCATATTATTCATTAATACCTCCTTCATTTCATTTGTCTTTTGTAGACTATTCATCATCAGTAGTATAACCATTACTTGTATTACCTTTCTAATTCTAACCACTGACCAAATCCCAAAGCACAATGTGATAAACACTAATCATAGTTATAAATCACATGGTCATGAATAATCATTTTTAGGATGTCTAAATCATGACAATATCTTAATCTATGAATCCTTAGGTTTTCTATGGTCATTACCAAATCAATCGGATGCTATCTTAGAATTATCTTCAATAGTTATTCATAGGGTTGTGTTATCTAATCTATGTTTTCCAAAATCTAGTTCCCAAGGTTTCTACTAAACTTCCTTTGATAACAACTGTAAAGACCCAGACTCTAGTGACCCATAGATGGTGTCTTACTTTATTACATTGTCATAATATAGAATAAATTTCATCCCAAAGGACTGAATAATTTAGTAGTATTGGTAAATGTAATGACCCCCTCCCTCCAAATATACTGTAATGATGGGAGAGAGATAATGACCCCTGAGTCCTAACTCCTGTAGGCCCTAGGTTGGAAAATAGCACTGAGGGTATAAAAATCTCATAAAATGGGAGGCATTACCCTCTATAATAATGTAGGATCAGAAGATAAGATGAATCATCCACAAAAACTCCAAGAAATAATGTAAAAAGAAACCAAAACCATCCCACATTCATGTATAAATTAAACACATAAAATAAAATTCTCCAAAGTAAATACCCAAAAGAAAAGCTAAAGCAGGAACATAGTATCCATCCAAAGGTCTGAGCTAGTAATGTCCAGCATGGTCCACATAATCTTCTTGGAAACATGAAAATAGTTTTATATATGTTGGGTGAGCATACAATTATACTCATTATAAAAACCAATGTATCTCATGCGTATGTGAAAGAAGCATACTAATGCACCTGTGAGAAAATCGTATAACCAAACATCACATATACAAGTATACTAACTAAACCTAACCTCACCAAATAAAACAAGTCAAGTAATGTAATATAACATGAATAAAATCAATATGGGTACCCCACACCACTTTCCCATTGGTATGTCTCTCTCACACCCAACGTCGTACGTCCTGGATCTCTCATCTCTTCAATATATCACATCGCCCCACAAACATGGTCACAACACACCTCGCCCAAAGACACATGGGTTTTCCTCCCCACAAGCAAGGCCACATCACATCTCACTCAAAAAAACCTAGGCCACAATAAAACCACTTCCATAACTAGAGTAGTAGGGTATCGTGAGCATGTAGGACGTTAACCTCGTTCCCTCCTCTAACCAAGCATGACCCCCACCAGAAGCTACTCCACAAACACGGGCATATCACATCTCACCTGAAAATAACTAATCCATAACAACCACCATATAATGAACTAAAAGACCTCAAAGAATCACAACCTATGTAATACCTACCTCTCCTGGAAAAGAAATTTGGAAAGAGCAGTTACCCATCCAATCGTACTCCTCACTAGATTCCAGGAAAAACACCCCTTGCATGACTATGCGGGTGTCAAAACACAGTGCTCGACGTGGGTGGGGTATATATAGAAATCAAAAGAATATACAATTATATATATATATGTAGTATCAAATATGGGTTCAAAAACAAACTAAAAAACTCAAAATGTTGTCACTTTTGTTTCCACCTCTAAATGCATAACACCACACAACAAGTCACAAACCCCATTTCACATTTCCAACCAATTCCATTTAATCATCCCATTATTTTCATTATTTAGCATTAACAAAATTTAACCACACAACCCATTATTTAATTATTCATTAAAAATTTCATCCCATTAACCAAACCAACCCATGTCATTTCAAACATTATTAAACATTTGTTTCTTCCATCACTAACCAGTCATCTATCACAAAACAACCACCACATTGCTTCCCCAAAAGCACGACCAACAAACCATCACCTTTCCACCCCAAAAGTACGGCCAAAAAACAAACCACCTCACATCCCCAAAAGCATAGACAACAAACAATCATCCCCAAACACACATCGCCATCCCACAATCATGACCACACATCACAACATATCAAGATCATTTCACAAATTTACAAAGGGTATTTTATCACATTCCACTTTATTTTAGGGGGTGCTATCACACAATCCATAAATCCTAGGGAAACCATTTCATTATCCAAATATATCTAGCACAATCATAGCACATATATCTAGCACAAACAATTCCCCCAATGGCCATAATTTTTAGTAGGGCCACAAGATCATACAATCCATAATATCACAAATAACATCAAAGCTATAAAATAATGTGAATCAAACCCATTTTTTACCCCTTAAAATTTCAATTTAACCAATTATTTATCTTTTATTAAGACATAAAAACCATAATACATGGGTAAACAAAATTAAACCCATCCCGCATGATGCAAAATAAAGAGAAATTAGGGAATCCCTACTTCAAAGAAGTTTTTTCGACTCACTGTGCACCATAGGGAGAAGAAGAATCACCCACAACCACAACTGGACCATAAGAAACCTCATATCAACCTATAATTCACCTAAATACCATCAAAACACATCCAAAACACACAAACCAAACCAAAACACACCACCATAGTGAAACCCTGGAGAATAATGGTAGAAAACCATCCAAGAAGAAGGAAGGGATTACCACGGATTTCCAACGAACAACCGCTAGGACCAATGGATCAAAGAGGGAGTAAGAGGGATTGAAGAACTCACTGGGGTGCCTAGGGTTCACCCAAAATTAGAAGAAGAATTATTCACGGTCGAATGAATGAATATTTAGCCAGAAAATAACTTTTAATGTTGCAATGCATCTGGGATTTACACAACGTGTAATCTCCTTTCACATCGTGTAATCATCAAGGTTTGGTTTTGCATAAAAACATTCTGACTTTTCATTATCTAACCCCAAAAATCTACACATCATGAACCGGCCTTTGAAAAGTTGTAAAACCAAAAATCACGTCATGTAAAGTTTACATGACTTGTATTTCCTGTAGCATCCCTACTACACCTCCAACTTCAAAACCTCCCATGAACACCTACAATGCTCAAAACTGGTAAAGTAACCGACCGAGAGAGAATAGACCATTACATCATATGTATCTCAAATGATTATCTCCCTCGAGAATCAAAAACCAATCCTATAAGTAAAGGGATTTGAACAACCACCTCATGAGATACCTCTTAAGGATCTCATCATACCTCAAATGATACCATCAGCCAAACACACCAAACTAAATGAACACAAACATCTCGTACAACATCATCACCATGAAACCACAACTAATTTTTTTTTCCTCTCACACAACTACACTTCCACAAAACCATTGCACAACCATTTCAACCTCCACACATCCTAAACCAACAACCACTAAAACCAAAAAATTGCATCGTCCTGAACATACAAATCATGGAATTCCATCCTCCATGTCAAAATACTATCTGCTCTGGGTAGCACTAAATCACCCACACATGTTTAATCGCATTGCAGTTAATGCATCTCAATTAGGAATCAGGTCCTCCCCTTTTTATACGTTGGGAATTTATCACACACATCACACCACACACATCAAAGACCAAGGAAAATAGATAAACTCATAAAAAAGGTCCAAAAATCACATCATAAAGAAAAATAAAGAAAAGAAAAACTGAAAAAAAAAAACTCTAAGTATTGGGCATGAATTTTCACCTCTCACTCCCAAGTACTCTCCTCCAGCCCACCATGTATCCAAAACACACGAACCAAGGAAATGGTCTGTCTATGTAGTGCCTTCTTCTGGTGATCCTGGATCTCTACTAGTCGCTCCACAAATGTCATGTCACCTCGATATCCAACTCTTCAAAATAAATGACATGGGATTCACTATGAATATACTGGGGAATATGAGAGATGTGGAAAACATCTTTGATACTTTCCAATCGTGGTGGAAATTCCAACCAATACACCACCTCAACAACTCACCCCATGACCTCAAAGGGCCCAACAAACCTGGGAGAAATCTTACTCCCCCTACCAAACCTCAGGTGTCCACATCGAGGGGAAACCTTCAAGAACATGTGGTCCGCAACCTCAAATGCTAAGGGAATCCTTCTGCGATCATCATTAGACTTCTACCAGTCTTGTGTTGCTTTCATCATCTCACGAACAAGCTGAAATTTCTCTATCATGCTCTACACCACATCGGGACCAAGAATGATTGTCTCCCCAACCTCCATCCAGCATAACAGTGAACGACACAGTCTCCTGTACAAATAATAAAATGGATCATTATCAATGTAAGAGTGATGGGTATTATTATAAAAAACTCTACCAAAGATAGGTGTCATACCCAAGATCCACCAAAGTCCAAGATGCGCGCCTGCAACATATCATCCAGCATCTGGATAGTCTACTTCATCTACCAATTTGTCTGAGGGTGGAAAGCAATGTTACGGTGTAAATGAGTTCCAAAAGTATGTTGCAATCCCCTCTAGACTCATGAGGTAAAACGTCTATCCCGATCTGATATAATAGACCTCAAAACTCTATGAAACCGCACCACCACATCCACGTGCCTCTTATCCAAATAATTCACTATTCCTGACTCCTTGATTACTAAGAAGTGGGCCGATTTAATCAACTGATTGATGACCACCCAGATAGAATCCCAACCTCCCTGAGATCTGGGTAATCCTGTGATGAATTTCATCAATATGTCATCCCATTTTCACTTAGGAGCATCCAAGGTCTACAAGAAACCACCAGGAACATGATGCCCGGCCTTTACCTGTTAGAAAACCAAGCACTTTTCCACAAACTCTGCCACTGCCCATTTCATCTTGGGACACCAAAACTATATCTTCAAGCCACAGAATATCTTGTAAACTCATGGGTGTACCGCAAAAGGTGAGTTATGAAACTTAGAGAGGACTCCCCCACACATCACAACCATAAAAAACAATCCCCCAAGAAATAATATATGTTTCCAACTATCCTCTGATCATCCCAATAGAGTATCACCATGGCTAAAACAATCATGTATCACCTATGAATCTGAGTCTCTCCACTGAGACTCTCCCACCTACTACATCAGGGAAGACTGTACCGTCGTTTGAAACAAAAATCATGTGCTATCATCCACTCGTGCATCTAAGTGAAAGGATACAAACTCATCCATTTATCTCTAAGCATTCCCAAATTCTCAAACAACACTATTCCATGACTTCCTTCTCAAAGCATTAGCCACAACATTAACTTTTCCCAAGGTGTAGGAGATATCATAATCACATTCTTAAAGAAAATACATCCACCTCCACTACCGTAAGTTCATATCAAGCTGTAAAAATATATATCTCAAGATCTTGTGATCCGTGAAGACCATAAATCACTCCTTAATGAGGTAATTTCATCAAAAATTTAACAAAAACACAACCAATTCTAGCTCTAGATCATGGGAGGAATAGTTATGATTAGGACAACATAACAGACTATACCCATAAGAGATTATCTCCCACTACTGCATCAGCATACATCCCAAGCCCATATTGGAAGCATCACAAAACACCTCAAAATTCACCCCCTCACAAGGAAACCAAAGCACTAGAGCACTATCCAAATTCTTCTTCAGGTAACTGAACACTACCTAGAAATGATCACTCTACACAAAAGCCCAGTCCTTCCTGGTCAAATCTATTTATAGGGCTATGTATTGAGAGAAATTGGGCACAAATCTCTATTAATAGTCTATGAGACCAAGGAAACTACAAACATCTACCACATTCTTGGGTTATTCCCAAAAATCAACTACTTCAACCTTCAAAGGGTCCATTTCCACACCCAGCTGAGACACCCCATTCCCAAGGAAATGAACTTCTTGTATCCAAAACATACACTTAGAAAACTTTCCATAGAGCTGATGGTGTCAAAGAACATATAATAAAGTTTTGAGATTCTCATCATGCTCCTCCCATGACTTTTAGTAGATCAAGATATCATCGATGAATACAAAAATGAATTGATATAGTAAATCATAGAACATGGAGTTCATAATCCCCATGAACACATCTAGTGTGTTCATAACACTGAACGGAATGACTATAAACTTGATGTTTCTATACTGACATTTAAAGGTATTCTTCAGGATATCTCCCTTCTTCACCATCAACTGGTGATATCCAGAACTTATATTGATCTTAGAAAACCAAATCTCCCCTCTCAACAGGTTGAAAAGATCACCTATCCTCGGAAGAGGGTAACAGTTTTTGACCACCACTCGATTCAACCTTCAGTAGTCTATGCACAACCTTAGACTACCATCCACCTTCTTTGCGAACAACACTAGATCACACCATAGTGACACACTAGGCCAGATAAAACCTTTTTACATTAGATCATCTATCTAAATCCTCAACTCCCATAACTCATAAGGTGTCATCCGATAAGGAAACATAGAAATTAGAGAAGCACCAGGTTACAAGTTTATCATGAACTCAACATCACATTGATGGGGTAGTGAAAAAAATTCCTCAGGAAAAACATCCAGGAACTCCCCAATGACTCTAGAAACATCTACCATCCCAATATCCCTTTATTCCACTGAAAACTTATCCAATAAGGAAAGAAGGGGCTTCACACACCAACTACCCACCTGATAACCCTGTTCACCAACAAAAACCACACGTTGTCCATCCACATCTAAAAACACGACTCTCTGAAATAAGTCAATATTAACATGTATGAAATACAACTAGTCGATGTTGAGGATGACATCGTATGGCTGCATCCATAGTAAGAAAAAATCCCTATGGGACTGATGAGACCCATCATCAGTCTACATCTCTGGAACACATCAAAAAAACTATTCTGGTCTTCAACTGGTATAGTTAACACTAGGGGTGTGGAAAGCCTCTTTACGTCTAGTCCCAAAGCATGGGTTAGAGAAGGTGAAATAAAGGAGTGTGAAGATCCTGAATCAAACAAGTCACAAACAAGGGTACTAAACAAATTGATCATACCTATGATGATCTTTGGCCCCTATAGACCTATTACCTTCACTGCATGAAACTAACCATTCCCAGCTCCTCTACCTCTCTACTGATGACCACCACTGTGGACAGGCTTGCATCACAGTCCCTAAATGAGAGGAACATCCTAAGGTCAGCCTCTACCTACTCCATATTCCCTCAATGAAGCATAATCTTGCTTCCCCTACTGCTGAAATGGTATTACTAGAAACTGATATGGAGTCTGGCACTAAAACTATCCACCTCCACCAAACTAAGATCGAGGAAAAAATGGGCACTAGTTTTAATGATGTCCACAAAAACCACAACGAAAACACACTGGCACAAATATCACAATAAAATTGTAACGCCCCGACCCCAGCTACCCAGAGTCGGTGCATTACTTCGTAACATTGGTATGATCACAAAAGATCAAGTCTCGAAAGACTGATTAGTTTAGTAGCCATGGAAACACTAGATACATTCCTAAACGTTACATTACATCATAAAGTGAAAAACTACAATAACAAAGTCTCCATAGTCCACACTCATATCCAATTCTGACTATCCCTGCAGGTCATTCATAAAATACTTCTTCACATCCTGGAAAATATTAAAACATTGAAAGGGGTGAGCTCAGATGCTCAGTAAGGATAACAATATTGCGGGAGCTTTCATAAATAAACATTAACATTTAAGGCAATGTATAACTAAAACAAAAGCCTTTTTAAACTTGAACTTCAGCATAATATGGCAAAAGTAAAATGAGATACTGCCATTTACTTATTCACATGGATATTCTACTGGTCGAATAATCACATGCAATATCAATAACCACTTTCATAATGATGGAATGCATAATGCCAGACATTCTGAAACATTTTGTCAAGGCCTCGGCCAAGACATCAAAAATGATTAAGGCCTCGGCCAAAACCATAAATCAAATTGGGAAAGGGCCTTGGCCAATTCCACGTCTAGTTGTCTCATGAGACCTACCGATGCATCGAGGAGCTATAGCGGGCTCCACTCGTCACTTATTAAGTCCAATACATTCCTCATATGAATAGGTTTAAACATATCATAAACCATAACATAATCATATCACATAAAACATGAATAACGGAAACATAACATTTCCACATTTCAATCATAAGATATCAATACAACACATTGATATAATAAAAACGCTTTCAAAACCATTTTCAATACCAAAATAAAAGAAAGTTAAAACTTTGTATTTATTTTTCATTAAAAAAAAGATGGCTTGTAGAGGAAGCCGAAACTCAAATAATGGTCACGGCGGCGGAGAAGTCGTCGTCGCCGCATAAGTACGGAAAGAAAAAACATTCCCTTTTATTGTTTAGAAAAACGCTTTATATAAAAAATATTCATTTTGAATAAACATAAAAGTCAAAGGGGTTTATACACCGTATAAAAGAAAGTTGTGTATAAAACCAAATATGCCTCAATGAAAGGGGATTGAGACGAAGTCCTTAAAAAGATCATTTTTTTATAAAGTAGGTATATTATGTGTATTCACTATAAGTAAACATAAATAATGTAAAAATAAAATATAGGACATAATAATATCATGACATAATTTGAAAGTAGGAGATTAACCCAAAGAATAGAAATTGGGTTAAGAAGTTCCCTTACCTTGCGTCTTGTCCTGACTCGACCGTTCTTTAACCTCCTAAATAATAAACTAGAGTTAATTTATATTTACTTAAGAACCTTTTTCATGTTCATTATTCCATTTATATCCCTTATTACCATGTTATGAACATTATGTAATTATTTAAGTTTATAACGGTCATTTTGTCGATCTTAGGTACTTGAGTCAAAAATAAAATTAATATAATTACAAGTTGTTCATGTGGTGATATATCCATTATATCCAGAATTATTTTCATGATGTAAATGTCATTTATATCATATATATCCAGTATATACATTCATTCATAATATTACGTAACATTTAGAGGTAAGAAATGAAATGCACCGTTCATGGAGACGGTAAGCCGTACGTACGCATGAACGCTACTTTCATTTCTATTTCGTATTTAATGGAATGAAATCATAATTATATAAAGGTATAATATAGTTCCAGTATAATATCATATATAATATCATTTACTCCATCCTTTATACATCCCACATATGGCATTAACGATTCACATCACTTTGAGGGGGCGGTAGTCCGAACATCCTAAAATGAAATTATCGCGTTTACCCATAATGGAAATCATAAAGTATGCCATAAATGAGAAATACAGAAGCATAAGGAAAACATTAACATAATATATATATCATATATGAAAATAGTGTCATCAAAATGGCCACCATTATAGGTGTTAAAAGAATTTGAACAATCATCGTTTCGTGAGGCAGTATTTCGCCACCCACAGAAACAGTATGTTCTTTAACCATTAGACAATGGTGTGTGTAAGTGTAAACCAAATACTTATCATAACAACATCCTAGTATATTTTAGATACTGGTTTTGTTACAAAATAAATGAATGAAAAGAGTTTAGGGGGTTGGAGAAGAAAAATAAAACAAAACAACATTAGAGAAGACATTACCTCAAATTCGGGTAACTCTTTTTGATTTGAGCCAAAGGCTTCCTTGGGAAGAGTTCTTCCCAAAGTGAGGCTTCTCGGAGTAAGAGGGGGAATTTGGGAGAGTATTTGGGCAGAGGTTGGCCGAGCCAAATGGCTTGAAGGTGTGAATAAGGTGGGAGAGGTGGGGGCCTTTTATAAGTGGAGAGGAGGGGCACTTTTGGAAAGTAATGAAATGTTACATTATTATACAATGATTTTCGGATTCTAAAGCTCCCACACTTATATAATTCGTGGATAAGGTGATAAGGGTTCGAAATCCCCTCATAAAATAGGCTTTGGACAAGTGTAAGCCTTGTATTTTTCATTATCTTCTCATTTTATTTAAATCGTTAAATAATGAGGTCATCGCTTCATCATAATGATGTCATAAATAATTTAATTTATTTAATGTCTAAAAATTATAAAAAAAATACTATTATGTAGGAAATATTTTTATCTTTCTAATGAATATTTATAGTCAAAATTTGGACTTGTGTAACCCCACTTAAAAACTATTTTAGTAAAACAACTCATGTTTGTGTCAATTTAATTTTAACATTAAATAAATATATATTAATGTAATTTTCCAACTAAAGTGGCTCCATGCGGTCCCCAAGTTGGCCCATGGGTTTTCTTGGTCGGCCATGACTCATCCAATAGGAGTAGGACAAGTGTCATGCTCATCTCATATTATTAAAACATTATTTGTACCTTAAACTACACTAATTATCTCTAATCGCGATTAAGAACTTAAAAGTTACTATTCACCAAAAAATTATTTTAATCTCATTGAACCACATTTTACTTCTTAATGAAAACGATGTATGTCGGATTTTTGAAAATAAAATCACAGAAGTGGTAATATTTCATTTTAACGATAAATCAGTTTTTAACAACCACTTAGTGGTTTCACTATTCATCAAAAATTGAAGTTTTTCAGAATAAGGCCAAAATTTCACCCTAAGCTATAATTGATATTCCGAATTCAAAAATGATGTCTATTTTACAAAATTCCAAACATATAAGTTGCATTAATTAATTTTATAATTAATTCCCGCTGTCACAACAAATAGCGTGTTTTTAAGAAACAATTTATATCAAAAGATTGGCAATTGTTTATGTACAATTTCAATGTTAAATTAATTCTAATGACCACCATTGGATAAAATGGTAAAAATATATTCTAATTATACTTTAAAACCACTAAATAGTATAATTTATCACAATAAATTATTTTGATTAAAAAATTTGTTTTAAGTATTGTTCACTATTCATAAAAAAAATTGGAAGTTCTCAGAAAGTTACAAAAAATTCAACTTAGGATAATTTCGATATTACGAATTCAAAAATGAAGTCCATTTTTAAATATAAAATTTCTATAATTTTAAAAAGTGGTTATTACTATTCATAACGGCTACTTTTATTAGTCGCGGTGTTTTAGAACTCGAAGTTGCGTACAATGCAAGCTATTGCATTATTGAATGAGAAGCATATCGTGGAAGCTCGGGGTGTTACATTCTCCCCTCCTTCAATAAATTGCGTCCTCGCAATTTGAAATTTTTCTTTGAAAATAAAAGGTTGAAAAGAGAAAATACCTTTGAGGAAAACCCACATCGGAAATAAGGTTAATAAATATATAACATTAAAAGAAAGCAAGATAAGTACAAAGGTCACCCGATATATCCCATTCTAGGATTATATGAAAATGTGGATATGGAGGAGAAACAAACCATCAAGGTCTGATGGAGATTTATAGAAAACAGGATTAGGAGAAAGTTTAACCATAAGAAAATCACAAACTTGTGATTGGTTAAACGGTCATTGAATCCCCAGTTGGAAAAGTTAACCGACAACATTTTTGTTTTAAGTTACCTTTTATAATGTTGAGGAATTTATTTAGGAGATTTACTAAGAACGTAAGGGAATATACATACTTGTTATGTATACTTTCATTCGTTAATAAATTTTTACCACAAACCCAACTTTTACTCCAAATGGTAACGGAACTCAAAAATATTCTATTTATCCTAATTGTATAAGGTTCCAAATGTTAACACATACCATTTAGATAAGTAAAACTATTTTGTAATAACCAGGGAATTCTTGTAGGCTAGTGGTAGGAAATAAAGGCTTGTCGCACTATGGTTGTGGGTTCGATTCCTGCAGCTTTTTCCGACGCGACGGGTTATTCCCCACCCTGCAGGTTGTCCTTTTCCTAAAACTATAGTATCATAATATTCCAAAAATAATATTCATAAATTTTTTAACCTTAAACAATACTATCCAAAGATCAACTTAATCCACTCCAACCTTTATAGTTATCCAAAATACCTTTGTCCAGACTTTCTCTAAAAGGTCTCTTAATTCCAAAATCAATTTATCAGATTCCCCAAACAAAGTAAAGTTTCTCTTATCGTCACATACTAAAAATTTAATTACCTTCATCATATTAAAACCTTACTGAAATCAACAAGTACTGCAGTACAATCCTTATATATATATCACATGATTCTAATAACCAGGATATAATCCATGAGTCCAAAAGCACCAATACATTAGTTATTTTTCTTCAACTGTAGTAACAGCATAAGATTGTCCTTGATCCCTTGGCCTTTTCTGAGGTAAGTTTCCCTGATGCTTAGGGAATTCATTTGCATAATTCCCCATTTCCCTATAATTGTAGCATTCAACTTTGATAGCCTCTTTCTTTCCCTTGCAATCACGAGCCTGGTGACCCTTTTCTCCACATTTGTAACAAACTCCCATTCCTTTTAGGCAAGTACCAGGGTGATTCTTCCCACAATTATCACATAATGGAAAATCCTTCATTCCCTTTTTCCCTTTATCTATCTCTTGTTCCACTGTTCTCTTCTTCTCTTGCTTTACTTTGTTGTCATAAGACTTAGAGAATTCATTTTCTGTCTTGATAGCACATGAGACAATATCTTTGTATGTTGAGAAAGATTGTGATACTAAAGCTCGACGGAGAAATGGTTTTAACCCATCAAAGAAACGATCAATATTACTCCTTGGGTTATGTATATAATCTTCAGCATACCTCTCTAACCTTGTAAAGTTGGCCTCATACTTTGCGACATTCTCATCCTCCTTCTGCCTCAGACTCAGAAATTGCCTTTCCATATCTGCTCGATGGTCACGAGGAAAGTATTTTTCTAAGAAAAGCTCTTTGAACTCCCTCTATTCCATATTCGATACGTCATCATCTTCCTTTGTGTTTTTAATCAGCGACCACCACTGATCGGCATCTCCAGTGAGGCGGTAAACTGCCATGACAACCTTCTCCCTTTCACTACTCCCCAACGCATGGAATATTTTCTCTAAGGAATTTGTCCATTGCTCAGCTACTATAGGATTTGTACTCCCATTAAAGGTTGGTGGTTGTTGCCTCATGAATCGATCTAACATTGATCCTCTACGCTGTGGATCAGGGTGCTCCATACGGGTAAGGTTATTATTCATAACCTGAGTAAGTTGTCCCAGTATGGTGATTAGCTGATCGGCACCAGTTGCATCACCAGCCCCACTATAATTATCTTGAGCAGGAGGGCAATCCCTAAATGGAGTGCGTGCATTGATACGGTTTCCATTTCTTCCACTAGGCGCCATTTCTAAACAATTGCATAAACTAGATCAGTTTATGAATCAAAATACATAATCCCATACTTATAAAACACTTAACATAAATTGAACTATTTATGGATATAATCCATAATCATAAAAAGAAATTTTTTATTTGAGGAAGTATATACTTATAACTGTTCATAGTTGTTTGTAAAGAAAATGAGAATTATCCTAAGCATATCCCTCGGGAGTGTCGTAACCAAGAGTGCAGCAAGGCCCGTTGTCGTGCACCAGTTCCCGTTCGAGTCTAGCTCAAAGCGGTGTTTTCGGGTTTTACCCCTAGGTACATCTGTGCCAGATCCGCCTCTACCTACTCGTATCCAGACAGGGATGTATTACCCAGAAAACTCATAACATCTCTATAATACCAAAATTCTAGGAAGTTCTTCTATACTAATCCTCAAAGTCTGTCTTTGGGCTATGTTCTCTAATCAGAGTTTATCTAAATCTAGCTTCCAAGGTTAGTACTAAACTGCCTCTGATACCAACTGTAACGCCCCGACCCCAGCTACCCAGAGTCGGTGCATTACTTCGTAACATTGGCATGATCACAAAAGATCAAGTCTCGAAAGACCAATTAGTTTAGTAGCCTTGGAAACACTAGATACATTCGTAAACGTTACATTACATCATAAAGTGAAAAACTACAATAACAAAGTCTCCATAGTCCACACTCATATCCTCTTCTGACTATCCCTGCAGGTCATTCATAAAATACTTCTTCACATCCTAGAAAATATTAAAACATTGAAAGGGGTGAGCTCAGATGCTCAGTAAGGATAACAATATTGCGAGAGCTTTCATAAATAAACATTAACCTTTAAGGCAATGTATAACTAAAACAAAAGACTTTTTAAACTTGAACTTCAGCATAATATGGCAAAAGTAAAATGAGATAATCCCATTTACTTATTCACATGGATATTCTACTGGTCGAATAATCACATGCAATATCAATAACCACTTTCATAATGATGGAATGCATAATTCCAGACATTCTGAAACATTTTGTCAAGGCCTCGGCCAAGACATCGAAAATGATTAAGGCCTCGGCAAAAACCATAAATCAAATTGGGAAAGGGCCTCGGCCAATTCCACGTCTAGTTGTCTCATGAGACCTACCGATGCATCGAGGAGCTATAGCGGGCTCCACCCGTCACTTATTAAGTCCAATACATTCCTCATATGAATAGGTTTAAACATATCATAAACCATAACATAATCGTATCACATAAAACATGCATAAAGGAAACATAACATTTCCACATTTCAATCACAAGATATCAATACAACACATTGATATAATAAAAATGCTTTCAAAACCATTTTCAATACCAAAATAAAAGAAAGTTAAAACTTTGTATTTATTTTTCATTAAAAAAAAGATGGCTTGTAGAGGAAGCCGAAACTCAAATAATGGTCACGGCGATGGAGAAGTCGTCGTTGCCGCATAAGTACGGAAAGAAAAAACATTCCCTTTTATCGTTTAGCAAAACGCTTCGTATAAAAAAGATTCCTTTTGAATAAACGTAAAAGTCAAAGGGGTTTATACACCGTATAAAAGAAAATTGTGTATAAAACCAAATATGCCTCAATGAAAGGGGATTGAGACGAAGTCCTTAAAAAGATCATTTTTTTATAAAGTAGTTATATTATTTGTATTCACTATAATTAAACATAAATAATGTAAAAATACAATATAGGACATAATAATATCATGAAATAATTTGAAAGTAGGAGATTAACCCAAAGAATAGAAATTGGGTTAAGAAGTTCTCTTACCTTGCGTCTTGTCCTTACTCGACCATTCTTTAACCTCCTGAATAATAAACTAGAGTTAATTTATATTTACTTAAGAACCTTTTTCATGTTCATTATTCCATTTATATCCCTTATTACCATGTTATGAACATTATGTAATTATTTAAGTTTATAACGGTCATTTTGTCGATCTTAGGTACTTGAGTCAAAAATAAAATTCTTATAATTACAAGTTGTTCATGTGGTGATATATCCATTATATCCAGAATTATTTTCATGATGTAAATATCATTTATATCATATATATCCAGTATATACATTAATTCATAATATTACGTAACATTTAGAGGTAAGAAATGAAATGCACCGTTCATGGAGACGGTAAGCCGTACGTACGCATGAATGCTACTTTCATTTCTATTTCGTATTTAATGGAATGAAATCATAATTATATAAAGGTATAATATAGTTCCAGTATAATATCATATATAATATCATTTACTCCATCCTTTATACATCCCACATATGGCATTAACGATTCACATCACTTTGAGGGGGCGGTAGTCCGCACTTCCTAAAATGAAATTATCGCGTTTACCCATAATGGAAATCATAAAGTATGCCATAAATGAGAAATAAAGAAGCATAAGGAAAACATAAACATAATATATATATCATATATGAAAATAGTGTCATCAAAATGGCCACCATTATAGGTGTTAAAATAATTTGAACAATCATCGTTTCGTGAGGCAGTATTTCGCCACCCACAGAAACAGTATGTTCTTTAACCATTAGACGAAGGTGTGTGTAAGTGTAAACCAAATACTTATCATAAAAACATCCTAGTATATTTTAGATACTGTTTTTGTTACAAAAGAAAGTAATGAAAAGAGTTTAGGGGGTTGGAGAAGAAAAATAAAACAAAACAACATTAGAGAAGACATTACCTCAAATTCGGGTAACTCTTTTTGATTTGAGCCAAAGGCTTCCTTGGGAAGAGTTCTGCCCAAAGTGAGGATTCTAGGAATAAGATAAGGAAGTTTGGAGAGTATTTGGTCAGAGTTTGGCCGAGCCAAATGGCTTGAAGGTGTGAATAAGGTGGGAGAGGTGGGGGCCTTTTATAAGTGGAGAGGAGGGGCACTTTTGGAAAGTAATGAAACGTTACATTATTATACAATGCTTTTCGGATTCTAAAGGTCCCAAACTTATATAATTAGTGGATAAGGTGATAAGGGTTCGAAATCCCCTCATACAATAGGCTTTGGACAAGTGTAAGCCTTGGATTTTGCATTATCTTCTCATTTTATTTAAATCGTTAAATAATGAGGTCATCGTTGCATCATAATGATGTCATAAATAATTTAATTTATTTAATGTCTAAAAATTATAAAAAAAATACTATGATGTAGGAAATCTTTTTATCTTTCTAATTAATATTTATAGTAAAAATTGGACTTGTGTAACCCCACTAAAAAACTGTTTTAGTAAAACAACTCATGTTTGTGTCAATTTAATTTTAACATTAAATAAATATATATTAATGTCATTTTCCAACTAAAGTGGCTCCATGGGGTCCCCAAGTTGACCCATGGGTTGTCTTGGTCGGCCATGACTCATCCAATAGGAGTAGGACAAGTTTCATGCTCATCTCATATTATTAAAACATTATTTGTACCTTAAACTACACTAATTATCTCTAATCGCGATTAAGAACTTAAAAGCTACTATTCACCAAAAATTATTTTAATCTCATTGAACCAAATTTTACTTCTTAATGAAAACCATGTATGTCGTATTTTTGAAAATCAAATCACAGAAGTGGTAATATTTCATTTTAACGATAAATCAGTTTTTAACAACCACTTAGTGGTTTCACTATTCATCAAAAATTGAAGTTTTTCAGAATAAGGCCAAAATTTCACCCTAAGCTATAATTGATATTCTGAATTCAAAAATGATGTCTATTTTACAAAATTCCAAACATATAAGTTTCATTAATTAATTTTATAGTTAATTCCCGCTGTCACAACAAATAGCGTGTTTTTAAGAAACAATTTATATCAAAAGATTGGCAATTGTTTATGTCCAATTTCAATGTTAAATTAATTCTAATGACCACCATTGGATAAAATGGTAAAAATATATTCTAATTATACTTTAAAACCACTAAATAGTATAATTTATCACAATAAATTATTTTTATTAAAAAAGTTGTTTTAAGTATTATTCACTATTCATAAAAAAAATTGGAAGTTCTCAGAAAGTTACAAAAAATTCAACTTAGGATAATTTCGATATTATGAATTCAAAAATGAAGTCCATTTTTAAATATAAAATTTCTATAATTTTAAAAAGTGGTTATTACTATTCATAACGGGTACTTTTATTAGTCGCGGTGTTTTAGAACTCGAAGTTGCGTACAATGCAAGCTATTGCATTATTGAATGAGAAGCGTATCGTGGAAGCTCGGGGTGTTACAAAAATAATGAAAACCACTGGCCCTAGAAGGCTGGGAAGGAAGATGTTGAGACCGGCTCCCTGTTGGTCAAAACCATGATGATCCTGGTTCTTGAGACCTACCACCGATAACTCTTCTCCTTCAGGAACCCTATTGGTTCCCATCCCATTGAAAACATCCTCGTGAGTGCATCCACTTGATCACCTCTGCCATTTTCTGAACATCCAGATATGTTGGAAACATAAAAGAATCAACTTCACACTGGATAGAAGGATGGAGTGCCTCCGCAAGATTTCTCACACAAGACTCCTCATCTGGAAAAAGATTTGGGGAAAAAAAGTAGGTCATTGGACCTAATTCCCACCTCCTGCACTGACATGCTCCCCTACTGAATAGAAATAAGATCCTACCTTTTTACTTCCTTCATAGTCAATTAAAGTAACTCTACCTAGAACTCCTTATATAATTTCATTCAAAAAACATTTGACTCCTTATGCTCTCCTAGATATATAATCCATCACTAACGAAAAACTCCCCATATCTTACTGACTCCCAAAGGGACATAGTACTTCATTGGGCCCGGATAAAATTGAAAATGATCTCAAGATCCTCCAGCCAGCTCTCTGTCTATACATCTGAAACACTTCCCTCATACTTTTCCAATGCCTACCACTATAAATCATGAAACTAACTCTTCCAAGACCCATCCTCCTCTATTGGACCAACCTTGGGGAGATCAACCAAATCATCCTTATGAACCTCAACTGCCAGAGCCACATGTGGATGACGAATAGGAGTTATAACTGTAAGGAAAACAAAGAACTTACTAATCCTGATAGTATGGAATTTTTATTTAGATTTATTTAAATTAACTTTATTCATTTAAACCTTCCCAAAATAACCCAATTCAAACAAGAACACAAGTCATCATGATTCATGTACCTTTCCTAGGTCTCTACCCTGCAAGAAGGTCCATCTAACTTGGTTGGAAAATAATATTGGTGTATGTGCACTAGATCATGGGGGCCTAAAATCCCATTCCCTATCCATTCTCCCTAACCTATTAATGAACATTGTCGCACACGCTCCCAAAAATATTTATTTGTGATTTTACTAAGTGTAGCACAGTGGCTAACCTAGGTCATTCTCTCAAGGAGGAAGTGAATTAAACAACTATTAATAGGATTGAAGTAAGTAAGAAAATAGTTCAAAAAAATGAAAAGAAATATGGGGGGTTTGTTTTATGACTTTTCAAATAGTAAACTAAATAAGAAAATGAGAAGTAACCATCAAGAGACAATTTATTTAAAAACAATTATATGAGAAGACGTGGTTGATCTAATCTTCCCCATTCATCATCCATTTATCCTTATACCATATGATTATAATTCATTCAATTTTAATCCCCTAACCTTGTTAACCCCCTAACCCTACAGAAATTAACAATACCACAAATCTATGAAAATGAGACCTAGGTTAACTTTGGGACCTCCAATCGCAGAACCCTACTTTGATAGCGATCCAAAAGCCAACTTGTGGTTAGTGGTCAATTAGGGAAGCATCTCCTACCTGGAGTGGAGAATTAATTGAGTTTGGGATGAGACTTGAACCCTACAATTCAATCCCAAGTTGATTGGAGTTTGCAGTTTAAGTTTCACTCTCACGATTTACATAAACCCAACCATGCGGTCAAATGCAAGTCGATCGAGTAACATAGAAATTAAAACTCAATTAATTGATCATAATTTATGAATTATATTATGTTTATGGATTAAAAATTTATAAATTAAGGGAGTATGGATTGGATCAACTATGAAAGAAATCACACTTCTATGGGCGGAGTTGTTATCATGGAGATGTTTTTCATAAGAAATGGATTGATTGAGGAACACCCAATCTCATATCCACTCTAATATTCCAGACCAAGAAGAAGAAGAAGAATAAAAGATAAAAACATAGAATATTAATTGAATAATAATTCAAGGTACAAGCAATAAATAAATAAATACAAAGAGGAGGTGGGAGAGGAGAGCCTTCTTGGAAGAGATGTTTTCACAAGGCCTTAATCCTTCCAAGATATTTTATGGGTTTCCAAGAGCCACCCTTTATTAAAAAACTTCCCAAATCCTCTAATATACCTCCCAAAGAGTTAAACTATCCTTTAAATAGAGTTTGGGAGGTCTAGGGTTAAAAATCTTTTTAAAATGTGAAAGGGAAATTCGACCAAATATTTTACTCCAAGTTTCACCACATATTTTACCTCCAAAAATCGTGAATTGGTTGGACTTATAGAAATATTATTTTTTTTGATCATTTCCCCGAGCTTCGCTCCAAATTTGGGCCTAATACAAGTTTGGATGAAGAAGATATGGCTCAAATGGTGAAGTGATGTCCAATCTGGATAGTTCAGTCCAACTTTTTCTTCGTGGTCCATTTACTCTACTCAAAATCATGATCCAACTCTCATATCCTCAATATAATTTATAGCTCATTAAGTCTGGAATACATTTACAAAATTTGAAGTCAAAATAATTTACATAAAAATATTTATTCTCAAAATACTACAGTTAATTTTAAAGGGGTAAAACTAGAATTTCCATCAAATTTTCTAATGAATGATCTAATCCAAATTATTCTATAAATTAACATATTTAGCACAATGTGACAAAATTATTTCATTTATTATCAATAAAATATTCAATAAAATTGTGTTTTATAAACTCCCCCACACTTACCCATTTGCACTCCTGGGAAAACCTCATATCATGTATTCAAGAAAATTGTCACTAGATATGCATGTTCATATTTCTCAATCCACAGTGGAAATATAAGAAAATTAAGAATCATATAAAAAGTCAATATCAATAAATTTTAAATCCATTGTCTCATAAATTGTGTCAAAACAAAATCCAGTGAGATTCATAACACTAATAACAGCGAAAAAAGTCATGGGTCTACCATGCCACTAATTCTCCACATGTGTGTGTGCCAACCATTCCAAGCTCATAAATCCACTCTTTATTTAGTATATTCAGGTTATGTAAAACAATTATTCTTACTTGGTTTAATTCACTGAACATTTTCTACATTCCTTTGAAATCTAATTTCAAGACTCACTCACTTAAGAATTCTCAAAAGTCAAACCTTAAGCTCTTGGCCTAGATATCCCCATATGTTGTACATTTCATCACTCCCCTCATTTATTATTTTTTTAGTTTCACTTGAAAAAAATATCACGCTCAACTCTAAACCCATGTTTGATCTCATTATGACACTAATTGTAATATTTATAACAAGATCAAAGGTTGAGGGAAAGTGGTTTTTGACCTATCCAATACACAACCCATTTTTTTAGGGCATACAATAGTTGGATAATAGGTACACACGCATAGGTCAATTCGGTACAGTAATGAAACTAATCAAAAGAGAAACACACGTATGGAAAGACCATTTTATAAGTTAAAAATAATTACTTACCTTAAATACACATTCAATTGCGTAATATAAACTCACAAGTCATGATTGTGTGAAAAGATGTGCAGAGAAATTAATGACACAATTTACCATGGACAAGTATCACAAATAATGATGTCAAAATCTAAAAGGTTTTATAATGACACAACCATTCATATCATCGATGAATTCAATTTTTATAAAAATAAACCCTTGATGATGAAATCTTACTCATACTTATCATTCTACCAATGAATTTTTAAAACATTAATTTTCTATATGTTCCACATGAGAATTTTACATGATATATATATATATATGTGATTTTTTTTGTTTTTTTTTTGAAAATTTTAACTAAAAACTTAATAGAAAATACACACAAAACACACAAATGAAAATTCTAAATATCTACCCCAAAATGTTGTCACCTCCCCCACACTTAAAATATTGCATTTTCCTCAATGTGATCCTATGAGATGATATGTGAACATGAAAAGTATAATTTTAAATAGGAAAAATAATATAAAAGTGAAAGGGTTAGGAACAGCCTCATATGCTCAAGTGATGGTGGGGTCATGCAGTGTGATGAAATCCACTACATCAGTAGGAAGTCCATCAATATATTTCTTCAAACATTGCCCGTTGACTGTAAAGATCCTTCCAATGTCCTCTTGTATGATATCCACTACACCATAAAGAAAAAAATAGATACAATGTAAGTACATAACCATCTGGAATGCGACTTACCAGGCATTATCTTTAGTTGCGAACTATAGAGAAGAACTTTCTATTCAACATGAAACTCCCTTTGTTGGATGATTTTATCATGAGCTACTTTGGTCCTTTCCTTGTAGAGCCTTGAGTTATCATATAAGAACAATCGAATCTCCTCAAGCTCTTAAATTTACAGCTTCCTTTGGATTCCATCTTGGGCCAAATCCATGTTGCATTTCTTTATATCCCAATAAGCCCGATGATCGAATTCCCCTGGGAGATGACATGCTTTCCCAAAAACAATTAAAAATGGGGATATATCAATGGGTGTCTTGTATGTTGTCCTATAAGCCCATAGTGCATCATCCAAGTGCTTTCTCCAATCCTTCCTATTTGGCTGCACAGTTTTCTCCAAAATTCGTTTCAACTCGCAGATTGAAACCTCATCTTGGCCATTTGTTTAGGGGTGGTATGGTGTTGAAGTTTTATGTGTCACCCCATACTTCTGAATTAGGGAAGCCAAATTTTGATTGAAAAAGTGTGTCCCTTGGTCACTGATGATGGCCTTTGGTGCTCCAAACCTACAAAAAAAATTATCTTGACAAAGTCCACTACAACATGAGAATCATCAGTCCTGGTGGCCTTAGCCTCCACCCATTTACTCACATAATCAACAGTAACCAAAATATACAAAAATCCAAATGAACTAGGAAAATGGCCCATAAAATCAATTCCCCACACATTAAAAATATCACAGAATAGTATGGGTTGTTGGGGCATCTCAGGTCTCTTATAAATGTTTCCCATGTGTTGGAAACAAGAGCATGACTTACAAAACACATGTGCATCATGGAATAAGCTAGGCCAATATAATCCAGAGTCCAAAACTTTCCTAGCTATCCATTGGGGTCTAAAGTGTCCACCATAAGAAAGTGTATGATAGAATTGCAGAACAGACTCAAACTCATGATCAGGAACACACCTCATAATAACTTTATCACTACACATGCGCCAGAGGTTTGGATCATCCCACACATAATATCGAGACTCACTTTTTAATTTTTGGACTTGATATTTATTTAAATTTGTAGGGATTTTAGATGCAATAAGGTAGTTACCTAAATCATCATACTAAGGATGCATACTTGAGATGGAATAAAGGTTCCCATCAGGGAAAGTGTCCCGAAGTGGTACCTAGTACAAGGTGTCATCCTCTAGTGTGTGAGTGAGCCTACTCATGTGTTCCACCACTAGGTTTTCCAACCCCTTCTTTTCCTTTATCTCAATATCAAATTCTTGAAGAAGGAGAATCCATTGGATAAGTCTGGGCTTTGCATCTGGATTTTTCAATAGATACCTCAGAGATGCATGGTCAGAAAAAACAACTACTTTAGAGACAAATAAATATGAACGGAATTTATCTAAAGAAAATATAACAGTAAAAAACTCCTTTTTGTGCTTGTGTAGTTTTACTGGGCTAAATCCAGTGTCCTCGATGCATAGGCAATCACATGTGAACGTCCCTCCACCCTCTGAGATAAGACATCCCCAACTGCGAAGTTAGAGGCGTCACACATAAGCTCAAAAGGAAGCTCCCACCGTGGGGGCTGTATGATAGGTGGAGTGGTCAGACACTTATTTAGCTCATCAAAGGAAGTCCTGCAAGAAACATCAAACACAAAATCAGAATCCTTTTGAAGTAATCATGACATAGGAAGTTAAATCTTACTAAAATCTTTGATAACGAATCGATAAAATCCTGCACTCCCTAGGAAATATCTAACATCACACACACATGAAGGATAGGGTAAGGATGAAATGATATCTACCTTAGATCTATCAACCTCTATCCAATGTTTTGACTCTACATGCCCTAAGAAAATCCCATGCTCTACCATGAAATGACACTTTTCAAAGTTCAAGACTAGATTATTCTCAATACAATGATTTAAAAAATTTCCTAAACTAGAGATAAAATCATCAAATAAAGACCCATACACTGTAAAATCATCCATGAATACCTCCATTAAGGTCTCAATAAAATCATAAAAAATACTCACCATGCATCTTTGGAAGGTACCTAGGGCGTTGAAAAGTCCAAATGGCATCCTCCAGTAGTAAAATTTGCCGAAGGGACAGGGGAATGTTGCCTTCTCCTAGTCCTTCAGAGCAATAGGAACTTGAAAATACCCAGAAAATACATCCAAGAAATAATAGTGCATTTTTCCAGCTAGTCTCTCAAGCATCTGATCAATAAATGGGAGGCAGAATGGTCCTTGTGAGTAGACTGATTTAGATTCCTATAATCAATACACGCATGCCAACTTTTCTGTACCCTCGTCAGAACTAACTCCTCTTTATCATTTTTAACAATAGTAACACCAATTTTCTTAGGAACAACCTGGATAGGACTCACCCACTGGGAATTTGAAATGGGATAGATTATACCCACCTTGAGCAATTTTTCAACCTCTTTTTTAACAAACTCCAAAAGTTTTGGATTAAGTCTCCTTTGTGGTTGCCTAACTAGTTTATCCCCATCCTCCAAAAGAATCCTATGCATGAAAATAGAGGGGATAATACCTGATATGTCACCCAAGGTCCACCCAATTTCCCTGATGTTCTCCCTCAAAAGTTTTCAAAGTTTTTCTTCATGTTCAAAAGATATATTATTAGAAATGATAACATGTAATCTTTTACCACTCAAAAAGTATGAGTATTTGAGATTAGGTGGAAAAATCTTAAAGGAGACAAAACCCCACTCTTCAAAAGGCTGGACAATGGTGGTTTCTTTGTCGAAGTTGATCCGGATGCTCTGCATCAATGATCTCAGATGTGCAAGTATTCGGTCCTTGGATGAGTCTCATACAATAAAGGTGATCATCCTTGGCCCTTATCTGATCTTAAATCTAGGATTGCATACTTTTGGGGCTTATTGAAGTGGAAGATCCTGCCAATTGGTAAAGGATACTATCTCATTCTACTCAACTCGCAAGAGGAAATAAAACAGGTATGGAGAACTGGGAATTTACAATTGCAGCATGGGTTTCTTAGAATCTCTGATTGGGATGTCTCCTTTAATCCATACACACACCGGAACTCAATGGAACAGATTTGGGTAAGATTATATAGAAAGAATTGGTTTTTCTGGCATCCCAAAATACTTAATGATATTGTCTCTTGTATTGGTCTTCCTATCAAAATTGATCAAAGAACCTTAAATTCTGAATTAGGTATTTTTTCTAGAGTCATGGTTGGAGTAAACCATGACTCAAATTTTCCTAATGTCATCAACTTTAGTGCTTCTGATTATAAAACTGAAATTAAGGTTGAATATGAAAAAAACCAGCATTTTGTGAGGTCTATAAAATCATAGGACATAACCTCTCTAATTGTAGAGTGGTCAGGAAACAAGTGATACCCCCACTTGGAAATTATTGGAAAGAGGTTATATACAATAAGAAAGGAAAATCACAGGCTGATATACCTAAGACCTCAGGAAATAAATAATAATTTTGGGTTAAAAAAACAAATTCCTTTACCCCCTTAGAAGATAAATCTTGGGGAGAATTAGTAGAATAGGAGGAATCCATCCTCATGGAAAATGACTTGGCTATAGAAATAGAATAAATGGTCTTTTAGACCTACCATGCTCACCATGCCAATGACATTAGTGAGAATAGAGTCACTCTATCACCTTCTCATATGTCGATCCCAAAATAAACTGTTTTATGTGAAACAGTTCATACTAAAGCTGGTTGCAGGAATAAGAAAGCTTCTGATTATACTACCCCTATTAAAGAAAACATGGTTTTTTGTTCTCCCAAGACTTCCAATTTGGATAATAGGGCCACTCTGAAGGATATTTCCAATTTACTACCTGATAAAACCATGGAGATTGTTTTGGACAATCACAAACCTGTCCTACTCACTCTAGATGGAACATCTTCCCATGTCACCTTCTCTTTGGATGCTGCAACTTTAGCTGAACCTCAAGGTAAAAAATGAAATAATGCTGAAGCCGGTACCTTCACTCTTCCTACTCCTTCTTTTGATAACTCGCAATGCTCAAATGTTGTTGTTTCTTTGCAATATATCCCTCATAAAATTTCTTCTAATACTCTAGATAATAGTCCTATTTCAGACCTGGAAGTTCCTGATTCTAATTCATCCACTGTTTCTATGGTTAATATGCTTGAAACACCTCACAAATCTGATTATGGGTCTATGGTTTCTTCCAAAGTCTCAGACCCTCTTATTTCTAATCAAGGAGAAACTTTTAGAGATAATCTTATAACCTTGGAAGCTGCTACTGATTTGGTTTCAGAGCAGAAATTTATCCTAAGTCTAGTGATTCCTAAGCTGAATATGGTTGAAAAATCACCCGAACACACAGTGAACAGACCTGCACTACATTCTTCACCAAATAATCCCCCTACTCCTAAGAAAAATTCAGTTATTTCTTTGAGCAGTAATACTTCTCCTAGCTCTAAGAGTAATACTCAAGACAAAAAATCCAAACCCAACACTTCTCAAGAGATCAGGAGATCATAGAGGATGAAAGTCTCGATAAAATCTAAAAAATGGGGTTCTAACCCAAATCACAAGTCAAAATGAATCTTCTCTTTTGGAATTTTTAGGTTATTGAAAACTCGGACACTCTAATTGTTCTTAAGATATTTTTTACAAAACATAAAACTAAAATTTTTAATATATCTGAGCCTAAAGTTAATTACACTTCTAAATGTATGAACCTTTGCTCTCTCAATTATATTTTTTTAGGTTCCTGTAAGGTCGGTTCCTCGATTGATGATATGTGGATTTTTTACCACACATCTCTCCAAAATATTAATATTATCAATAGTTCTAAACAACAGTTTACTTGTGATCTCTGCTGGAATAGTCAACACACTTTTTTCACGATGATATATGCCAAAAATAGATACCAAGAAAGAATAACCCTTTGGTATGAACTTTCTATTTTGGATAATAACATTCATGACCCTTGGTTTGTGATGGGAGACTTTAATTACATTCTCACCTCCAGTGAAAAAATTGGTCCCTCTCACTTATCAATATCTTAAAGAGAGTTTAGGGATTCTATTGAAGACAACAATCTGGTGGAGGTTAACCTCACTGGTGCGAAATACACCTAGTACCGAAGACACTATAACAAGGTTGTTTCTAGTAAATTGGATAGATCTTTTGTTAATACAGATACTCTTGACAAATGGGACACCATCTCTAGCATCACCCTTCCAAGGTTAAACTCTGATCACCACCCTATTCTGGTCAATCTTCTCATCAAGAAACATAAATCCAGTCTCCCCTTTAGATTTAACAATGCTTGGTCTACGGACCCAGATTTTGTTTCTTTGATAAAAAATATTTTAGAATCTATGGATTATCAACAGGATACTTTTTCATGTATCCTCAAACTCAAAACTTTAAAACAAGCCATTAATGTCCATTGTATAACTAAAAGTAAACAGATTGACATAGATATTTCTTCTCTTGAAAAGGATCTTGTTAATTTGAAAATTCACAATTCCAATTCTGATTTTAACCTGGATCCTCAATCGGAAATAAATATTTCCTTGAAACTCAATTCTCTTATCACTTTCAAAGACAACATGCACAAGAAAATTTTAAAAACAAAATGGCTCTCTGATGGTGATAGGAACACCAAATTCTATAACTCTCTTTAAAGAGTTAGAAAAGCCACCCGACCTCTTACTAAACTTTTACATGATGATATGCTTATTGACTCAGAAGGGGGCATTTTCAACCATGTTGTCTCTTATTTTCATAGCATCTTTAATGGTCCAGATACTTATATTTACCTTTGTCCTAATATCATCCCATTGATGGTTTATGAGATTGACAACACGTCTCTCTTAATCACTCCTTTGGATCATCAAAGTAGAGACACTGTTTTTAGTCTAAAGCCTAATAGTGCTCCCAGTCCTAATGGCTTTAATAATGGTTTCTTCCAACATCACTAATATATCATTCACTTGGATGTGTGCAAACTTGTTAGGTCCTTATTTTCCAATGGTTTTCTCCCTCATGGCCTTAATGCACAATTTCTTACTTTAATCCCCAAAGTGGAAAATTCCTCTGAGATCCAACAATTTCGGCCTATTTCCCTGATAAACAGACTCTACAAAATCATTACCAAGATTATTTCAAATATAATTACCCCAATATGCAATAAAATTATTTCATGGAATCAATTTGGTTTTATAAAAGGTAGGTCTATTCAAGACTGCATTTTCCTTGCCTATAAATGCACTAACAGCCTAAATAAAATTACTTGGGGATGTAATGTTGCTATCAATCTTGATATTATAAAAGTTTTTGATACTATAGATTGGATTTTTATTTTCAAAGTCCTGAAAAGCTTTGGATTTAATGATACCTTTGTTATGAGAATACAAACTTTGTTTAAATATGCCTCCATTTCCATTTTGGTTAATGGCTCCCCCAAAGGCTATTTCAAATGCACCAAAGGAGTCAGACAAGGAGACCCTCTCTCATCCATCCTTCTTGTCATTGTTAAAGATTATCTTAGCATATTTCTCACATATCTTTTCAATCAAAAAAAACTCACGCCCATCCAGGCTACCAGAAATCTCAATGTCCCTACTCATCTTCTATATGCCGATGACATCATCTTGATTCTTCAGGGTGATCAAAAGAATATTCAAGCTCTCAAAAATTCTCTTTCCCATTATGAAGTAGTTTCTAGTTAGGATATTTCTTGTAACAAGTCTCATATTTTCTTTGGGAAAAATTTCTCACCACAGAGAAAAGGTTGTATCACAAACTATCTTGGAATTAAAGAAGGTCTTTTCCCCTTCACTTGCCTGGGGGTTCCCATTTTTTATGGAAGACCCAAATCCAACTACTTTTCCAGCATTGTTGATCAAATTATTAATCAGATTTCTAATTATAAAGTTAAATCCCTCTCCATGGATGGTAGAATCTATCTTGTAAAATCGACCATTGTCTCGAAAATGGTTTATTATCTTATGATCTATAAATGGTCGGTCAGTATTTTTTAAAAAATTAATACCTACATTAAAAACTTCATCTGGACAGGAAGTATCCTCAAAATGAAACTTTTCACCATTCCTTGGATGACCTGTTGCAAACCTTTAGATAAAGTGGGTATTGGTATTAAAAATTTAAAACTCTATAATGATGCTCTTCAGGCCAGACTTACTTGGAGAATAATTAATAGAAACTCTATTGCTATTGACTTCCTCAAGAATAGATTTCTAACCAAGCTTAAGAAAGGGAATGTAAATTACATTACTTCCTCAATATGGCCCTCCATTAGGATTTCTTTCCAACACATTATGGAAAATTCTAGATGGATGGTTAAAGCTGACTCCAACATGAATTTCTGGCTTGATAATTGGACTGGTTCTCCTTTAATTTCCATGCTACCTCCTAACTCTCCTCATGAGAATATAACTTACACCATTAAAGATTTTCTTCACTCTCACAGTAATGATCTCCCTGATAACATTTCTCAAATCATTGATAACTACCCCTAAACTAGCTCTGATGACTTTCTTGTCTGGGAACCGGCCTCAAATGGAATCCTTGACTCAAAAAATTTCTACAACCACAATTTCTATGGAACTGAATATAGATTTTGATGGTTGAATAATTTTAATAAGGCTTGGATCAAGACTACCAGACTCACTCTCATTTGGAATATTGCTCACAATAGGTTTCCCACTAAGGTTTGCCTTCAAACTTTTGGTATCCAACTCTACTCTAAATGTCTCCTATGTAACCAACATAGGGAAGATACTAACTATATTTTTCTTTCATGTGCCACATCCTCTGCTCTATGGAATTATATTTTTAACATTTTTGACTGCAAGTGGTTTATTCCTAACTTGATTTTCTCTCTCTTAAAGAAATGTGTTGATCACGAGGCATCTCAGAAAATCAAAAATATTTTCCTCTCCACTGTTGCTGAACTCCTGAATGTTATTTGGTATGACAGAAATGATATCCTCCATAATAAATACTCATTAAATATCAATGCAGGAAAATCCAAAATTCTCATTACGGTCCGAGAGGCTGCCTCGATTTAAAAGGCCCACTACAACAACTCTATTGGTGATTTCATGATTCTGCACAAAATTCGGGTTGATGGCCTCTATCGTCAATCCAAATGCATCTTTGAAGTATTATGGAAAACTCTGATGCTAGGATGGATCAAAGTGAACATTTATGGTTCCTAAAAGGGAAACCCAGGTCCTACTAGATGCGGTGCGATTTTTAGAGATTCTTCTGGCTAGTGTCACGGTTGTTTCTTTGGTAGATGTGGTGTTGTCTCGTCTCTGGAAGCTGAAATTATGGGTGTAATTCATGCCATCAACTTTTCCCTTCAAAAAGGATGGAGGAAGCTCTGGATGGAAAGTGATTCGACCAACATTTTCCAGGAAATCTGGAAGGGTGTGATTCATTTGGCTTGGCCTCTTACCACCCTTTGTATGAAGTGTCTTGATTCATTCTTGTAGATTAATTACATTTCCACTCACGCTTTTCATGAAGTGAACATTTTTGCGGATGAACTTGCCAACAAAGGTGTTCACTAGGACTTGATTTCGCTGAATGGACTTCCTCCTGATTTATTTCAGCTTTTTGACAAGGATTGTAAAAAACTTCCTTCCTTTAATATTCTATAACCTTGTTTCTTTTTTTATTCAATAAATGTGCTTTGGTATTTTACCAAGGCACCACCCCTCATAAAAAAATATCATAATCAGAGTTCACATGATCAAAATCAGAATATAAATCCATTTCAAAACCAAATATAAGAGAACCATGTTCATTAGAAATGGGTGTGGAAGTTCTCTTAAACATCAAAATAGAACCAATTTTCATAATCTCCCTAAGAATAGGACAATAACATTACATGGGTTTTTTATTTGGTTGTTCAAAATAGGAGATAACAAAAGCAGAATGGTCCTATGAGGGGTACTTCATGGAATCCATAATATTAAATATCACAACATCATCTCCAAACTCCATGGAAAGTGTGCCATCATGGACATCTATGATTGTTTTTTCAGTTTTGAGGAAGGTCCTACCTAAGATAATTGGAGCTCGATAACTTACTTGATAATACTCCACATTAAGAACATATAAGTCTACTGGAAAGATCATGTCTCTTACCCTAACAAGTACATCCTCAAGGACTCCCACTGGATATGTTGTAGCTCTATTCACCTGCTTCACCACTACTCTTGTCAGATTCAACTCCACAACCTATAAAGAAGAGAATAAAGAGTGAGTCTTTACATTTATAGACACTCCTAAATCACATAAATCATCAGAAAAGTGTGACTCCCCTATGGTTCATGGGATGGTGAATGTCCTTGGATCCTTTCACTTTGTTGGCATCACTAGAGTTGGTGTAATGAGTCCTGACAAATTCCTTACAAGATTTATCCTCTCATTTCCCTTGATCCCTCTTCGATTGGTACAAATTTCTTTTAAGAATTTTGCATACCTTGGGATTTTCTTAATGTCCTCGATCAAGGGAATGTTTATCTCTACACGCTTGAATGTGTCCAAAACCTCCTTTTACATTGCCTCTTCAGCCATCTTCCTAGTTTGAACAACCCTATTTGGAAAGGGAAGGGGTTTAAGAGAAACATCATTAATATTTTGCTTACCTTTATCTTTCTCCTTGGGTTTCTCATTAGCTGGTTCTGAATGGGGCTTCTCTAGAGTTGAGGTGAATCCCGGTGGAATGGTAGGTACAGATGTATCATTCATTTGCTTCCCACTTCCCAATGTGATGGCACTAACATTCCCATTGGGATTTGGAGAAGTTTGGGAAGGTATATTTCTAGAATTCTTACTTACCTGTTCATGGAGGGCAGTCGAAATCTGACTCATTTGATTCTTCAATTCCCTCAGCTCTGAACCTTGACTCTTCAGCTCATTCTATTTATTAAGAACAATTTGTTTCAAAATATCATTAGTATTAAAATCTACCTTTGGTTGAGAAGTACCTTGTTGTTGGCTTGTTGATGCTTGGGCTTCAAATCTCCTTTGGGGTTATTGAAAACCCTGCTGGTAAGGTAGAGGCTACTGGAAGTTTTTTTGAAAGGGGGACTTTGTTGTTGTACAGAGACATACCTCATGTCTGATTGATCATTCCACCCTTGGTTGTATGTTTGAGAAAAGGAATCAAACTTCTTTTGGGGATATGGTTGTTGTTTCTACTAAATTGGTCTCCTAGGAAACAGTGTTGCACAATCTTCTGTTTCTTTTAGTTAGGGGAAACAGTCATTTGGGTGGCTTGTCACAGTGAAAATTCCACAAGGCCTTGAAGGAGGGGGTTGGGATGTCTTTTGAGCCAAAGTAATCTGTCTCACCATAGTTTTCAATTCTTCCAACTTGGTATCAATAAAATGACTTTCAATAAAATATTAACTTAGCTGATGTACTCCTCTAACATGTGGGGTACCTCGATCTCTAAATTGTTAGGAGTTTTGTGCCATCTTGTCGATCAACGCATGTGTAGTTGTTGGTGTTTTGTCGACTAATGCCCCTCCAGATGTGGCATCCACCATGCTTCTATTCATAGGTGTGAGTCCTTCATAGAAGTACTGGATGAGGATTTTCTCACTGATTTAGTGATGCGGGCAGCTTGAACTCAACTTCTTAAATCTCTCCCAATACTCATACATCAACTCCCCATGTGCCTGCTTGATCCCTGATATCTCCTTTCAAATGGATAAGGTCCTTGATGCTGAAAAAAAATCTACAAGAAAAGGTGTTTCAAATCATTCCAACATGTTACATATTTAGGTTGTAAATAATACATCAAATCCTTATTAGTTCCATAAAGTGAGAATGGGAATTCTCTAAGTTTTATTTGATCTTTAGAGACATTTCTTGGTTTCATTGTTGACCATACCACATTTAATTCTTTTAAATGTTTTTTTAGATCCTCACTAGATAATCCAAGAAATTTTGGAAGAAGGATAATTAACCCATATTTCAACTCAAAGTCTGATTCAAGAGTCTGATATGCAATGCATGTAGGTTGATAATTAATATCAGGTGCAGAAAACTCTTGAACAATCCTATTGAGTTCCTTATTGTTATTTCCATCAATTTTATCTTGTTTAATATTTGTTTTTGAAGAGTTTCTAATTTCAAAATTCCTAGAGTGGAGGAATTCCCCAGTTGGGTAAATGTCGACACTTCCTATAGACTGAGACTGTCTAATTCGAGCCCTAAGTTTGTTCACAATCTTGGGGTCTAGATCAAGGATATCCTCAAGATAGGATCATGTCATAAATCATAGAAAATATAGAAACAAAAATCATATGACACCAATATCATTAAATGAGGTTTCAATTGATGGTTCGAGAGAGAAAAAAAAAGAGGTGGGGAATAAAGAACTTAAAAGGAAAGGGATAAAATTAAGATAAACAAAATAACAAATAAGAATAAATAAATTACTTAAAATTTATTTAATAAAACACTTTCCTCCTCGAAAATGGCACCAATTTGATGAACGTTGTCGCACACGCTCTCAAAAATATTTATTTGTGATTTTACTAAGTGCAGCATAGTGGATGACCTATGTCGTTCTCTCAAGGAGGAAGTGAATTAAACAAATATTAATAGGCTTTAAGTAAGTAAGAAAATGGTTCAAAACAACTTAAATGAAATATGGGGGTTTGTTTTGTGACTTTTTTAATAGTAAACTAAACAATAAAATGAGAAGTGACAATCAAGAGACAATTTCCTTAAAAACACTTATATGAGAATACGTAGTTGATGTAATATGCCCCCTTCATCATTAATTTATCCTTATCCCATATGATTATAATTCATTCAATTGTGATCCCCTAACCTTCTCAACCCTTTAACCCTACATAAATTAACAAGACCACAAATTTGTGAAAATAAGCCCTAGGTTAACTTTAGGACCTCCAATCGTAGCACCCTACTTTGATAGCGATCCAAAAGACAACTTGTGTTTAGTTTTCAACTAGGGCATCATATACTCCTTGGATTTTATAATTAATTAAGTTTGGTATGAGACTTTAACCCTACAATTCTATCCCAAGTTGATTGGAGTTTGCGGTTTAAGTTTCGCTCTCGCGATTTACACAAGCCCGACCATGCGGTCAAATGCAAGTCGGTCGAGTAATATAAAAATTAAAACTCAATTAATTGATCACAATTTATGAATTATATTATTTTTATGGATTTAAAATGAATAAATTAATGGAGTATATATTAGATCAACTATGAAAGAAATCACACTTCAATGGGTGGAGTTGTCATCATGAAGACATTTTTCATATGCAATGGATTGATTGGGGAACACCCAATATCACCTCCACTATTATATTCCATCCTAATAAGAAGAAAAATAATAATAAAATGTAAAAACATATAATATTAATTGAAGAAAAATTCAAGATACAAGCATTAAAGCAAATAAATACAAAGAGGAGGTGGGAGAGGAGAGCCTTATTGGAAGAGATGTTTGCACAAGGCCTTAATCCTTCCAAGAGATTTTAGGGGTTCCCAAGAGCCACCCTTTCAGACACACCTTCCCAAAGCCTCTATCATCCCTCCCAAATATTTAAAATGTCATTTAAATAGAGTTTGGGAGGGCTAGGGTTACAAATATTTTTAAAATGTGAAAGGGAAATTCGTCCAAATATTTTACTCCAAGTTTCACCACATAGTTGACCTCAAAAACTCATGAATTGGTTGGATTTCTAGACGGATTATTTTTTTGGAATCATGTTCCAGAGATTCCCTCAAAATTTGGGCTCAATCCAAGTCTGGATGAAAAAGATATGGCCTAAATGGTGAAGTGATGTCCAATCTAGATAGTTCAGTCCAACGTTTTCTTCATGGCCCATTTACTACACTCAAAATCACGATCCAGCTCTCATGTTCTGAATGTAATTTGTATCTTATTAAGTCAGGAACACAGTTACAGAATTTTAGGTCAAAATAATTTACATAAAAATATTTATGTCTGAAATACTATAGTTAATTTTAAAGGGGTAAAACTGTAATTTCAATCAAATTTTCAAATGAATGATCTAATCCCAATTATTCTATAAATTAACATATTTAGAAAAATGTTAGGAAATTATTTTATTTATTATCAATAAAATTGTGTTTTATCACCTATTTCATGCATTAAGGTCAAATGTAACTATTTCCATACCAAGTCATACAGTCCTCGATGTGCTTAACTCCAAACATCATCCTATCTCTCAACAATCATCCTTTTATACCACTCTGTCATGACCCCCTACCTCCAAAAATATTGCAATGAGGGGAGATACATAATGACCCCTGAGTCCTACCTCCATTAGGACCCAGGTTAGCAACTAGCATCGAGGTTATAAATATCTCATGAAATGAGAGGCATTACCCTCTATAATAATATAATATCAGGGGATAAGATGAACCATCCACAAAAAAACACCATGACATAATTTAAAAAGAAACCTAAACCATCCCACATGCATGTATAAATGAAATAGACATAATAAAAGTCTCTAAATTAAATACCCAAAAATAAAGGTAAAGCAGCGACACAACATATATCCAAAGGTCCGAGCTATTAATGTCCAACACGGTCCATGTAATCCTCCTAGAAACCTAAAAATAGTTTTATATACATAGGGTGAGCATACAAGTATACACAGTAGGAAAACCAAATTCTCTTGTGCACATGTGAAAGAATCATACTAATACACCCATGAGAAAACAACAAAACCAAACAGCACATATACAAGTATACTAACCAAACCCAACCTCACCAAGGCATGCTCACCAAATAACACAAGTCAAGTAATATAATATAACATGAACCACATTGATAATGGTACCCCACACCACTTTCCCACTGCTATGTCACTCTCACACCCAACATAGTACATTCTGATGCTCTCATATCTTCCATATATCACACTGCCCCACAAGCACGGTCACAACACACCTCGCCTAAAGACACATGGGCTCACCAGCCCACAAGCACTGTCACATCACATCTCACCTAAAAACACCAGGGCCGCAACACAACCCCTTCCATAACTAGATTAGTATGGTATCATGAACATGTAGGAAATCAACCTCGTTCCCTCCTCCTACCATGCACGAGCTCCAAAAAAAGCCTTCCTACAAGCACGGTCATATCACATCTTTTCCTAAAACATTTGAGACATCAAAAACACCATTTAATACACTAACAGAACTTTATCCATCAGATCTTGTGCAATTCCTACCTTTTCTAGAAGAAAGAGTAGGAAAGAGCATGTATTCATCCATCCATAATCCTCACCGGATGTCGGAAAAAACACCCCATTTGTGACTATGCAGGTATCGGAACATAGTACTTGATGTAATTGGAGTGCATATAGACATCACATGAATATAAAAGTATATATATATAGTATGAAATACTCAATCCCAACTTATGGGTTCACAAAAAAACTAACCAACTCACAACACTGTCACTTTTTTTCCACCTTCAAATGAATAATACCACACAAAAAGTTACAAACCCCATTTCACATTTCCAACCAATTCCATTTAGTCATCCCATTATTTTCATTATTTATCATCAACCACATTTAACCACACAACCCATTATTTAATTATTCATTAATAGTTTTCATCCCATTAACCAAACCAACCCATATCATTTCAAACATTATTAAACATTTATTTATTCCACACTACCCAGTAATCTAGCACAAAACAACCACGACCTAGACACCCCAAAATCATGGCCAAAAAACCACCACCTATTCACCCTAAAAGCACGTCCAAAAAACAAACCACCTCACCACCCCAAAAGCACGGAAAACAAACCATCAACCCCAACCACACATCGTCATCACACATGAAAAACCATACATCACAACATACCAAGATATTTTTAAAAATTTAAAAAGGGTATTTTATCACATTTTACTTTATTTTAAGGGTTATATCACACAAGACATAAATACTATGGAAACCATTTTATTATCCAAATATAAGTGGTTATTCAGTTTCCATTTCTAGGGTGATATCACAACAATAATAACCAAAATATAAATCACAACACATATATCTAGCACAAAAAAATCCCCTAACGAACAAAATTTTTAATAGGTCCATAAGCTCGTACAATCCACAATATCAAAAATAACATCAAAGCTGTAAAAACATGAAAATCAAACCCCCTTTTTTACCCCTTTAAATTTCAATTTAACCAATATTTTATATTTCATTAATCCAGCACAATCATAATTCATAAATAAACAAAATTAAACCCCTCCCGCATGATACAAAATAAAGAGAAACAAGGGAATGCCTACTTCAAAGAAGATTTGTCGAATCGCTTTGCACCACAGGGAGAATAAGAAGCACTCACAACCACAAATGCACCCCAAGGAACTATGAATCAACCTACACTGCACCACAAGAAACCACAAATCAACCTACACCACACCCAAATACCATAAAAATGCATCCCATACACACAAACCAAACCGCACCACTATAGTAAAACCCTAAAGAAGAACAAGAGAAAACCATACAAGAAGAAATAAGGTCTTACCATGGATTTACAATGAACAACCACTAGGACCAGTGGATCAAAGAGGGAGGAATAGGGCTTGAAGAACTCCTCAAGGCACATAGGGTTCATCCAAAATGATCATGAATAATAATCCATGGTTTAATGAATGAGGATTCAGTCAGAAAATAACTTTTAAAAACTCACTACATTAGGGATTTACACGATGTGTAATACCCTCTCATGTTGTGTAATCCTCGGGATTCAGTTTCACTAAAAAAAGTGTCTCTTTTTCATTAGTTAACCCCAAAAATCTACACGTCGTGAACTAGTCCTAGACAAGCTGTGAAACCAACTTTTACATTATGTAAAGTTTACACTTTATGTATTTCCTATAGTAGCCATGTTGCACCTCTAGCTTCGACTGAAAACTCCTAGAACCTCCCTTGAACAACTCTAATTATCAAAACTATAAAAGTAAATGACCAAGAGAGCATAGATCATTACCGTAAACTAGATTCATATTTAAAATTCAAATAACACTTTGGAAATAAAATTCAAAAAGTATTTTTTGTGAGAACACCATTATCCCCTTAGAGTAACCCTACATATCAATCATAATAAACTTCTTGTAAACCTGGGGGAAAATAAAACATAATAAATGAGTGATTTCAAATGCTCAGTAAGGGTTAAGTACAACAAAATCTATCATAAATAAATAAATGATGATCATCATGGAAAGGTAAATAAATAGACACACATGCCATGTAATTAATAAAATGATAATGAAAATGCATCCATATATTTTTTCATAGTGAAAATAATCTGGATTGTAATAACTAAAATTAAATAAATTCATAATGTTGGACATCTTAACTATAAATATATATCCTCTAGATGGTTACTGTCAAGATCAATCCTCTTTCCAGTTTAAGTCTGTGGGTAGAAACCCGCCTGATTCTTCTTTGAAACAAACGTGAAGGGTTTGTATCCAACTAATTTCATCTCAAGAAACTATTGATGCATCAAGGGGATTTTCTATATATGGTCCCCACTCATTCTTTTATGTCCAATTAATCCCTCACATGTATAAATAATACAACTAAATTAATATTTCTTAATAAAATCAATAACTGGTCATATGATATATCAATACTTCCCTAGTAAAACTATCCATAAACCATTTTCTAAAGTATGGAATATGGTATTATAAGAGATAAACCTTAATGAAGTACAAGATTCAACAAAGTATTTTTACTTATATGAAAATACTTTAAATGATATCATTGAATTATTCTTGAGGGAAATAATTTTTAAACATTCCAAAGTATCTCATACCACTTTGAAACATTTTAATTATAATCCCCATGAAGTAATAACATTAAATGAAACTTATAATATTATGGGAATAAGTATAATCATTATATAACATGTAAAAGGATCATTATATATACCTCATAAAATAATATAGGTGTATAACATAACAAATGTATCAAAGAAGGAAAATTGTGACAAAAATACATTACCACTTTGGTAGCTTTGAAACCATAACCCCCATGAAAGAGAGATACTTAAATGGAGATATAAATCCCAATAAATTTAAGGATAATAAACTTAAAATACATTCATGGGAATTATATACATCACGTAGAAAAAATAAGTGATGAATAAGGTATATATCTCACAGAAGTAAAAGTGAAATGAGAAAACCCTTACCTCGCACATCCTTTTGGTTATATGCACTTTAACCTTATGTATAATGGTTTAAAGCATGTTATTAATTTATACCAGAACCATATTTATATTTAGGATATAATATATGATACTATTATATCATCTTATCACTCGTTTGTAAATAATATTTCGTTATTACCCTTGTTTTGGGTGTTAACTGCGTCATTTTCCTATGCATGTTTTGTCATGTAAGTCCCAGTTATTGTGCATAGGATATAGTCATATCATATAAATAATTATATAAAGTTCATAGATATCATATTTATTCATTATAAAAAATTTATAATCATTCTTTAATGTTAAACATGGTAAATGAATCGCATCGCATCGTGGAGATAGTAGGTCGTACGTACGCACGAATGATGGTATCATTTCCTTAATGCTGAAAGGGTAAGGAAGTGTATGGTATATTAATTTTTAAATAATTAATATAATGTAATAATTATTATATATATCCATTATTTCCATCATTATACCCATCCAATTAAATTGATAATGAAAAAAAATTACACCATGATTCAAAGACGGTAAGTCGTATGTATGCACGTGTGGTGCTGTCATTTTTTATAGGATGGATAAAAGGTGGAATATAGTTGTACCATAATCAAAATAAAATCTCATAATATAGATTATTATAGATTTATTACTTTATAATAAAAATAATACATGAATATGAATTATAAGAAGAAATAAACATGAAAGAGTCGATAAAGATGATTACCTCTTCTTCGGCGAACTTCCTTTAATCTCTTCTTAATGGATCTAGGGATGGTATTTTTGAAAAATAAGGACCACTATAACTTGTATAAGTATTTTGGGAAGAGAAATATTTGGTTTTTGGTCAATTTGTAAGTCTCAAAGTGGTGTGAATAAGTGAGGGAGTAAGTTCCCTTTTATAATGGAGGTAAGGGGCACTTTTGGAAATGCTCAAAATATTAAATTAATTTTAATTAATTTTCAATTCCAAATGGATCCAAAATGATTTATTTATAGAATAATATGATTATGGGTATAAATAATCTCATATAATAATTTTTTTACAAGTTTAGGTCACATTCTTACCCTTATCTTTTTGTTTTAACCCTTATTTAAACTATTCAACTCTTACTGTGACAACATGTATTTTTACACTTTGAAAGTTAATATAGTTACTATAAAATACCAAACAAATAATAAATGAGTCACGGATGATATTTTAAACTTTATTCCAATAAGTTTTCATAATTTTACATTTTTATTAATCTTATATCATTTAGTAAAATATTATTTATTATAAAATATCATTAATGTCAATTTTGACACTATTCATTACTTTGACTTTTAAAAAATATAAATACACAAGATAACTTCAAAAAAACTTTAATACACCCCTTATATGTTTGTTTCATATAGAAAATTCATGGATGAAATTAATTATCTAAAATTATATTTATTTCAATATTTTTAATACCATTTATTTAATATTTCCACTAATTAAATAATTACTACATCATCATTGTGTATGGATTTAAGGTAATTATTTATTTTCTAAAAATTAAAAAAAATCATGTTGAAGATAAATATTTTATATTTAAAATTACTATTTATAGTCAAATATATATTCTTAATAACCATATATTAAAATTTTAATACTTATTAAAAACATGAGTTTGGCATATTTGACTTTACTTAAAATAAAATACTATAAAAGGCTTAAAGTCATCCAAGTGGATCCAAGAGGCCATAAAATCGGCTCAAAGATGATTTTGGTCAACACTCACTCATCCAATAAAATTAGAATTGGAACTTATGATTCCACATATGGAATGAATTTTTCAAATTTCAAAACATAGAATTGGATAAAAATAATTTAAAATTAATCCCATTGATAGAATGAGAAAACAAATTTTTAAAGTGAAAATGTTCAAAAGATTGATTTTTTTATATCCAAAGTCAATGTGAAATTGATTACAATGACCTAAATTATATTAAATGATATAAAATTTATCTAATTACTCTTTAAAACCAATCAAAAATATAATTTAACACTAAATTATTTAGACGAAAAAGTTGTTTTCAATTAAAATTTGGTATTTTTCATTATTCATCAAAACATGAAAATTATCCGAAAAATACCAAAAATTAAACCAAAGTTAATTTTGATATTACTATTTCAAAGAAGAAGATTATTTTTTCAAAAATAATTTTTGAAAGTGCCAAAAACTAGATTTAAAACAAGTGTGCCATCAAAAGACAACAAAACTACCTTTAAAAAAATATAACATTTTATGCTTAAAATTGGTTTTATTATTATCTTAATCCAATAAAACTTTTTGGATGAATTTAAAAAAATATATATGACCTATATAGTTCATTAATATCTTTCACTAATAGTGATTAATTTAATTTATTATGATAAAATACCATTGTGGGCATAAAAATAGTTTTTAAAAAACAAATCCTTTATATTTAATTAGTTTTTATTTTAATTTCCAATTAATTGGTCATAAATGAATTAATTTTATAAACATGTGTAAACTATATTTCATAATTTATTGAATCTCATTCATTCTCACCATTCCAACATCCAAGTGATAATTATCACAATTAAATAATAATATTTAATTGTTTGTTTAAGCTCAGTGTTATGTGTAATGTAAACTATTAAAGAAATTGAATTTATTTAAGAAGGTACATACCGTAAAATCCTGGGGTGTTACAAGAGGTCTTTACATCATGTGATTGATCTAGATATCGGATTGTTATAGCAGAAAAATGATGGTATGTCCAGAGTATGCACAAAGCATCTAAGTTGTTGGGATGTGAGGCCCTGTTTAAATCATTGAAAGTTCATAGAATTGGAAGTTCAAGCATTGGATTTATGTTTATTGGAATTATAGTTAGTGGTAGTTCATCTCTTTATTGGTAAAAAATCTAATCCAATGACAGTAGGTCCATCGAAAGTTTGCATATACTGATGGTTCTATAGAGGAGCGCTAGGAGGTTCGGGAGTATAGTTAAGTTGATGGGTCACCATATTAGTATCTGTCACAAACCAGCCCAGATACCCTGGTAACCCGATAACTGAGCCTGACCTGACATATCCTGAAGGGCGTTCCTGATCCCCACGGGTCGGCGACTAGCACCTGGCATCGTACAACATACAAGTGGGAACGATTTTTCCAAAAGAATATGGAAGAAAAAGAGAACAAAGCAGTATGCATAACATAAGAAACTCCACTGGGAGTGATGTACCAGAATACAAAGAGGCATAAAAAGACCACAATACTACAACCCAAGTTCTAAAAATGGAAAAACATCCCCAAGGTCCCTAAGCACACAACTCACTAAGATAAGATCAACAACTAGATCCACCTCTAAGAGATTCCTTCCCTTTGCTCGATCCTGGAAGAAGGAAATATACAAACACCTAAAGGAAAAAAGTAGGGTGTGAGCCTAAGACCAGTAGGATACCACCAAAGTTTCCGTAACAGATGCCAATTATAGGTTATCCAAAGAAAAGCTTTCCTTTTTCAAATAAATAGGTTTGAAAAATCAAAATCATATTTTAACAAAATATGCTATACATTTTCAAATGATGGAAATAGATATTTTAAGTAAAGGCTTTACAATGATGGAATATTTCTAAAACAATGGCTTAAGTAAAACATTTATATAAAATATTTTATATAAATTCAGCAGGCATGTAAGCAGTTCAAAAGCATTGGCATACATTTATATCTCAAATATAAATAAATAAGCGAGCAATATGGTCATCTGCCAAAAGGTACGATAGTATTAATCAGTTATAGGATTCTGCACTCTCTTTGTGAAATCAGCAAAATGTGTATACACACGTCCCTATGACACTGACCAAAGGAGACTCATCACCAACCCATCAAGAATCTGACCCGCCACAAGTATGTTTTAGAACGTTGTCGTAGCGTAGAGTGTATCCAAATAACTCACTAACTACCTAAGGCTTGCATGCGCTCTTACATGATGGGTGAACTATTTTAAGAATGATTAAAATACGATCAATCCCATTATTCCATTTCAAAAGTTCCAATTTCATTCCATTTAAAACCAAAATAGGTTTTATTCAAAACATTCCTTTTTCACAAGATAAAACCAATGGGTTTCTACAAAATCATTTTAATCCATTTTCATAAGTTTGAAATCCATTCAAAACCAATTCCATCATTACACATTTCTTTTCCTCAATTAAATTCAACAATTTAATTGGAAACATTTCCATCAAATCCATAATTTAAATTAAACAATTTAAATCAACCAAATTTCTATAAACACACCCAATTCAATGGAATTTGGGTTTTTTCCAAATTTCCATGACAAAACCATTTCAAATATCTCAACTCACTGGAATCAAGTTTTTATCAATTTAATTGAAAGTAAACTTTAACAATTGAATTTAAATCAAAAATTGAAATAAATCAATAAAATACAATGATAATCAATTTGGAAAGTTGGGACGGAACCACCTACCTCAAAGTCTTTGGCCAAAACCACAATGGTCGAGAACGCTCAAGAAAACCAGGTTTCTTATTCAAGAACCCACCTTAGATATCTTCTCCTAGCAAGACCAAGACCAAAACTCATCAAACTTGGTACCACACACTTAGATCTACCCATAACGGGCGTATATCTAAGAAACCGAGAGAAGTGGATAAGTATATCTAAGTAGATCTAAGAAACCGATCAATAACGATGAAGAACGATCACATACCTCAAGAATCCGGCTTCGATTCACCAAGAGGAGCCTATGGATTGCCTCTAAAATGATGGGAGAACCCTCTATGACCTTAAGAGAAGACAAATCCCAAGTTAGGGCCACTTAGGAGGAAAAACGAGGGACTTAGAGGCAAAACCGAGTGAGATCCACAATTTAAGGATCTCATTTAAGTGGAAGTACGGTTTGGCCGCACGGTTTGACAAACCGTGTTCTAACCGTGCATGAGCTACTACCTCAGCCACCCTTCTCGCACGGTTTAGCCACATGGTTAGACAAACCGTGCGCCGCCCGTGAGGAAGCTACTGTCCAAGTTTCAAGGTTGGCACGGTTTGGTTTCTCAGTTTTTCAAACCATGCGCAAACCATGCACAACACACTGTCCTTTAGATTTCTTTAAAAGTTCACCCAAACTCACCCCAAGTCTTTACTCCAAAACGAAGGTATTTAGAAAAATCAAAAAAATACCTGAAAACGTAACGTGATGTTACAACCTCCCCACCATAAGATCTTTCTACCCCCAGAAAGCCTATGAAGAAACCTCCACGTCAAAAAGATGAGGCCACTGCTCTCTCATTAGTGCCTCCCTTTCCCACGTCTCATGAGAATCAGAACCATGCTGCCATAGTACATAGACCATAGGTATCATTCTCCCATGAAGTACCTTGGTCTCAAAATCAACAACTCTAACTGGTCATTCAATAACAGATAAATCTGGTTCAATCTCAAGATCACTCCATCTCACAACATGATATGGATCAGAGAGATACTTTCACAACTGTGATACATGGAACACGTTATGTATCGACATTAGTTGTGGTGGTAGAGCTAGACAGTAAGAAATTTTCCCTACAAGACCAACAACCTCGAAAGGTCCCACAAAATGAGGAGAAAGCTTCCCTTGCCTCCCAAGCCATCGATGACCTAATCGGGGTGAAACTTTCAAAAACACCTGGTCACCAACTGAGAACTCCAAAGGTTTACAGCGATGATCAGCATAAGACTTGTACCGACTCTGTGCTGTCAAAATTATATGACGAATCAACTGGATCTTAGTTGTCGTCTCTTGGACCAAACTTGGTCCTACCAAAGAACTTTCACCAATCTCTGACCAACATAAATAAGATTTACAAGGAAAACCATACAAAGCCTCAAAAGGAGCCATTTTGATTACAGACTGGTAACTGTTGTTATATGAAAACTCAAATAGCCCCAGATGATCATCCCAAGACCCACCAAAGTTGAGAAAACATGTGTGGAGCATATCCTCAAGGATCTGAATAGCTCTCTCTATCTGGTCATCTAATTGTGGATGGTAGGTCGTGCTCAAACGAACCTGAGATCCCAGTGCCTCCTAAAGGCCTCTCCAAAAGAGGGAAGTAAACCGACGATCCCTATCATAGACTGTAGCAGATGGAACTTCATGCAAACGAACAACGTTTTTCACATAGATATTTCCCAACTCCTCAACTTTGGTTATATCTCGAATAGGTATAAAGTGAGCTGACTTGGTCAGCCTATCGATCACAAACCATATTGCGTTCTTCTTCCTCTAGTTTTGAGGTAACTCAACCACAAAGTCCATAGATATTTCATCCCACTTCCATGTAGGTACTGGAAGTGGTTGAAGCAAACCCAAAGGTTTCTGGTGCTCAGCTTTCACCTGCTGGCATGTATAGCAATGAGATACAAACTCAGCAATGTCTCGTCTCATACCTAGCCACCAGAACTGTCATTTCATATCATAGAACATCTTTGTGGTTCCTGGGTGTACAACCCACTAAGAGTTATGGTAATCCCCCATCACATCCTTCCTTTCTGCTAACGGCACAACATAACGGTTTCGATAACACAGAACACTCTCTTTGGAGAATGACCACTGAGTGTCGGTCTCCCCACCATAAAGATAGTACCTTATGCTATGGAATTAATCATCTAGTTGTTGTTCCTAAAGAATTAACTCAACGAGAGAAGAAGTTAACTGAACACTGGCTAAAGAAACTTTATTCCCCTTCCACTAAACTCCAATATGCAACTGAGCAAAAAGAGCCATCAAACTCCTCTCTTCTGAAGATTATTTCACATCCTATGATGGAAGTTTCCTATTTAACGCATATGAAACTACATTCCCTTTCCCCGTGGTATAGGAAATGTCAAAGTCGAATGATTGTAGGTACTCCACCCAACGCCTTTGGCGGAGATTCAAATATTTCTGAGAGAAGATATAACTCAAGCTCTTGTAGTCTGAATACATAGTAAACCTTTCTCCAAAAAGGTAATGTTTCCAACACTTAAGTGTGTGCATTATAGCTTCAAGTTCAAGTTCATGGGTAGGATAGTTCTTCTCATGAGGCTTAAGCTGACGAGACCCATAGGCAACAACATGATTACCCTACATGAGAACACATCCCAAACCTGAACCCGATGCATCACAGAAGACCACATAACCTATCCCCGCATCAAGAAGAGTTAACACCAGTGCAGTAGTCAAAAGATGCTTTATCACAACAAAAGAACTCTGACATTTATCAGTCCAGGAAAACTTCACTCCCTTTCGAGTCAGAGGATTCATTGGAGAAGCTGACTTTCATAAGTCTTTAACAGACCGGCTATAATATCCTGGTAAGACCAAGAAGCTCCAAATCTCGAAAACATTTCGTGGTTGTTCCCAAGTCATAACAGCCCTCGCCTTCTCAGGATCAATTGATATTCCTTGTTCTGACACCACATGTCCCAATAATTTCACTTCTTGAATCTAGTAATCGCACTTCGAAAGCTTGGCATAAAGTCGATGATTCCTTAGAAGACTCAGAACTATTCTCATATGATGCACATGATCCTCCTCAGACTTGGAGTAGACAATAATGTCATCCACAAAGACTACCACAAAAGTATCAAGATACTCACGGAAAACCATGTTCATCAAAGCCATGAAAACTGCAGGAGCGTTTGTTAGGCTAAAGGGAATAACCAAGTACTCATAATGGCCATACCTGCTCCAAAAAAGCGGTCTTATGAATGTCAGATTCTTTTATCCTCAACTGATGGTAACCAAATCGAAGATAAATTTATGAAAACCACTTTTCCCATTTCAATTGATCAAAAAATCATCAATTCTTGGTAGCGGATATTTTTTCTTTATCGTAACTCGATTGATCTTTCAATAATCAACACATAAGCGAAGAGAACCATCAGCCTTATTGGCAAAGAGAACAGGTGATGCCCAAGGTGACACACTCAAGCGTATAAAACCTTTCTCAAGAAGATCATCTAACTGAAACTTCAGTTCTTTTAGTTTAGCTGGAGCCATTCGGTAAGAGGGAATAGAAACTGGTAGAGTACCAGGCATTAATTCAATAGAGAAATCAACCTCTCTTACAGGTGGCAAACCAGAGAAGTCAAGAGGAAACACGTCGGGAAACTCAGTGATGATTGGAGGGAGATCACTACACATTGAATCTCTCTCCAGATCAAAAGAAAACACTGATATAACATTCCCTAACTCTGGATAAAAGGGTTTGGATCTGCTTGACATTGGGTCTCATTCTCCTTGAAAAATGAGACACACCACTAGGTGTAGTAAGGTAGACCCATCATAGATAACAGTCAATCCGGGATTTATTGGCAATGATCCAATCCATCCCAAATATGATGTCAAAAGATTTCATGTCAAGAATCAGAAAACTCCAAGAAAGATCGACATCTGATAGAGAGAAAACACAAGCAGGACTACGGAGACCCTTCTCTCTCATTGCACCAAGGGGTGTAGTAATATCCACCGCCCAGGATAAAAGTTCCATAGGTATATTAAGAAGATTAACAATATGAGTTGAAATAAAAGAGTGAGATGCACCAGTATCAAAAAGAGTTGTCACTAAAGATGAAGTTATAGTAATGGTACCTCTCACAGTTGCAGGACCTGTATCAGCTACCTCTGGCGACCCTTCCACTGTGTGAAGAAGCTTAGTTCCGGATGCCTGTGGTTGTAACCCTTTTGTACATGAAGCATTTGATTTCCCCGCAGTATTTGGAGGTGCTGATGATCCTGTTCCACCATGTAGAGTAGAGAATTGATGGAAGAATCTATGTAAGTTCCTTAAACGTCCACAGGAGCTATAGTTCTTGGGTGCCTCAGTGCAAACCCTCTTAGAATGTCCTGGATTTCCACACTGATAGCAAGTCAAAGAATCCCCTCCTGTTTCTACTGGAGGTTTGGAATAACTCTGCTGTCGAGAGATACCATGAGAAAAGTCACGCTTATATTTTCCTTTAAATGAACCAACACTGCCACTAGGAGGGAAAAGAACCTCCTTCAACCCTAAATTTCCTTCCAAGTCCATCTCAACCATCATTTCCCTATCCAGCACATCAGCATAGGTGGGTAGCTTCAGTAGGAAAACCTGAGAATGGATATCTGATCGAAGTCCCAACTCAAAACATCAAGCCTTCATCCTCTCATTAGATACAATCTCTAGAGCAAACTATACTAGCTCAGAAAAAAAATTTGAGTACTCAGTCATAGTTTTGTTTGTCTGCTCAAGCTTGAAAACTCAATAGCCTTGTCCAACACCATTGATTCTGGATAGAACTATTTAGTGAAAAGAACCCTAATGTCTTTCCAATCCAAACCCTCATGTTTCCCAGCCATCACCATTGTGTCCCACCATCTCCTACTTGGTCCCTCTAGAACGAAGGTGGCACACTTCACCTTGATCACATCAGGTGTCTCCAAGAACCCAAACAGGCATTCAATATTACTCAACCATTCCTTAGCATGTTGAGGGGCAGTAGAACCTTTGAAAACTGGTGGCTTCTGGCATAGGAATTCTTGAGAACGACTTTAGATAATATCACTAGGAAGATCTGCAGCTAGAGTCTGAACAGGAACTGGAGGTGGTGCATGTCCCAGAGCTTGGACAGTGCGAACAATCACCTCAACCAGACTCGGATCTACAATAGGACTCACTTGCTGAGATTCAGTAGCAGCCTCTTTTTGGATCTGATCTCCACGTCTTCTCAGAGGCATGATGCTACACATCATAAAAAGACATAGATCAACACTCAAACTGAGTAACAAGGAAAACTATTCTTAAAATAAGGGATAAAAAGATTTCGATTCCACTCTATCTAAATCAAAATAGAGAAAATACTAGAACTAATCCACAAGTCGTATTTCCCTGACCAACCCTGGTGACTTAAGGTTCATTGTGGTGAGAGTTGGCCAGGCACTCGATCACAACTACCTCCTAAGTCCTGACTAGAAAACTCAAATGCATACTGTCATCAAGGAAAGATACTAAACCTTCCTCAGATACCATTTTGTCTCGAACCAGCCCGGATACCCTGGTAACCCGATAACTGAGCCGGCCCTAACATATCCCGAAGGGCGTTCTCGATCTCCACGGGTCGGCGACTAGCACCTGGCATCGTACAACATACAAGTGGGAATGATTTTTCCAAAATAATGCGGAAGAAAAAGAGAACAAAGCAATATGCATAACATAAGAAACTCAACTGGGAGTGATGTACCAGAATACAAAGAGGCATAAAAAACCCACAGTACTACAACCCAAGTACTAAAAATGGGAAAACAGCCCCAAGGTCCCTAAGGACACAACTCACCAAGAGAAGATCAACAACTGGATCCACCTCCAAGAGATTCCTTCCCTTTGCTCGATCCTAAAAGAAGGAAATCTAAAAACACCCGAATGAAAAAGTAGGGTGTGAGCCTAAGCCCAGTAGGATACCACAAAAGATTCTGTTACAGATTCCAAGTATAGGTTATCCATAGAAAAGATTTCCATCTTCAAATAAATAGGTTTGGCAAATCAAAAGCATATTCTAACAAAATATGCTATACATTTTCAAATGATGGAAAGAGATATTTTAAGTAAAGGCTTTACAATGATGGAATATTTCTAAAACAATGGCTTAAGTAAAACATTTATATAAAATAGTATATATAAATTCAGCAGGCATGTAATCAGTTCAAAAGCATTGTCATGCATTTATATCTCAAATATAAATAAACAAGCAAGCAACATGGTCATCTGCCAAAAGGTACGATAGTATTAATCAGTTATAGGATTCCACACTCTCTATGTGAACTCATCAAAATTTGTATACACACGTACCTATGAAACTAGCCAAAGGAGACTTTTCACCAACCCATTGGGGATGTGACCCACCGCAAGTATGTTTTAGAACGTTGTCATGGCGTAGAGTGTATCCAAATAACTCACTAACTACCTAAGGCTTGCATGTGCTCTTACATGATGGGTGAACTATTTTAAGAATGCTTAAAATACGATCAATCCCATTCTTCCATTTCAAAAGTGCCAATTTCATTCCATTTAAAATCAAAATAGGTTTTATTCAAAACATGCCTTTTTCACAAGATAAAACCAATGCGTTTCTATCAAATCATTTTAAGCCATTTTCATAAGTTTGAAATCCATTCAAAACCAATTCCATTATTACAAATTTCTTTTCCTCAATTAAATTCAACAACTTAATTGAAAAAATTTCCATCAAATCCACAATTTAAATTAAACAATTTAAATCAACCAAATTTCCATAAACACACCCAATTCAATGGAATTGGGGTTTTTTTTCAAATTTCCATGCCAAAACCATTTCAAATATCTCAACTCACTAGAATAATGTTTTTATCAATTTAATTGAAAGAAAACTTGAGCAATTGAATTTAAATAAACTATTGAAATAAATCAAGAAAATACAATGATAATCAATTTGTAAAGTCGGTATGAAACCACCTACCTCAAAAGTTTTGACTAAAACCACAACGGTCAAGAATGTTCAAGAAAAATGGGTTGCTTCTTCAAGAACCCACCTTAGATCTCTTATTCTAGCAATACCAAGACCAAAACTCATCATACTTGGTACCACACACTTAGATATACCCATAACGGGCGTAGATATAAGAAACCGAGATAAGAGGAGAAGTAGATCTAAGTAGATCTAAGAAACCGATCAAGAACGATGAAGAGCGATCACATACCTCAAGAATCCGGCTTTGATTCACCAAGTGGGGTCTATGGATAGCCTCTAGAATGATGGTAGAACCCTCTATGACCTTAGGAGAAGACAAGTCCCTAATTAAGGCCGCTAAGGACAAAAAACAAGGCACTTAGAGGAAAAACCGAGCGAGATCCACAATTTAAGGATCTCATCTAAGTGGTCGCATGGTTTGGTCGCACGGTTTGACAAACTGTGTGCTAACCGTGCATGAGCTACTGCCTCGGCCACCCTTCTCACATAGTTTGGCCACATGACTAGACAAATTGTGTGCCACCCGTGCGAAAGCTACTGTCCAGGTTTCAAGGTTGGCACGGTTTGGTTGCATGGTTTTTCAAACCGTGCGCAAACCATGCACAACACATTGTCCTTTAGATTTCTTTAAAAGTTCACCCAAATGCACCCCGAGTCTTTACTCCAAAACGAAGGTACTTAGAAACATCAAAAAATACCTAAAAATGTAACGTGATGTTACAGTATCCTTACTTATATTTTCATGTATCTTGATACGGCTTTTCAAGGGAGAAATTTTAACTTGTTTAACTAGTTTTTCGTAGTTTATAAGTACATGGGACCTTCAGTGCAAAGTGAGTGAAAATTATGGTTCAAATGTGCATTTATTAGATAGTTGAGAAGTTAGTGAGGATTGATTATCTTTGTAATAGGGTTGTCTAGAGTTGACCCAACCTGATGTTTTTGAATTGACCCGACCGGGTCAGGTCAGGTTGGGTCGGGTTATGTGCCAAAAATACTCGGGTTGGGTTATATTGGGTTGAACCATGCATGGGTTGGGTCGAGTATCATGTTGGATAAATATAGAGCCAACCTGAACTAATGACCTGATGGGTGTATAAAAAAAATCCTTGATTAGCATACCCCCCAGCCAACCCAGTGGCCTTCTCTCCTCTCTATTCCCTCACAATCACCTCCTTCTCCTCCTCCTCCTCCTCCCTTGACCCAGACCTTCCCTTGAAACTATAGAAACCCTACTCCTTCCTTGATTCACCACCTCTCCCACTCTCATTATTTTCTCCTCACTCCTCCTTCCCTGACCTTCCCTCATGAGAAAACCCTGAATCGCTTTATATCTTCTCCTTTCCTCGTGAGAAAAAACCTACTCCTTGATTCTCCTCCTTCCTTCATCCTCTTTTATCTCCTTTCACACCTCCATTAATTCACCCACCCAACCAAAAATCCCTCCTCGCTCGCCTCCTCCCCCTGACCTTCCCTCATGAGCAATTGGGAGAAACCATAATCACTTAATTCTCTTCCTCCTCTTAGTGTCGTGTGCACTCTGGTGTATAGCTCTTTTTTTATCATTTTTTTTCTTCTTATATTCCACCTTCATTGTTGTTGTGGTGTTGATAACCCCTATCACTCAAAACCTATTTCTTATTCTTCTACCAGGGGTGTACTGCATCCAGAGACCTACTAGCGGGTCATGGGTGGGAGTATTTTTTAGACATCTAGCCTAGCTAGATATCTATTCATGGAAGGCGGTACAATAAGTGGTTTTAATCCTCCTGTTTCCACCGAAACTCATATTCGAATTGGGTATACTCCAACTACCCATTAAAATATAAAAATATGAGGGGGTAGTAGTAGAAAACCAATTGAAGAAACTGAGGGTAAGAGGTCTCCTAAAAAGGTAACAATTCCTAAAGCTCCTTTTACTTTTATAGTTTCTCAATCTTGGGATCATTTTCATAAGAAAAATGGAAGGGTTTTTTGTAATTATTGTAGTAAATACTGTAATTTCACATTTGGCCAGTATAGAACTAATAATTTGAATAGACATTTGAAAAGGTGAAACAAAAATCCTCACAAAAATCTTGAGAAAATTCAAACCACTATTGGTATTAAAAAGAAGTGTGAAGATGAGAATGATGGGATAGTTAAAATTTTAGTAACTTGTTTTAATGAAGAAGAGTTTAAAATAGATCTTGCTAAAATGATAATGATTTATGAGTTATCATTTAAATATGTTGAGAATCAAGGATTTAGAAATTTTATTGAAGTTGTTCAACCTCAATTTCAAGTTCCATCTAGACAAACAATTGCTATAGATTTCTTTCAGTTATATTTTACTAAGAAAGAAAAATTAAATTCTATGTTTGATATGTTTTCACTCATATGGCATGACTTACCACCAACACGTGAAATTAAATTTAGAATGTGAATTATGTGTGTGTGACTATACATTTTATTGATGATAATTGGATCCTAAATAAAAAAAATCATGTTTTTTCTTATTGAGGATCTTAAAGGGGGGAAAATTAACCGAGTATTAGAACAGAAAGTGAAACAATGGGGGTTGAAATGATTAATATTGTTACCATAGACAATACTAGTTCTAATAATATATCGATCAGTTGTTTGGTGATGAGGGTTAATGATTTCAATGGTTCTATTATTAAATAAGAGTATATGTATATGAGATGTTGTGAACATATTTTAAACCTTATTATTAGTGATGGTCTAAAATAAATATCAACTTCAATATAAAGAATCAGAGTTTCCTAAAATTTTGTGAGAAGTTCACCTTCTAGATTGGATCATTTCAAGAGAATTGTCAAGTAGTTAAAAATTCCTAATAAATATTACATTATTCTTGATGTGCCTACTGGGTGGAATTATTGTTACTTTATGTTGGATATTGTGGAGAAGTATGAGAAATTGTTCATTTGACTTGAGGAGGATTTTATTTTTAGGATTTCTCTTGTCTATGAATGTGGGGCTCCTATAGCATATGATTGGGAGCGTGCTCATGTATTTGTTAAATTTTTAAAAATATTTTATGATGGCACTGTTGAATTTTTTGGTTCTATGCATGTGACATGTCATGATTTCTTTCATACTCTTTATGAAATATATAGAAAAATCAATAAATGGATGAAGATTAGTGATATTACTATGAGTTCAATGGCTATTGCAATGAAGATGAAGTTAGACAAGTGTTAGCGTATTGGTTAGAATTTTGATTCTCTCTTACTTTTGGAAGTTTTCCTTGACCTATGATATAAATTAGAATATGTTCAAGATAGTTTTGAAATAATGTTTGATGAGAAGAAAAGAATAATTTTATCAATAAATTAATAGAGGTTATGAATGATCTATTTGAGTTTTACAAATGCTAATATACCATCCCTATTGATCAATGTGAGTCAAGTTCTCATCAAGATTCACATATTCGTGATGTTAGTAGTGGTAGTGAGGATGATGAGAAATGGAAATATGTTTATCAATCACACACAAAAGGTGGATCAGATCACCTCTAAGTGGCTACACTTCTTCTCTCTCATGGGGCTAGGTTTTCCACCTCTAGAGGAACTCCCTCCCCTCCTCTGGTGTACCTCAGACGGATCGGTGTCAGCATGGCTTGATGTGGAGGCTTCTAGACTTGATGTCTTGGGCGACATCATCTTCTTCATCATGTCATGTCTCGGTGGGTGAATCTTCAGAAAGAAAAGGCCTCAGATCTGGGTGGGAAGAGGTGTCTTAGCATTAGATATTGGCTCGGCGTCGGTGGGAGAAGGCTTGTACTTCTCCAGTGTGTCTTGGCGTCAGCCTCAAAGTGGCGCAAAGGGGGAGGGTCTCTTGGTTTGGGATTCTGATTGTCCTACGGTCTTATTTTAGGTCTGATCTTAGTGATTCCTTTGATTTTTATTGATTGTGTTGATCTAGATGTTCTGCTAGTGTGCGGTGACTATTTATGTTTCTCCTCATTGGTTTCCCCCCATTTCTTATGGTCTTCTTGCATAGGACTCTAGTGAGGGTGCATCTGCAATCCTATTATGAGAATATCAATGCCCAAAGCAGTGTTTTTGGTTCAGAGTGGCCCAGATCCCCTCATCGATGATGTTCTCTTGGTGTGGTGTTGGTAAATTTGGTCCTAGGAGACGATGGCCTAGCTTCGTGATCCTTGGATCATCTTTTGATTGCTCTGGAGATCATATTTATGGTGGGAGTCACAAGGAGCATGGTGAGGTTCTTCTTGTTTGTTTTCTTGGTGAAGGTTGACTCGTGATGATTGTGATGTTGTTGAATTTTGGGCATCATGGTACGATTTTTGTGGTGATGATTTCCTTGTGGCCCTGTGGTTTTTCTCCTGGTCCTCGCTTCCAAAATTGGATGTTTGAGAAGGTATGGATTTTCCATCGGTACCAGGCTCATGCATTCATGCACGGGATAGCTAGCCAAGCAGCGATGAGTAGGAGGAATCTAGTCTTAATGTTTTTTATGTTGGGTAGGGGTTCTTCTGTGTAGGCTTGAATGAGTTGTTTGTCCTTAAACTTTTTTTTGTGGTGGTTTGGTTGTTTTTAAGTCGTTAATGTCATGCTTGGTTTCTCACGTTCTCCTCAAAAGTGTTTGAATAATAAAAATTAAATTTTAAATCATTTTTAGCATATAGATCACAAAAAAAAGGAAAATAAAATTGACATGACAAAGGAAAGAATTATAAAGATATCTAGAGATTTATGATTGTGAGGATGATTTCGATGGATTTGATATTTTAAAATGGTGGAAAGAAAAGTAAAAAAAGTATCATGTTCTATCATTCATTTCCATAAATATTCTATCAATTCCATTAACTATATATCTTCATAGTTGGTATTTAGTATAGAGGGATGAGTCATTGATCCCTTTCATAGTTGTTTAAATCCCAATCTTGTTGATGCATTAATTTTCTCCCAAAATTGGTTTAAAAATTCCAAAAACAATTTACATTCGAAAGAAACTAGAAGAAGTTGAACTGATTGAATCAGGTACCATGAAAAATATTATTATTTTTTATCATTTTATATTTATCAATTATAAACCCATGTTTTGAAAAAAAATACTGAATTATTATTTCTTCAATTTTTTTTCTAAGATATACCAACATCCATGATTCATGATCAAATTTTCACTACATAAAATAGAATAAGCAAGGTTGATAGAGAACTCTTCATTAAGGTATAAATTTATAATTGTTTTATAAATTCATTGGAGCGTACATTTATTATGGTATCTTTTTAATGGGTCGCAGTAGCTCACCAATTGATAGTTTTTATGCACTAGACATTTCCTTGGGAAGGAATAATTTTAGCTTTATTTTTTTAATTGATAACAGTTATAATTATAATTACTTATGATCTTGAAAATAAAGCCTATGAATTCAAATTTTTGGTGTGGTTTTTTTACTAAATTTATAGGATCACAATTTCTCAAGATAAATGTGATTCCTTGAAACATAAATAGAAATCCTATGCATGTTCAATCTATACTATTTCAGGAATTCACTGAATCATTTCTAGCATTCAATGAATCTGATTGAGTTGTAATGCTCCTCTTAAGATATTTGGATAAATCGATGTATTTTTCTAAAATGGACTTTTGATTTTGAATTACACTAAAACATTTTATGCCTCATGTTATTCCTGATAAACATATTATTCTTCCAAATGGTTCATGCTATTTTTTCTCAATTATGTTTTTCAATCAGGAACTTACTTAAGTGATTTACATGCTAAAGTCGGCCAATTATTGAATATTGATTTGAAATTTAATTCAAATTATTTAATGTGAACTCTGAGATTTTATTCTGAGGTGTTTTATAGGAACTTTGATTATATTTTAAGTTAATTATGGCCCTATTTCATGCACCTATTAATTTTGAAATTCAAAATACTTTTGAAAATTTCTTGTTAAAATGTATCCACCACCACCTTAGACTCAACATTGGGTACAATTTTGAAAATTAGTGTGGGTATAGGGCCTCTATTTTCAACTGAACTGAATTTTCTAGATTAAAAACTCTAGAAAAAAAATATTGGAATTCAAAATATATTATATATGTTAGTGAGTGTTTAATTTTTCTCCTTCGCTCTATAAAAACTTTCAAGTAAAAATTTTCAATATCACTCTCTTGAAAACACTTACTTGGTGAGGATTATCCTTTCATTTTAAACTTTTAAATTGAATCTATATTTCTTATAAAGAATTAAGATCATACTATTTTAAATTGAATCTCAATTTCTTTTAAATAATTGAGATCATTCCAACTGTTTCATGTTATTTTTATTTTAAATTGAATCTGGATTTAATTTTAAACTTTTAAATTGAATCTATATTTCTTTTTTCAATTCCTTTTAAAAATTCTAGATTTGTTCATATTTTACTAACATGTTCTCATTTTATAAACTGATCATTTTCATGTGAATCATATTCTTTGAACCAAAATAGATATTTAAAGATGAGTATGTAAACTGACACTGTTTAGATTCAGGAATGTTGTTTTTGACTCCTGGCTTTGCTCAAGAGAGCAAAAATGCAATGGGGGGAGGGTGATGTTACATGGTTTTTTATGTGGATCACATCAATTTGAGTGTTGGATTTATTTAACTATGTTATGATATGGGATGAAACTACTTCATCATTGTGATTTATTTTAATTGTGATATCATTGGGTATTTAATTATCCAAACAATTTTTAAAGCTCCTCACACCTCTTTCAACTCTTTTAAAAAATTATTTGAAAACATATGAAACTATATCTTCCTTTTAGAACCTCCTTTAATTTAGTTTCATGATTTTTCATTAGAGTAACCACATCTTCCCTGAGAAAATAAATATTTTTTCCCAACTCATTAATATAATCATTAAATAAATTTCTTATCATTTCTTGTTCTTCAATTCTCAACTTTCTCTGGCTTATAATTCCTGATTCAATTATAATGGATGGGTGTGTGTATTTTAGTAATTCAGTATAAGTTCATGAATTTTATACCACTCATAAGATTTCATATTTTAATTATGAGTTGTTTTAATTTTTCAATAGCAAGTGGGGGTTTACCAAGTTTAACTGCACTGATTACTTGAAGTGGAAGGGAGATAACAAGATTGTTCCTGGTGGTGTTAATGCAAAGTGGTTGGGATCACATAGACCCCTTGAAAGTAGGGAACCCAGAAGTTCATTTATGAATATTTTTTCATAGATTGGCTTCCCTTCCCCACATTATTTTTCACATTTACCTATTTTTCCCCTAATTTGTTGTGTTTGGAATTGGATGTCACTGTTTCTTTGTTTGGTTATTGGTTTTGTTTGAGATTTTATGCTTAGATTTATAAAGTTTTAGACTTCCTTCTTATTAACATTTTTCTACTAATGCATTTTCATTGTTTTTGTACTGTTACATTTTTATTTTATTGTTATATTGTTACATTTTTAATTTTATGTTATGTATTTTACAGCGATTAGGTTGGGGATAAGGTTAGGGGTGATTACAAGATAGTGAAAGTAGTTCCATGGGTTGATGAGTTTGAGTTTTGTGTGTATAGAGGCATGATTGGATGGTAACTTGGTATAATAATTATGAATTAGGTATTTATTTTCATGGGAATAGAATATCTAGACACAATATAACCAATTATTTTGATTGTGCAGAGCCTAGATTATGTGGGTGTGGATTAACCTAGCCCCTTGAGTGTGATGAGTGTTGATGGGTTAGATGTAGGATGATTAATTATTATGATACTGGTGATCATAGATAGGTTGGATATAAGATGAAATAGTTTTCTGATTTTGGGGATCATAGGTAGGTTTGATGTAGGTGGATCTATCCTCTTCGATGTGATTCCTAGATGGTAACAAACACAAAATATCTCAATATAGGTTGATTTAGTCTCCAATGGTGATGAATATAGATAGTTTTGAAATTAGAAAACCTATATTCTAGTTTTGATATGTACTGAAGGTTTGAATAAATTAGATCTACCTTCTATATGATGTGTTCAGACTTTGGGAAACTTCATCCCATAAACTAGTACTAGATAAAGTATGTAGAATCACTCATCTGGTGTCTTGTTTTAACACTTTTTGATGTGGACAGTATTATATTGTGGATTTTTATTTCTTATATATATATATATAATATTATGCATGATCCATATATGTATATATATATATTTATTTATTTATTTATTGGATTATTTTAGGGATCTTTTGGTGGTATTATACCCATTATATCACTCTTACCAACTCATTCACCTAGGTGGGTGTACCAACTTCATGGTATATAATGTATGAAATGGAAAGGTCTTAATGAATGATAGATGATTTAGAGTTAAGTGAAAAATACTAGGACATATGATCAGTCTTTGAACCACTTTTTATGGTATCTCGTTTAATTTGTATTTTTTATTATACCATCTACATGATTGACCATCATGACTTACTGCATTCGATGTACAACTTATATGATATTACATGGGTATCATATTTATTCATTTTAAGTGATATTTTTTATTATTTTTAGCTTATCACTATAATTTATGGGGTTGGGGATGGGACTGGGTTTGGGGTTGTTGGGGTCTGCGACTGGGGCTGCTGGGGACTAGGGCTAGCTGGGGTTGGGGCTGCTGGGGGCTGGGGCTAGGGATGGGGTTTCTAGGGTTTGGGGGTTGTCTAGGGCTAGGGGGGTAGGGTTTGGGGTTGGGGATGGGGTTGTTAGGGGATGGGGGCTGGTTGGGGCTGGGGTTGGGGCTGCTGGGGGTTGGGGCTAGGGCTGTTGGGGGGTGGGGTTGGGGCTATTAGGGGTTGGGGATGGGGATAGGGCTAGGTATGGGTCTGCGTTTGGGTCTAGGTCTAGATCCATTGGGTTGGGTCAGTTTTTTAACATATAACCCACTTAACTGACCCAAACTAACCCACCCCATAATGGGTCAGGTCGGGTCAGGTCCTTTGGCCATAAATCACTTAACCCGACCACAACGGGTGGGGTTGGGTCGGCTCAATCGCTCACGAAGCATATGACCTGACCCAACCCGATCTTTTTTGGTCGGGTCAGGCCTAGAAACACACTTGACCCGACCCGACCCGATCCATAGACACCCCTACTTTGTAATCTCCTTTTCACCTATAATATTCCAGTTATAATAAAGGTGGCAATAGTGTGTTTCCCCTGTGCACATAGGGAATAGTCCAAAGCATGTTAAAATTTTTGTTCTTTATCTTCTTTTTTTTATTTCCATTGCATGTTTTACCATTGAATGTGTTTTCAGTGCTTTAATTGTTTATAATAAGGTGTGAAAGTGAGGATGACTCTGTGTGGTGAGTAGGGTGCATTGATTACCTACTCTTCCAATACACCTAGTTGAAGGGGAAGCAATGTTCTAGAGGTTTGTTTTTCCACTAGGTTGGTTTATATAGGGACTTCTGGTGATATTACTAGTAGCACAAAGATAGGTTCTTTTTCTTATGGTTGTGGGTTAGTTCCCCGACAAGTGGTATTAGAGCCAATTTCAGCATTTTTAGGTTCAACACACCAATAGCAGTTTAGGTATGGCATCAAATGAAGGGAATATCTAGATTGATAGATTTGATGGAATGAATTTTGGGTTCTATAATTGATTCAGAAGGAATTGGAAGTCCCATTATCCGGGGTAAATCTAGTGATAATAGAGAAATATTAATGAGATTGATTGGATAGAAAGGTCTTTAATATTGTAATAATGTTTCTTACAGGAATGTTTATTTCAGTATTTGAGAGTAGAAGACTACAACAGATGTTATAAAGGTATTGGAAGATATGGATGAAAAGTTGATGGTCCTTGAGAAAGTCTCCATGTTGCGATGGTTGTTCATATTAAGGTTTTTGAAAGGAATACCAGCGATAGATCATGTTGATGAATTCAACATTATTTGTGGGTAGATCCAATCAGTAAAGGTAACTTTTTATTATGATGATGATGATGATGTATGGGCATTGAAATTATTATCTTCACCTTTGTAGAGCTAAGATGCAATGGTTACTACAGTTAGTAACTCTAGTAGAAAAAAAGACTTGTTGTTTGATGATATTAAGAATCTAATACTCAATGAGGAACTTCAGAAAAGGGAATTTTAGGCACCAACTAGTAGTATCCTTAATGCCGATGGAAGAGGACATTCACCTCAACAGAAGAAAATCTACCAGAAGAATTCATTGGTAGATAAGTATCAAGAAAGGAAATGAGAGAAGATATAAGGAAAGTCAGCCAGTTCGGGTCCAACCTATTGGAAATGTTGTAAATAATGACATATCAATAAATATTTCAAAATTAATAATGATAACACTAGAAAAACTTCAATGTTTAGTAGTTCAGATTCCATTAATACAATAGAAGATATCAAGACTTACTTTCTAAGCACTGCTACTCTGGTGAAATCTTGGGTGATTGACACTGGAGCCTTCTATAATTTAATCGGTGAAAAATGATGCATAGATAATTATATATTAGGAAAGTTTGGGAAAGTCCATCTGGAAGGTGTTGAAGCCCTGTAAATTGTTGTAAAGAGAGAGGTCAACATCTGGATGAAGAATGAAGGATTCTTAAATCTCTCATAAGTTCACCACATTCCTGGTATGTAAGAACCTAATTTTTATCTCAGGTATGGATCCTTTTAAATTTGGTATAATTCTTTATTTTGGACCTACTATGAATTCCCTTTGAGTTTAGAAAAATTACGAGGGTTTTTAGGGCTTGTTTGGAGCTCAAAACCCCAACCGGTGAGAAAAACAAACTAACCACATAGTTAGAAGAAATTGTGTGGGCCAGGCCAAAAGGTTACTCCTAACCATTCAAGGCCTGGATAGAGAGAAAGAGGAGCCTGCATCGTTTATCAAACCATGAGGATGGAGGCTCATTCCCATTCGGGAGCACCTACAATTTTTAGCATAGGTGTTTTACATGGTTTGTACACGGTTATTCAAACTGTGTGTAGTAACCGTTTGGGTGCCTCCTTAGCACAGAAAAGGGTGCATGGTTGGTGCACGATTTGGAAAACTACATGGCCAAACCATGCAGCCTAATAACTCTTAAAAAATTTCCTTTTTACTTAAAATACTATAATTTTAACCCCATCCATCATTTACTTCTCCAGAAGACATAAGCACTTGTTTTCTTCCCATTGAACTCCTTTAAAGCTATCTTCTAGGTTCATTGATAACTTTCGGATCTGAAGTCTGATCCTGCTTCTGTTGGTCTCGTTGAATTCCTCTAGGTAATAGCTACAATAATCTTGAGTTGTTCTTTATTTCTATTCTCCTCAATGAAGTTATTTAGATGCAGGCTCATATGCCCTATTTTTAGGGTCTTGATTCATTCTTTATATTTATTTTGATCAAGTCCAAATTAAAGGCTGATACTGTATAGGGAGAGTTTTACGAGTATGAGGTACATGTTCTATGACTCATCCTTAAAGTTTCAATATTTACAGACTGTCGTTGTTGTGTGTGCACTGATTCCATCCAGTGTTTCCTGTTTAATTCATGGGCCTTGGTTATAGTCATTAGAATTGTATTCTAAGACCCTTGTTATATATGTTATACATTTTTTTAGGTTATTACCTCAATGTCGACCTCCCCAAGTAGGGTGTTTCAATATTTATGCCTTTATTGGTTTGTTATGTTCATTTGTGCCACCGTTTAGGTTTGTTATGGCTTGACCCTATTAATTCTAAGCTCTTCCTCAATATAATGATTATAAAATTGATAATGGTTAGTCCATGTATGTGATAGTGTGACTTGACCCTTCTAAGTTAAGTGTTTCAAATTAATGAGTGAATATTTAAATGATGAATAGAAAGTGTATTGATACATATCACTTGGCCTAGTTTATTATAATTGAAATGGTAATTTGGTTGTATGTCCTTAGCCTGGAATGTCATACTAATGAAAGGTAAAGTAGTGAACCTAATAATTAAATATTAGATGAATGAAATGGTTGTATGTACCTTATCCTTATCACACTAATGAAAGGTATGGAATGAACCTCTTGAATTATAAAAAGGCATGATTATTACATGGATTAATTTATTAAATGAATTAATTATGAGGTGTCTAATGCATATAGACCTTGACATATTTATAGGAGTGATCGAACTCAAGCTATCCTTGGATTCCTGAGGGAATTCCTTGAGCACTCATGGATGTTATTTTGATTCAAGGATGTCGGTTACTAAGGGTGAGACCCACCATGGAACCTAATCCTTGTCTACTAGTGGATGCCCAGCATGACACCGTAGGATCCCTCCATTATTATCATAGGATGTCTTGGATACACTCCTTAGATATAGAATGATGTCTATAGAGATGAGGCGCCATGGTTACACTCATAGAACCCAATAACTTCTTACCCTTTTTACCTTGAATGAGATCCTTTGACTCAGATAGAATTATATTATTATGGAAGGCCTTGGGTGATTCCCCTTGGATACACTCTTACCCTTATATCTAGGCTACAGGTTATTGTTGATTTGGCTCAACCCTTGAGGTCAAGGATTCCTTTTTTATTACCATGGATCCCATTTCATTGTTATCATCATTATAGGATTACTTGTAACATCTTGAGTCTTTTATTATTTCTATAAAGACATGATATCAGTGTTGGTTATACCTCATGTGGATTTCTATATAAATTGAAATATAATTAATAAGTGAAATGGTCTCATATTTGGATACATTACCAACTAAGTCTGAAGCAGGTATCTGGGTATTTACATTGATGTGCTTCTTTACATTTATATATACTTACACACTATCAATTTATATTTCACATATTGGATGGTATAGACGTTGTTGGTGGTGGTCTACTGAGATTTATCTCACACCCTATTCAGGCCTCTATTAGTACCCAGACAGATTACAAGTATAAAGGTGTTGATAAGGGGAAGTATCCCACTTTGGACACCTGATCTTGACTTCTTGCATTAGGATGGAACTTGGTATCTGATGACCAAGCTAAATCTTGGGATGCTTGGATAGTTGTGGCTTCTTTTTGTATAGCATGTATAGTACTGATGTATGCTACTTTGTATCTATGTTTTCTTACTTTATAGATACATGAAATACATTGTCACCCTATTCCCTTACTACTATTCAGTAGCCTCTGGTGTTCAGGGAGATGTGTTTGAGGTCATGTGGCCAATCAGGCTTAGGGGGCCTCTGAGTGGAACCCGGGTTCGGGATGTCACAGAGTGGTATCAAAGTGGTTCCTTTTTTACTTTACTATTTGGAGAAAATATATGGGATATTAGGAATGGTTTGGAACTTGGTTATAATCCATGCTTGGGTGTAGCTAATCCACATTTGAGGTAAATGCCGAGTTCCCTGAAATGAAAATTATTTTTCTATATTTTTCTTATTACAATCGATGTCCTTTCACCATTGGGTGAGTTACATGTTATGTGATGGTTATTATTATTATTCTAATAGAGTATTTCATTTTATCCTTGGCCCGATGAGATGAGGGCAAGGAGCATTATTACATGTATCATTATAGGCACCTATAATTCACATGTCATGCATATGTCATTCCATATAGGTGCATTTCACTACTTGAATTTCTTTTTTTCCCTATGATTATTGAGTGATGCTTTGGTAGTTATATTATTCCTATGATGATCTGGGCTGTGATTGAGTGATTTCTAGTTTCAATTCCTGAGGTGTATGGGCCCTCATGGGTTGCATGGGTAGTTTATCGAGTCAAGTCATCATATATAACCCATTACATTCTGAAACTAAATGTAGATGAGGTTAAATTGAGATTATATGGGTGTTTATTTTAGTGATAAGGTGTATGGGCCATGATTCACTGGGAATGAAAATCCATTTTAATCAGACTTTAGTATAATTTGATAATAAAATGAAAATTGTAAAAGTAAATCTTGAGTTATAAAATGAAATGGTTTCCAATAAATGGAGAGGAAAAGTGCTATTGAACTTTCACCTACTGGAACCCCTATAAATTAAACAAGAGTGCTTACCAATATCTGACCTTATAAGTGGGTAGTTGGGGTAGTACACCTTGGGTAGTGATCCCTTCTTCTCATTTTTTTCTTCTGCTAGTGTATATATCTAATTTGAAGCTTATTATAAGGTGTGTTCTTGGAATTTATAGATCTATTCCACCATGAAATACTCATGTCGTGCATTAGGAGGGTGTTGATGGCCATATTCTAGAAATGGTGGTCCCTAGGCTGCTAGTCTTACCACCAGGAGTGTCACTTGAGGCACCGCCTATTATACCCAATATGGGAACTTACACCCCACTTAATGAGAGTTTTCTCTATCTTATGTGGTCCATGTAGGGTTCTCCATGACCTAAACCTATGATGGTTGATCTGAAACCTGAGTTCTAGCAGAAGCATCCTCCCACCTTCTCAGGGGATGGAGTTCCACATGTTGTAAAGTCTTGGCTGGAGACCACTCTATCTATCTTTGAGCATCTAGAGATGCCTCCAAATCAGAGGGTCAAACTTGCTACCTAAATGATTCATGATTTTTACAAGCACTGGTGGAATGTGATTACCCAGGTTGGTCATCATTAGGGCATGGTCTGGGCTAACTTTCATACTGTCTTCTATGAGTACTTATTTCCTCATGTATTGAGATATGATTGAGCCAGAGAGTTCATGCATTAGGAGCAGGGTGTTATTGTTTCAAAAATTCTAGGAGTCACAATGAAAAAATAGGTTTGTGGATGAAGAGAAGATAGAAGAAATAATCACAAAGGACAGAGATATTTACATGGTTTGAGAATAATCCATACATCCACAGAGAGGAAGAATCACTTCACTATGAAATCTGGGAGCACAATTTTAAAGAGAGTATCTCAAAGTTTCTCACACTCAGAAACCCTAGAACAAAATGGGTTAATAAAGAAGATGAAACATTGTTCCACCAACCACATAGAAAGTTTGTCGTGCTATAGTGAAAGGTGGCTAGAATTATGCATTGCTACAGTACCACATCCACCCAGGTCTAAGCTGCTACAATGGCCAGCGGCTGGAAGTCTGTGCAGCTACAATACTGTTGTCTCCAAAGTCTGACCTACTACAGTAGTCGTGCCAAAAGTTCTCACTGCTATAGTTCCCTATCAGTGTTTTCTGATCAGTTATACTACTGTAAGTCAGAGTTGCTATAGTGACCCAAAATTTTGGGTTGGGGGCCTTCGACCCCTGAAGCAAAGGCGCATTTCCCCCTACAAACCCCAACGAGATCGACCCACGGAGTTGCATCCCGGTGCATAGTATGGGTCGCAATCATTCATCCCAACATCATCCAAGAAAGGATCATACTACACCAAATCCAATATATATTTCAATTATGTATTATTCAAAATGTTTCACTTAGTTACAGTGCTTTGCACTACTTCTAGACAGTGATGAGTTTCGTGTTCTAGAATATTTGAGGATGGGCTTAAGTATGCCATTTGTACTCATGTGAATGTCTTTCACCTACCTATTTTCTCCAAGATCATTAATTAGGATCTTATCATTGAGCACAACTTGAGGGGAGTTGATAGTACTAGGCATATAGAATTAGTGCCACAGTAGGCGATTAGTTCTTCCAGTAGCAAGAAGTGTTCCCTTAAGATTTTTTATTAGGGTAGTGGTATCCAGATTACCCATACAGGTAGCTCTATGGTATGTCATCAGTGTGGATGATAGGGGAATCTGAAGCCTCGGTATGATAGAGACCCTCTAGAGTGCTAGTCTTGCAGCCGTATGGGGAATCTTCATAGATTCAGTCGGACCATTCCATCGGCTTCTAGTGGAAGAGGTTCCACACTAGCTCCACCTTCAGGAGCATGGTCTTTTATGCCACGTTAGGCAGGGAGTTAGAGTAGCACTAGCAGGACAATCTGAGGAGGTGGTTGTGGTTATAGTATCCAGAATTCAAATTATCAGCAATGTTAGCATAGTGATCATGATTGGGGAAGTACAATTGTAGCACAGGGTTGTGGATCAGGCCTTTTTCATGCCTTACAGCCAATACATTAGGATCAGAGTGTAGGATTATCTATAGTATGAGGTACTATTCTAGTAGCCTCCACTATTGTATATGCATTATTCGATATAGGTGTTTCATACTCTTTCATCTCCTTATCCGTTGTGGGAAGTCTCAGGTTGGAAATCCAATATTAATGTGGTGTAATGACCCTTGATACACCATTGGGAGTACAATCAGAGGGCATACACCAATGCAGGGACTTCCCCTTGAGGTAGGAATTTATCCCTTCTTATGGTACCTCTTTGTTCTTGAGATGATGGGCTTTGATTCCATTCTTGGGATGGATTGTTTGGTACCTTATCATGTCTTTATAGACTACTATCACTGCAGGGTGTCGTTTACATCACCAGAGAGAAGTTGTTATCTACACAAGGGTGAGTGGGATGTCTAGGCTAGTAGAGCAGGACCAGAGCATCATGGTCTAGGTGGAGTGACAGGTTAGATTGATAGTCTTTTCATGGAGGATTAAGGGGTACACCTAGAATATTTTCCTCCCATAGTATATCATTTTAGGGACTTCTTTCTCGGTGATTTTTATGGATTACCTCCTGAGAGAGAGGTATATTTTACTATTGAACTTATTCCACGAGCAACTCTATTTTCCATTACTCCATACAAGATGGCACCTAATGAGATCCAAAATATCAAGTGACAGTTGGAATATTTAGAGGCCAAAGGTTTTATATGGCCTAGTACTTCTTCCTGGGGTTCACCCATGTTTTTCACCAAGAAGGCGGAGAAGGCCCTTCGCTTATGTGTGTATTACCGATGGTTGAACCAGCTTATGGTTAAGAATCGGTATCCATTTCCTCATAAATATGATCTATTTGACCATCTATGGAGAGTTAGGGTATTCTCAAAGATTGACCTAAGATCATACTATAATCATGTGCAATTCAGACCTTCATACATACCTCATACAAATTTTCGTAGCAGGTATGGTCTGTATGTGTATCTCGTTATTTCATTCAGTCTTATAAATTATTCTTCCATTTTCATGGATTTGATGAATAGAGTGTTCTAACCCCATCCAGATTCCTTTATGATGGTCTTTATGGATGAAATCTTGGTGTACTCTCACACTCATAGCGACCATGATATACATCTTGAGATCATTTTGAGTACATTGAGAGAGCATCATCTTTATTCCAATCTTGATAAGTTCCACTTTTGGATCGACAAAGTTCACTTCTAGGGTCATATTATCTTGGAATCAAGAGTATTTTTCTACCTATAGAAGTTGAGTGTTGTTATTTAATAGGAACAGTCCAAGAACGTGTTTGATATATGGATTTTCCTAGAGTTGGATGGATATTATAGGCATTTCATATAGGAATTATCACACCTTGATTCACCTATTACTAGTCTTACAAAGAAGGGTATTAAGTTCCTATGGTTGAAAGTGTGTGATAAATCCTTTTAGGAGATGAAAGGAATGCATGTTTAGGCACCTATTCTGATTTTTCTAGATCCTGGTGATCATACCACGATTCACTATTTTATTTCACCCTTATACCAATGTATTAAACTGATTTTGTATTGAAAATTCCAAGTTTAATAACAAGTTTTACTTCACATTTAGTTCTATAATTTAATTATTATCACTTTTAAAAAGTTCCATTTTACTTGTTTTGATGTTTTTGTTATAGGTAGAGGTGATTTGGAGGGCCCATGATGAAGTCCAAGAAAAATGGGCCAATCTGCACAGGATCCAAAAACATTAGTGGACTAATCTGCATACTGCTACTAAACCGTGCGTCCAAAAGGGATGAAAGTTTTTGAACTATTCCAAAATTTAATGGGCTACATTTCATATGCAGGAACCCAAGACCCATTCGGCCTCTAAAATACCCATCCAAACTGATCTATCCAGGGAATCAAATCTGCACAGGTCAAAAGCATTGTTCTGTATTTTATCATTATCTCTGGTTGTGATTGTCCAAATAGAGCCAAAACTTCAGTGGAGATAGTCCTGATGTGGGGATACAACTTTCTGGTTTTTTCCAAAGAGATATTCGACTTTCTAGTGGCCAAAAAATATGAGTCAAGTGGTTTTACATAATCTGTGTTCTCAAAACCACCTTCCAATTTGTCTATAAAAGAACACCTTGGGAACCTCATTTAGGAGTTCGGCCAGGTGGAAAGGTGCTTCCATTTTTGAGCCCCAAAGAATTCCTTTCATCACCTCTAGAATTTCTGGAGGCTATGGGAAGTGCAACTTCAACATCTTCCTCTTCCTCCCCTCCCATAAATTTCTAAACCCCTTGTGATCACCCGGGGAGGAACGTGATGTAATCCCAAGCTTTGTTTATGTAATATTTGGATGGTCTTTTAAATTCTAGGTTTGTGTGTTGTTTTTCATAATCCACTATTCTTATTTAATTGATTTATGTACTGGTATGTCATGCTCAACTCATATGATCATGTTTGGGGGTACCCATTCATGTGATGTTTCACACATCGTTCACCACTTCTTCTTCCCCCTCTCAATTGTAGTGTTTGTGTGGTTCATATTGTTTAATTGAAATCACATAAACACTATCATGGACATGTAATTTCAAGTCATGGTAACACATTGAAATAACATACAAACTTGGACAGCACATTGAGTTATTTGTGTGTTGCCTTGGTGAGTTTCGATTATGAAGTTAAACACAAATCACCCAATCATCGGTGGTATCTGGTGAATCATTGTGTGTTTATGACTAAACCCTAGGAGGTATCCTAGTATAAACTCATTAACATTATAGTTATAGTTGTTACAAACTAGTTATTAAAAGATCATAACCCAATCTCTTGAAGCAATGAAGGATGAGCATCATGAGATTTCCCCGAGTTGATCACACTTAATTAATCTTGTTCATTCCTCCTTTGTTTTATCACTTTCATTTTTATTTTGTTATATTTAATAATAAAACCCCATGTTTTCCAAAATCCCATTCCCCTTTAATTTTCATAATCAAGACCCTATTTTTAAATTAATGATCTGAGGCTCCGTTGAGAGACGACCTAGGGTTGCTGCTATACTGCAGAAATTATAGTAAAAATTAAACTAATTTGACACGCTCGACAATGCGATCAAATTTTGGCACTGTTGTCAGGGATCTAAGAAAAATTTTATTATTTATTTCCTTTTATTTATTTATTTTTCTTCTTAATTATCACTCCTTTCAATATCCCACCCCCCCTTTTGATTGTTTTTGTTTTGGGTTTTTGTTGTTTTTTTTGTGTGTGTTTTCTCTCTCTCTATAATTTTACAGTACATCATTATCTTTTCTTTCCTCCATTAATTTCTTAAAGTTTTTTATTTCATTCATCTTCCATAAAAAATTTTAAAAAAATAAAAACAAAAAAAACAAAAATCAATCAATCAAACTGGACATCATTTTTTCATGACAAGATCTGGTAAAGAAACACTATATGAATTTGACCCTAAAATTGAAAAATCACTCCACTCACAAATAAAGGCATCTATAGAAGGTCAATCAAGTAACACTAAGGAACCCATTTTGGAACCTCAAGTGGTCATAAACAAATCAATAATTTAACCCAATCAAACCCAAGAAAACATGGCTGCAAATAATCGAACCTTAAAAGAACTTACCACCCTGGATGTGGAGTACCAACCTGTGTACATCCAATATCCCGAGGAAAAGGCCAACTTTGAGATGATATCAGGCCTCATCAACCTACTTCCCAAATTTAATGGTCTTTCTAGTGAGGACCCTCACAAACATATCAAAGAGTTTCACATAGTCTACTCCACCATGAAACCCCAAAATGTGTCGGAGGACCTAATTAAATTTAGGGTCTTCCCTTTCTCCCTTGATGGTGTATCTAAAGACTGGCTATAATATTTACCTACCATAATTGGGGGTTGGAATGTCTTAAAAAGACTCTTTTTATAGAATTTCTTCCCTGCCTCCTAAACAGCATCAATTAGAAAATAAATTTGTGGAATTAGGCAATCACAAGGAGCGACCCTTCATGAATACTGGGAGAGATTCAAAAAACTTTGCTCAAGAAGCCCCCACCACCAAATTAGTGAAAAACTATTAATCCAATACTTCTATGAGGTACTTATCCCCATGGATCATGGAATGATTGATGTTGCAGATGATGGTGTCTTGGTTGATAAAACTCCTTCCATCGCTCGTGACTTAATAGCCAACATGGCTCAAAATGTACAACAATTTGGTACCCAAGCTATGGCACCCACTTGAGGAGTTCATGACGTAAGTCATTCATCCCTAGAACAAAAGGTAGATAACAAACTTGATGAGATGAATACCATTATAAGGCAATTATCGCAAGCATAAGGTAACTCGAACTCTTTTTTAGTTCCATTATATTGTGGTATTTTCTCTGACAATACTCATTTTTCTTACTAGTGCCCACAACTTCAAGATTCACCTGTGTCTTGTGCAACCATGTTCTCAGGGAATCCATTCCAACAAGAACCTCCCTTCAAGCAAGAACCATTCAGGAAAAATCCAAACTCCAGGTGGAAAGCACAACCCTAGTACCGATAAGGAGGAAACTCAAGCTACCAAAGAAAAATTGGTATCAACAGAGCCAAGGTATGAAACCTTATTATCCTTCAACTTCTCAAAACAATCATCCTCCTCCTCTCAAATATGAACCAAGCCTTGAGGATATGGTGAAGAAAATGGCAAACCAGAACCTACAATTCCAACAAACCACACAATCACCTATTTAAGACCTTCAAATTTGAGTGGGGATATTGGAAAACACTATTGATGAGCTTAAGATGCAAGGTTTTGGACAACTACCATCCCAACCCATTTCCAATCCGAAGGACAGAGGTAATGTATGTGCAGTTACACTTCATAGTATTAAATAAGTTTCTCCTTCTAATGATTCGTCTCAACAGGTATTTCCCCATATTTAAAACACTCTTTCTCCGACCATAAAAGATCCTAATGAAGAAAAAAATAAAATGGGTAATCAAATTATCATGGATGATTCAAATGAAAAATTCATTCCTCTTCCTTTCCCCCAAAGTCTCTCTAAATCTAAGAATAATTTTGATAATGATATTAATAAAGAAATAATTGATACATTTAAAAAGGTTCAATTTAACATTACTATATTGGATGCAGTTAATCAAATCCCTCGAAATGCCAAATTTCTTAAAGAGATTTTCACCCATAGAAGGAGGCTAAAGGGGAATGGGAGAGTCAACTTGGGAAGGAATGTCTTAGCCTTAATTCAACCAGCAATTCCAACCAAATGCAAGGATCTGGGAACATTCATGATACCTTGAACCATAGAGGACACATTCTTTTCAGATACTATGTTAGATTTAGGTGCTTCCATTAATGTAATGCATCACTCTGTGTATACTTCTCTACAGGTTGGATAGCTTCAACTAATAGGCATTGTCATGTAACTTTCAAACTGGAGTACTACACATGAAACAAGAGTGATTAAGGATTTCCTTGTAAGAGTGAAGAATTTCATCTTCCCCGCTGATTTTTACATTCTTGAGATGAAAGATACCTGAACCCAAGGACATTACCCTCTCATACTTGGGAGGCCATTCCTCAAAACAGCAAAGACGATCATCAATGTTCATAATGGTACATTGTCCATGGAGTTTGGTGGATAAAAGGTAAGTTTTAACATCCTTGATTCTATAAAACACCCTATTGAAGAGCACTCCACACTTCCTATCTATTCGATGGAAGTGCTCTCAAATGATGCACACACACACAATTCTCTCCTCAACCCATAAACTGATTCATTTTCCTCTTCTTCACCCTTGGATGATTTGAGTTTTGATTCATGTTTTGAGTGTTGTGTGGGTTATGAAAAGTGTAAATTGTGTGCTTTAATCAATGAGTGGGTTCATTCTAAGGTATCCATGACCATCATTGATTCTGAAAATCTCATTTCAATAGATTCTCTATCCTTAGAGAATAAACATGAGCAGATAGACAGTTTCATGGACCTCACTCCCCCTAAACACCCTCCCTCAATCCAAAAACTACTGGTGTTGGAACTTAAACCACTTCCTTCTAATTTAAAATATGTGTATCTTGAGAGTATTGACCAATTTTCTGTCATTATTTCCAACAACCTCTCTCCACAGTAGGAATCAAAACTACTCAACCTTTTGAGAGAGTGTAAAAAAGCAATAGGATGGATGTTGGATTATATTATCAGGATTATCCCATCTATTTGTATGCACCATATACTTTTTGGTGATGAGGATAAACCTATAAGTAAATCTCAACTCCGGTTGAATCCCACTCTCCTTGAAGTGGTAAAATTGGAAGTCAGTAAATTACTTGTTGTGGGGATCATTTATCCTATATCTGATAGTAAATGGGTTATCCCAGTGCAAATTGTTCCTAAAAAAATAGGAATAACAGTTGTGTAAAATGAAAGTAATTAATTGGTTTCAACACGTGTGCAAAATAGTAGGTGAGTTTGTATTGACTATCATCGACTAAATCAAGTCACGCAGAAGGACCACTTTCCTCTAAATTTCATTAACCAAATGTTAGAACGATTGGCTGGTAAGTCCCATTATTGTTTCTATGATGGATATTTAGGTTATTTCCAAATCCATATAGCCCATGAGAGTAAATAAAAGAAAAAATTTACTTTTCCATTTGGCACATTTTCATACAGAAGAATGTCTTTTGGTCTATGTAATGCTTCTGGTACTTTTCAGCGATGTATGTTGATTATTTTTTCCAAGTACCTTGAGAGTTGTATGGAGTTATTTATGGATGATTTCATGGTATATGGTTCTTATTTTGATGATTTTTTGGAACACCTAGGTTTTTTCCTTCGTCGTTGCATTGAAAAAGATCTTGTTTTAAATTATGAGAAATGTCATTTCATGGTTGAGTGGGGGATAGTTCTTGGGAATATCATTTAAAATAAGGGAATTCAAGTTGATAAATCTAAAATTGAATTAATTTTATCCCTTCCATATCCAAAATGTGTTCGTGGGGTGCGATCATTCTTGGTTCATGCTGGTTTTTACCACCGATTCATTAAAGACTTTAGTAAGATCGCACTTCCCATGTCCCAGTTATTACAAAAGGATTCTGAGTTTGTGTTTGATAAAAAATGTGAAGATGATTTCAATTCACTAAAAAGGAGTATCACATCACCTCCCATCATCCAACCACTATGGTGGGATCTCCCCTTTGAGCTTGTGTGTGATGCATCTAACTTTGCAGTTGGGGCAGTTTTATCACAAAGGGTTGAGAAGGATCCTCATGTCATTGCGTATGCCTATCATACCCTTAATACAACCTAGAAAAACTACACAACCACTGAAAAATAACTTATTTCTATTGTATTTTACTTGGAAAAAATTTGTTCATATCTTATTGGGTCAAAAGACATCGTCTTTTCTGATCATGCTTCCCTTCATTCCCTCCTAAAGAAACCTGAAGCCAAGCCCCGCCTCATTTGATGGATGCTCCTCCTCCAAGAGTTTGACCTTGAGATTCATGAAAAGAGAGGAGTGGAAAATGTGGTAGTTGACCACATTAGTAGGATTTCCCCACCATTAGTCCATCATGTTGATTCACCCCTCCCCATTGGAGAATTCTTCCCCCATGAGATCCTTTGTGATGTTGTGGACCTTACCCCCTGGTATGCGGACATTGTGAATTTTCTAGCAACATCTACAGTCCCCATTGATTTCAGAACTTCAAAATCCCAGATACTTGAGCATGATTCTTGATGGTACATTTTGGATGACCCATACTTTTGGAGAATTTGTAGTGACCAAGTTGTTCGTCGGTGTGTCCCTGACCATGAGTTCACCTCTGTTTTTACCTTCTACCACACCTTGGATTGTGGGGGTCACTTTGGCTCTCAACGTACAGTTCAAAAGGTCCTTGACTTGAGACTTTATTGGACAACATTGTATAGGTATTCCCATAGATTTTTCAAGTCATATAGTCGTTGTCAATTCACAAGAAATATCTCCAAGAAGAATGAAATGCCTCAACAGCCCATGTTATTCTATGAAATCTTTGATGCATGGGGCATTGACTTCATGGGGCCTTTTCCAAATTCATTTGGCTTTTTGTACATCTTATTGGCTATTGACTATGTATCAAAATGGGTGAAAGAAAAGTCCACCAGGACCAATGACTCTCGAGTGGTTGTTGATTTTGTGAGATCCCAAATTTTCAGTAGGTTTGGTTTACTGAGACTCATCATTAGTGATTAGAGTTCACATTTTTGCAATCACAACATGAAAAATTTGCTTCATAAGTGTGGGGTTGTTCATAAGGTCTCCACAAAATATCACCCTCAAACTAACAGACAAGTATAAATCTCAAATTAGGAAGTTAAGAGAATATTGGAAAAAATGGTACAACCTAATAGGAAAGATTGGAGTTTTCATTTGGATGATGCACTTTGGGAATACCATACAGATTTTAAAACCCCAATAGCAATGTCACCATATAGTATTGTGTTTGGAAAGGCTTTTCACCTCCCGGTAGAGGTGGATCACCATGCATATCGGGTTGTTAAACAATGCAATGTGAATATCTCAAATACAGGTGAGCATAGGAAGTTGCAGATTCAGGAGTTGGAAGAAATTTGGCATGATGCATATGAGAACTCCCAAATCTATAAAGATAAAACAAATGAAATCCGTGATGGGATGATTCATCAATGGAAGTTTCATATTGTTGAGAAGGTTCTCATGTATAATTCCAGGCTAAAGCTCCACGCAGGTAAGCATCGTTCTTGATTGCTCGGTCCTTATACCGTTACTGATGTTTACCCTTTTGGTGTTATACAGGTTTTGCATGAGAAGAGTGGGCAGAGGATTATTGTTAATGGGCAGAGGCTCAAACACTTCTATGAGGATTTTCCAAAGCATCTCGTGGAGGAAATCCAACTGAAGATGCCACATATGACACCACTTAGCATGTTTTCCCTTCTCCATACCTCTATTTACTTGTCTATTTATTTAAAATACTTTCATTGAGGACAATGTAACTTTTAGGTGTGGTGGAGGGTGACATGTCATAGTTAGGATTAAACAAAACAAAAAAAATTAAAAATTAAAAAAAAAAGAAAAATATGTTTTCATTTTTTATTTCTTTTTCCTTATTTTGTGTTTTTAGATAAAAATTAATCTGAAAAAGAATATCCAAAATCATTTTTCATGCTTGAGTTGATTGGGTGGAAAATTCCATTGTTTTTGGAAAAATGTTTTTCAAATGAATGTTGATATGGAATCTTTTTTCTAGAATTTGTATTTTCAAATCATTCTTAGGTGTTTAATGGATAGTTCAATCTCATGCCTCATTAGAACTGACCAATATTTTAATCTCTTAACTGAGAGACATTCTAAGCCCTTTATTACATATTCTTCCTTTTAATCACTTTCTTGAGAGTCTTGGGTCATGTAGAGAAACTAGAACTTTCCATGATTCTGTTTAAATCCATAAGATTCAAGTATGCTACATTCATGATAGAGGTAATCATTTATTTAAAATCCCCTTGTACAATTATTCTCTATTTTCGGCCACCTTTACATTTTATCCTTCTTAAGCCTTAGAGACCATGAAATTCCTATTAGGTAGCCACATTACAAGCTAATTTATCCCTAACTACCCATCTCTTGTGTATATTCTTATTTTATTTTCAGCAAGTGTGGGAGAGAAGGTGTTTCCATGGGAATTTTGGGAACACAATCATTGTTAGGGGTTGATATAAAGGGTTCCTACATTTTCCTTGGGAAATGGGTTCACAATCCATTTTACATCATTGTTTTACACATGTTTCCTTCTTTATCTCCAAAAAAACTATATATAAAAAAATAGTTATGTACATTGGAAAAAAAATATAACAAAAGAATAAAATGGATAAAAGAGGTTGTTTACTCATTATTATTCATTTCTTAGTTGTGAACCACACAAATGGACAATGGGGATAGTGAGTTGGAGGTAATACACTGTGAGGGGATGAGTGTGTACATTCATTGTGAACACTTGCTGAATTTTGACATGTTTTGTACTTAAGATATTAAACACTCCTCTTTTGTCTTATATTTTTTATACATTAAATCCTACCAACCCTTGAACCTCAGGACAACCTGTTGGAAGTCCTCTTGAGTAGTACACTAGTTTCTACCGGTAGAGAACTTAGAATCTTGGAAAGCATATGGTAAGATCACATGAACTCTGGGAAAAGAGAATAAATCCACTTTCATATGTTCCTTGAGTGAAGAGGATAAATTTCTAAGTTAGGTAGGTTGCGAAATGTTTCATGGGTAAACAAATTAAGTTGAACAAATTCAAATGTGAGAAAAGAAAAATGATGGGAAAATTGATTCCATAAACGAGACATGATGAATTTCATTTCAAAAGAATCTTGGATTTATTTCACACCTTTGATTTATGAATGGGACATGATTAGGATATTATACTTTACCCTGTAGTGCAGAGGTTTAGGTGTTGGGGTGTGATCGTACCACGATTCATTGTTTTATTTCACCTTTATACCAATGTATTAAACTGATTTTGTATTGACAATTCTAAGTTTAATAACAAGTTTTACTTCACATTTCGTTCTATAATTTAATTATTATCACTTTCAAAATGGTCTATTTTACTTTTTTTGATGTTTTTGTTATAGGTGGAGTTGATTTGGAGGGTCCATGATGAAGTCCAAGAAAAATGGGTCAATCTGCACAGGATCCAAAAACATCAGTGGACTAATCCACGCACTGGTACTAAACTGTGCGTCCAAATGGGATGCAATTTTGTGGGATGGTCCAAACTTTAATGTTATGCATTTCATATGAAGGAACCCAAGCCCCATTCGGCCTCTAAAATTCCCATCTGAACTTATCTGTCCAGGGAATCAAATCTACACAAGTCAAAATCGGTGTTCTGTATTTTATCATTATCTCCGATTGTGATTGTACAAATGGATCCAACATTTTGGTGTATATAGTCCTAATGTGGGGATACAACTTTATAGTTTTTTCCAAAGGGATATTTGACTTTCTAGTGGCCTAAAACTTCGAGACAAGTGGTTTTACACAATATGTGTGCTCAAAACCACCTTCCAATTTTCCTATAAAAGAACACCTTGGGCACCACATTTAGGAGTTCGACCATGAGGCAAGGTACTACCATTTTGGAGCCCCAAAGGAGTCCTTTCATCATCCCTAAAATTTATGGATGCTATGGGAAGTGAAACTTCAACATTTTCCTCTTCCTCCCCTCCCAGGAATTTTTAAACCCCTTGTGATCGCCCAGGGAGGAACGTGATGTAATATCATGCTTTGTTTATGTAATATTTGGATGGTATTTTAAATTATAGGTTTCTGTGTTGTTTTTAATAATCCTATATTCTTATTTAATTTATTTATGTACTGGTATGTCATGATCAACTCATATGATCATGTTTGGGGGTACCCATTCATGTGATGTTTCACACATTGTTCACCACTTCTTCTTCCCCCTCTCAATTGTAGTGTTTTTGTGATTCATATTGTTTAATTGAACGCACATAAACAATATCATTTCCATGTAATTTCATTTCATGGTAACACATTGAAATAACATACAAACTTGTACAACGCATTGAGTTCTTCGTGTGTTGCCTTGGTGATTTTCAGTTATGAAATCGAACACAAATCACTCAATTGTCGGTGGTATTCGGTGAATCATTGTGTATTTCCGACTGAACCCTAGGAGATATCCTAGTATAAACTCAGTAAAATTATATTTCTAGGTGTTACAACCCATGTATTAAAAGATCATAACCCTATCTCTTGAAGCGATGAAGGGTGAGCATCATGAGATTTCCCCGGGTTGATCACACTTAATTAATCTTGTTCATTCCTACTTTGTTTTCTCGCTTTTATTTTTCTTTTTTCATCTTTAATCATCAAACCCCATGTTTTAAAAAATCAAATTCCCCTTTTATTTTCATAATAAAACCCCTCTTTTTATATTAATGATCTAAGGCTCCGTTGAGAGACGACCTAGGGTTGTTGCTATACTGAAGAAATTCTATTAAAAATTAAACAACTAATTTGATGCGCTCGAAAACACGATCACCTGGCAAAGGCTATACAATGTTTTGTGATGCACCAGGCATCATCTTAGGAGTATTGATGATGCATAAGGATAGAGATGTTACATACAGATCTTAGAAGTTGAGGCCTCATGAGAGAAACTATCCAACACACAACCTCAAGCTAAGGGCAGTTGTTCATGCCTTACATTGTTGGAGACACTACCTGGTGGGTGAGTTATTTGTGGTGTATACAGACCACAAGATCCTAAAATATATCTTTTCAAAGAGTGACTTGAATCTCAGACAGTGAATATGGTTTGAATATATTTAATCCTTTGACTTCGAGCTTTCATATATGCCTGGAAAGGGAAATGTAGTTGTTGATGCATTCAGTTAGAAAACTTAGGCACAGGTCGTAAAGGAATCCAGTGATGAATGGAAATTGATGGCCCACTTCTCTGAGATTCATATAGAGTTTCATGAAAATCATGAGTAGTCTTACCTCTCAGCCTTGACAGTTTCCTCTTCACTCCTTGAGAGGGTAAAGAGTATGAAATTTTCAGATCATGAAGGTTTGGTTCTTCGGGAGAGTATTTCTAGTGAGTACCCACCTCCGAATTGGTCTATGGATAGAGACAACATCCTATGTATACATAGATGTGTTTGGGTTCCTATAGATATGAGAGAATAAATGATGTGAGAGTCTCATGCTTCTTAGTGGGAAGTTCATCTAGGAATCTCTAAGATGTATCGAGATATGTGATGCCAGTATTGGTGGTCTGAGATGAAATGTCAGATAGTAGGATTTATTACTAGGTGTTCCACCTGTCAGTAAATGAAGGCAGACCACCAACAACCTGCTGGCTTGTAACAACCAATTTTAGTCCCATAATGGAAATGGGAATATATTTCCATAGACTTTGTAGTCATATTTCTGAGGTCTCCTCAAGTTAGCAACGCAATTTGGGTTGTCATTGACCGAATGACGAAAGTATCTCACTTCCTTCTTATCTGGAAGACTTTCTCAGTTGATGAGATGGGAAGACTGTATAACCATGAGGTCATCCGACTACATAGGGCCACTTGTACTATCATTTCAAATAAGGATTCTCATTTCACATCATGGTTCCTCCAGGAATTGCAGAAGGCTATGGGTACAAAGGTGCTTCTGAGCACAACCTTACACCCTCAGACTGATGGTCAGTCAGAATGGATGATATAGGTGTTAAAGGACATGCTCCAAGCATGCATCCTTGATTTCAAAAGTTCTTGGGAGAAGCATATCCCTCACATTGAGTTCTCCTATAATAATAACTTGCAGATTATGATTCAGATGGATCCTTTTGAGGCCTTGTATGGTAGGTCGTGTTGTTCACCCCTATGCTAGTTAGAGGCAGGTGAGGCAGCGCTACTAGGTCCTTATCTCATTTAGGGGACTTCAGAGTAGGTTTAGCTAATCAGGAAGTATATTTCTACTACTCAGTCTATACAAAAATCTTATGTCGATCATCATCGATGACCTATGGAATTTGAGTATAGGGATCATGTTTTCCTGCGGGTATCACCCAGGCTAGGGAATAGATGGGTACAGAGGCAAGGGAAGTTGTCGCCTCATTGTGTAGGGTCGTTTGAGATTCTGGATAGAGTCGTACCAGTAGCATATCGGTTGTTATTACCTCAGAGGTACCATGTCATAGATGACGTCTTCCGTGTTACAGAACTTCGTCGATATCATGTCGACCCATCTCATAATTGTGATCCTGATGATGTTGAGTTAGATACTGATGCTTCTTTTGAGGAGTATCTTATATGCACCATTGACCGCATTACAAAGGATCTATGAGGTTGATTTGTCCCTTTAGTATGGATTCTATGGTAGCATGATAGTGTAAAGGATGATACTTGGGAGCAAGAGGTCAACGTATGTGCTTAGTGGCCAGAGTTGTTCTCAGATAGTGTTTCACTTCCCTTGGAAGGTGAACTCAGGGATGAGTTTCTTTAAGGGGGGAAGGCTGTAAGAACCCATTTTTTATCTCAGGTATGGATCCTTTTAAAATCAGTCTAATTCTTAATTTTTGACCTACTATGGATTCCCTTTGATTTTAGAAAGGTTATAGGGGTGTTTGGGGATTGTTTGGAGCCCGGAACCTCAGTTGGTGGGAAAAAAATATTGGCACACAGTTAGGAGAAAACGTACAGGGCAGGAAGAATGCTTACCCTTAACCATATTAGGTTTGTACAGAGGGAAAGAGGAACCCTCATAGTTTATCAAACCATGTAGATGGAGGTGCACACCCATATGGGAGCACCTAAAATTTTTACTAGAGGTGTTTTTCACGGTTTGTGCACAGTTAGTCAAACTGTGTGTAGTAACCATGAGGGTGACCCCTTAGCACAACAAAGGGCACACGGTTGGTGCATGTTTTGTCCAACCATGCAGCCAAACCATACATCCCAATGAATCTTGTAAAAATGACCTTTTAACCCTTAAATACTTATAATTTTAACCCCATCCCTCATTTACTTATCCAATGGACGGAAGTACCTGTTTTCCTCCCATTAATCTCCTTTAAAGCTCTCTTCTAGGTTTATTGATAACTTTCTATTCTGAAGTCTGGTCCAGATTTCATTGGTGTCATTGGATTCCTCCATGTAAGATCTACAGTCATATTGAATTGTTCTTCATTTATCTTTAACTCGATAGAGTTATTTAGATGGAGTCTCAAATTCCCTATTTTAATGGCGTTGATCTGTTCTTCATATTTCTTCTGATCTAGGCCAAATTAAAAGTTGATACTAGACGGGGAGAGTTTTACCAATATGAGGTAGGTGGTCTATGACTTATCCCTCAAGTTTCTCTATTTATAAACTGTCGTTGTTGTGCGCACAATAATTTCATCAGGCGTTTCCTATTTAATTCATGTGTCTTGCTTATAGTTATTAGAATCATATTATAAGACCCTTGTTATATATTTTATCCATCGTTGGAGGTTATGACCTCAACGTCGACGGCCCTAGGATGTTTCCGTATTTCTACCTTTAGGGGTTTGTTATTTTCTTCTTTGCCACCATTTAGGTGTGTTATGGATTGACCCTGTTAATGGTAAGCCCTTCCTCAATAGAATGATTATAAAATTTTTAATGGTTAGCCCCTATATGTGATAGTGTCACTTGACCCTTCTAAGGTGAGTGTTTCAAATTAATCAATGAATCTTTAAATGATGAATGGAAAGTATATTGATACATATCACTTGGCCTAGTTTATTATAATTGAAATGGTAATTTGGTTTCACACCCTTATCCCACCTTGTCATACTAATGAAAGTTAAGGGAGTGAATCTAATAGTTAAATATTAAATGAATGAAATGGTTGCATGTCCCTTAGCCTTGTCACACTAATGAAAGGTATGGAATGAACCTCTTGAATTATAAAAAGAAATGAGTATTACATGGCCTAATTTATTAAATGAATTAATTATGAGGTTCCTAATGCATACGGACCTTGACATATTTATAGGAGTGGTCAGACTCAAGATAGCCTTGGATTCCTGAGGGAATTCCTTGACCACTCGTGGATTCCATTATGATTCAAGGATGTCGGTTGCTAAGGGTGAGACCCAACTTGGAAACTGATCCTTATCTACTATTGGATTCTCAGTATAACACCATACGATCCCTCCATTATTATTATAGGATTCCTTGGATACACTTCTTGGATCTAGCATGACGTCTACAAACATGAGGCGTCATGGTTACACCCATTGTTCCTAGTCATTGATTAACTGTTTTACCATGGATGAGATCCTTGGACTCAGATAGAACTATATTATTGTGGAATGCCTTGGAAGATTCCCCTTGGATTACACTCTTACCCTTATACTCAGGCTACATGTTATTACTAAGTTGGGTTGACCCCTAAGGTCAAGGATTCCTTGGTTATTACCTTGGATCCTATTTCATTATTATCATCATTACAGGATGCCTTGTTACATATTTGATCCTTTATTATTATTATTAGGACATGATGTCAGTGTTGGTTATACCTCATGTGACTTACTATATAAAATGAAACATAAGTAATAAGTGAAATAGTCTCATGTTCAGAGACATTACCATTTGAGGCTGAAGTAGGTATCCAGTTATTTACATTGTTGTACTACTTTACATTTATATATACCCACACATTATTAGTTTATATTTCACAGACTGGGTGGTATGGAAGCTGGTGGTGGTGGCCTACCGAGATTTATCTCACATCCTATCTAGTCCGCCATTGGTACCTGGGAAAATTACATGTATGTAGGTGTTGATAAGGGGAAGCATCCTGCTTTGGACACCTTATCTTGACTGCTTGTATTAGGATGGATCTTGGTAACAGATGACCGAGATGGAGCTCAGGGTTCTTGGATAGTTTTGTCTTATTTTTGTATAGCATGTATAGTACTGTTATTTTTTGCTTTGTATCCATGTTTTCCAACTATATAGATACATGACATACATTGTCATCATCTTTGATTATTATTATCAGTTGTTCAGTTATTTATTATTCATTTATGTTCCATTATGTCATCTTTTTATTATATTGCTTCTACTATTTACCTGTTATTATATTTTACCATTGTGTTACACTCTGGTAATGAGGTCATAGTCTCCCCATAAACACACCCTAGGTCCTCACTGCTAGTCAATAGCCTCTGGCATTTGGGGATATGCACTTGAGGTCGTGTAGCCAACCGAGCTCAGGGCACCTCTGAGTGGTACCCAAGTTTGGGACATAACATGATCTATAGAAGAAACTTATTTCCATTATACAATTGGATGATGAAATTTTTGGCACTGCCTTTGAAAATGGGGTATATAAAGTGACTCGAGGATCCATGGTGGTTGAAAAAGAAGTAAAGGATGAGACCCTATACTTGAAAAAAAATTCAAACAAAACTATAATGATTGGAAGTTCAACTTCTGATGATCTAGATCTATGAAATTGTAGGTTCGATCACCTCAGTGAGAATAACATTAAGTTTTTAAAGGAAAGGGGCATATTGAATCTTGATCACATGAAAATAGAAATGTGTGAAGATTTTGTATTGGGAAAGTAGAAAAGAGAATCTTTCAACTTATATGGTCAGAATCCCAAGGATTGAAAGTTGGATCTTGTACACTTAGACGTTTGGGGACCTACACTTGTTCAGTCCTATGGTGGTTGTCTTTACTTTCTTACTTTCATTGATGATGCATCAAGGAAAGTATGAATTTACTTCTTGAAGCATAAGCCTGATATATTTCAGGTGTTTATTTAGAGGAAAACATTGGTGGAAAGGGAGTGAGACTGGAAGTTGAAGTGCATTAAAACAGACAACAGTGATGAGTACACCGGACACAAAGTCATGAGAAGATGGTGTTTGGAACTCCACAGCAGAATGGAGTGGATAAAAGAATGATAAAAACTCAAACAAATAAAATTAGGAGTATGATATTGCACTCAAAAATTCCTAAGGTGATTTAGGTGGAGGCACTTAGCACGGAAGCTTATCTTACCATCAGAAGTCTAGAATTGACAATTGGTCAGCAACTACCGAAGGATATATGGTCTGGAAATTGACCAGAAGTTCATTATATTAAAGTCTTTGATAGTTTAGCATATGTACATGTAAATTATAAGCATAATAACAAGCTTGACTCTAAATCCAAAATATGTTTTTTTTCCTTGGTTATGGAGTTGAAAATTTTGGATATTGCTTTTGGGATGGTGAAAGAAAAAAAATCATCAGAAGCGTGGATATTGTGTTTGATGAAAATGTTTTGTGGAAGGAACGGAACTTGGTGGAGCAGGAAGTAAAATGGGAATCAACTGTCAAAGTCTATATTAATCAGAGTATCGGTAAATTTCAAAAACTGGAGAACTAGAATGTGGGTGATGAAAGCACCAGAAGTCCATATGTAAGAACATAAAAAATAAAATAAAGTTTAAGAGAAGTTAAAGCTTGAGTTGGAGCACAAAATTTATGTTCCCTAGAAGTATGAGTATTGAAAGATTAGGTACTGATTGAAGAGTAGAGCTGAATAATTCAGTTCATCTGATTCAGTTGAGGAGATCAAACAAAATCAGGAAACCAGTTCAGAGGTATGGGGTTAATATGAACTTTATACTCTTAATGGATGTGTGATAACTTAAAAATCTGGAGGAGGAAATTTCTCTTAGTGACTCTTGTTGGATTGGTGTTTCCTGATCCGGTTGGGCCGAATGCTTGTGGCCCACAACTGTCGCAGGTCAAGGTTTGTGATGAGCTCGTTAGGGGTTGCAAGGGGCAACGCGCCCCTGCTCCTGGGGTCCGGGGGCCGAAGGCCCCCATCCCAATTTTTTCACACTGTAGCATCTCTGACACTGTAGTAGAGCTGACCGACCAACACTGACAGGCTCTGTAGCAGTGCGGACTTCAGATTCAACAGTACTATAGCACTTTTGACAAAGGTGGTCGTCGTTCACTGTAGCGATGCGGACTTACTTTTTGGAACAGTGATCGACTTCTCCATTTTATAACTCATTTTTGGGATAGGGTTACTACTGAGAAAACTCTGTAATTTTGTGCTCCCGAATTAGTGAAGTTCTACCTCTCCGTGGACGTAGGGTTATTTCCGAACCACATAAATTTGTGTGTCCCATGTGTATTTTATTTCTGCATTATTCTTTCATTTCTCATTTATGTCGTTGCACCTCCCGACGATTACGCAACAACTGGTATTAGAGGGTGAGTTCAAAATTCTCCAACGATGGATTTGGATGAAGGTAAAGTGAAGATAGATCGCTTTGATGGAACTGATTTCAGTTTCTGGAGGATGAAAATCGAGGACTATCTTTATCAAAAAAAAGATGTGATTGCCGCTTCTGGGACTGAAGCCAACGGACATGGAGCAGTCGGAGTGGGAGCTGCTGGATCGACAGGTTCTGGGTGTTGTGCACCTGACGTTGGCCAAAAACATGGCGTTCAAGATCAGAGAGGAGAAGACGACAGTGAACCTGATAAAAGCTCTTGCGAATATGTATGAGAATCCTTCTGCGGCAAACAAGGTGCACTTGATGCGCCGATTGTTCAACCTGAAAATAGAAGAAGGGAGAATCATTGCAGACCACATCAACGAATTCAACACCATCATCAGTCAACTGACATCGGTGAAGATTGATCTTAGTGATGAGGTATGTGCAATGGTCTTACTGTCCTCTTTACCTGACAGTTGTGAAGCAATTGTAACAGCTGTGAGCAGTACCTCGGGGAATACCAAACTAGTTCTGAAAGATATACGAGACCTAATCCTTAGTGAAGATATTCGAAGAAGAGAATCAGACAGATTCTCTGATTCTGCTCTGAATGTCGAAGGAAGAGGAAGATACCCACAACGAGACATTCTTAGAGGGAGATCAAGGTTAAGAGGGAAAATCCAAGACAAAGAAAAGGGGGCTGGTCCTACCTACTGGACATGTGGGAATAAAGGACATGTCAAAAAGGAGTGCAAATAAAAATGGAAGGGACCTGAAACCAGTGGAGAAAACACGGCGGTTTAAGGAACTGATGATGTGTTGTTGTTGAGCGTGGACAGCCCAATGGAGTCTTGGATTTTAGACTCTAGGGCATCTTTCCATTCTACATCGGAGAAGAGATTTCTGGAAAATTACATTTCTGGAAATTTCAGCAAGGTACATCTTGATGATGATGAGCCCTTGCAGATTGTGGGAAAAGTCGATGCACGAATCAAGACCAATAGTGGGAGCTTTCTGGTTCTGGAAAATGTGAGGTACATCCCTGGTTTAAGAAGAAATATCATTTCTATGGGACAACTTGATGATGTGGGGTTGAGCACCACATTCACTGGTGGTGCATGGAAGATCACCAAAGGATCTATGGTCATAGCTCGTGGAGCAAAGAATGGTACCCTATACAACATGACATAAACTTTCATGAACATGGCTGCATCACTCAAAACTGTAGGAGATTCACAACTGTGGCACAACAGGCTAGGATACATGAGTGAGAAGGGGATGAAAGTGTTAGCAACAAAAGGGTTTCTACTAGAGTTGAAGTCAGTGGATGTTGTCCTATGTGAAGATTGTATCTTCAGAAAGCAGAAGAAGGTGTCTTTTGCAAAAGGAGGCAGAACACTGAAGGCTGGGAAGCTGGACCTGGTGCACATAGATGTTTGGGGGCCTGCACCAATACATTCCCTTGGAGGGTCACAATACTATGTGAAATTCATCGATGACTCAACAAGGAAGTTATGGGTTTACTTTCTGAAAAGTAAATCTGATGTGTTTAAAATGTTTCAGAAGTGGAAGGCCATGGTGGAGAATGAGTCAGGAGCTAAGCTAAAATGCTTGAGTTCTGACAACAGTGAAGAGTATGGCAGCCATGAGTTCATAGAATTATGTTCTGATAATGGAATTCGATGGGAGAAAACTATCCAAGGAATGCCACAGCAGAATGGTGTAGCTGAAAGGATGAACAGGACGTTGAATGAACGTGCTAGAAGCATGAGGTTATACTCGGGGTTTCCCAAAACCTTCTGGGCTGATGCAGTGAACATGGCAGCTTATTTGGTCAACAAGAGTCCATCTGTGCCAATGGGAGAACGTTTACCTAAGGAGCTCTGGTCTGGAAAGGAGGTAAGACTCTCACATTTACGAGTATTTGGCAGTTTGGCATATGTTCGTATTGATGTTAATGCAAGGGACAAGCTTGATTCTAAGTCCAATCCATGTTTCTTTATTTGCTATGGTGCTGACGAGTTTGGTTACCGCTTTTGGGATGATCTCAAGAAGATGGTCATTAGGAGCCAGAATGTGGTATTCAATGAAGGTGTCACGTACAAAGATCTTCATATAGCTAAAGATGAAAATGGGAACATTGAATCAGGGTGAAAAGAGAAAGTGGCGCTTGAAGGTGTATCTGATCATGAGAGATCTGAACCGGTGGAACCAACTACTCCAGTAGAGTTTAGGATATCAATGAGGGTGAGAAGGCATGTACAGAGGTATTCACCATCCCTACATTATCTATTATTGACTGACAGTGGAGAACCAGAATGCTTTGAAGAGACAATGTAGCTGAAGGAGTCGAACAAGTGGGATTTGGCTATGAAGGAGGAGATTTCATCATTGCATGATAACAACACTTGGGAGCTAACACCCCTGCCAACAGGAAAGAAGGCATTACAGAACAAGTGGGTCTACCGGGTCAAGGAAGAACATGATGGAAAGAGGAGGTTCAAGTCAAGGCTTGTGGTAAAAGGATTCCAACAGAAGGAGGGAGTGGATTTCACTGAAATATTCTCACCAGTAGTGAAGCTTACCACCATCCGGGTGGTTCTCAGTATTGTGGCGTCAGAGGACTTGCACCTTAAGCAGCTTGATGTCAAGACTGCTTTCCTTCATGGAGATTTGGATGAGGATATCTACATGCAGCAACCTGAGGGATATGTAGAGTCTGGGAAGGAAGACCTGGTGTGCAAACTCCAGAAGATCTTATATGGACTGAAGCAGGCACCGAGGCAGTGGAACAAAAGGTTTGATTCATTTATGTCTAAAAATGAATATAAATGATGTGGCATAGATCAATGTTTCTATATCAAGACCTTTGGTGATGAATACATTATATTACTTCTGTATGTGGATGACATGCTTATTGAAGGATCTTGTATGCAGAGGATTAATGAGCTGAAAGGGCAGTTGGCTGAGTTTGAAATGAAAGATCTTGGAGAAGCTGGAAAGATTTTGGGTATAAAGATCAAGAGAGACCGCAGAGCTAGAACGTTGATGTTGTCATAGGATGATTACATTGGGAAGATTCTTATAATATTTAGTATGATGGAAGCAAAGACAGTCTCTATTCCCCTAGAAATCCATTTCAAACTATCAAATGAGAAATCACCGAAGATGGAAGAAGAGGTTGAGTACATGTAAAAAGTTCCATACGCATCAGCTGTTGGAAGCCTGATGTATTCCATGGTCTGTACTTGACCGGACATCACTCATGTAGTGGGAGTTGTGAACAGGTATATGGCTAACCCTAGAAAACAACATTTAGAAGCTGTGAAGTGGATACTTAGGTATTTGAAAGGAAGTAAGGAGGTATCTTTGTGGTTTGGGAAAGGAAATTCATTGTAGGGGTATGTGGATGATGACCTTGGAGGTGATGTCGACAGTAGGAGGAGTACCACGGGTTATGTCTTTACCTGTGGAGGAACTGCGATAAGTTGGATATCACAATTGCAGAAGGTGGTGACTTTATCCACCATAGAGGCAGAATACATTACTGTAACGGAAGCTGGAAAAGAGATGGTTTAGCTGAAGAACTTCTTGGATGAATTGGGAAGAAAGCGAGAGGAAAATGTATTGCACTGTGAAAATCAGAGTGTTATACATCTTACAAATAACCCGGTATTTCATGCCCAGATGAAGCATATTCAGTTGAAGTACCATTTCATCAAGGCTTGATACAGGATGGGTTACTGACGCTGTAGAAGATTTGTGGAACCAACAATTCGGCAGACATGTTGACAAAGCCCATGGTAATACAGAAGTTGAGGGACTATTGTGCCTCTGTTGGTCTCCACTGATGAATGGAGGATGAGAGGCAGAATAATGGAGGATATGATGAGAGCACAAGAGGAAAACAGTTTTCATTCCATGAATCTATGAATGGAAAGCATACCACTGGTAAGTGAAGAGGAAGAACTCAGATTAAGTAAGTTTTCGTCATCAGTTGCATCGAAGCATAGCAGTGCAGTGGATAAGGCTCCAAGTGGGAGATTGTTGGATTGATGTAGCCTGATCTGATTGGGCTGAATGCTTGTGGCCCACAACTGTCGCAGGTCGAGGTCCGCGGTGAGCTCGTTGGGGGTTGCAGGGGAAATGCGCCCCTGCTTCAGGGGTCCGGGGGTCGAAGGCCCCCGACCCAATTTTTTCAGTACTGTAGCATCTCTAACCACTATAGTAGAGCTAACTGACCGACACCGATAGGCACTGTAGCAGTGCGGACTTCAGAGTCAACAGTACTGTAGAACTTTTGACAAAGGTGGTTGTCATTCACTGTAGCAATACGGACTTACTTTTCAGAATAGTGATCTTCTTCTCTATTTTATAGCCCATTTTCGGGCTAGGGTTACTATTGAGAAAACTCTGTAATTTTGTGCCCCTGAATTAGTGAAGTTATGCCTCTTTGTGGACGTAGGGTTATTCCCAAACCACGTAAATTTGTGTGCCCCGTGTATATTTTCTTTCTGTATTCTTCATTCATTTCTCTTTTATGTCGTTGCGCCTCCCGATGATTATGCAACAACTCTAAGCAGTGGGAGTCAGCCATGAATGATGAGATAGTTTCATTAAATTTCAATAGAACTTAGTATATAGGTAAACTTTCAAAGGGTAAAAAGGAACTTGAAAATAAGTGGGTTTACTGAATTAAGGAAGAATCTTATGGAAAGAAAAGTTATAAATCACAGCTGGTAGTGAAAGGGTTCCAATAGAAGGAAGAAGCAGATTTCTTAGAAATCTTCTCACCGGTAGTTAAAAATTCTAGCATCAGAATAGCGCTAAGCATGGTTTTATCAGAAGATTTGTATCTATGGTATATGGATGTCAATATAGCTTTCATTTATAGTGATATGGAGGAGGATATTTACATGAAATAGCCAATAGGTGTACCAGATGTTGCGAATCATATTTTGGTATATAAAATAAATAAAATCTCATATGGATTAAAGCAAACACCATGACAGTAGAATCAGAAATTTGATGGGTTTATGAAAGAAGGCTTCAGAAGGTGAAATATAGATCATTATTGTTATCGAAAGCAATTGGAAGATGGTATATTCATCATATTTATTTTTAATGTGGATGATATAATTATTTTTGGATGGGATGTTAGGAAAATTTGAAATTTGGAGTGTAAATTTTCTGAAAGATTCAAGATAAAAGATCTTGGATAGGCAATGAAGATTTTGGGGATGAAGATCGAGAGAGATAAGAAAGTCAGGACCTTGGTTTTATATCAGAAAAATTATATCCAGAAGATCATTGAATGGTTTGTGATGGTCGAAAGTAATTCATTCTTAACCTTTCTTGTCACTCACTTCAAGTTGTCCAAGTCACATGTGCCAACAAAAAAAGTTGAGGCTAGGTATATGGAGAAGGTTCCATATGAATCAGCGGTCGAAATGTTGATGTATGTAATGGTTTTCACTTGGCCAAACATTTCCCATGCAGTGGGTTTGTGAGTCGGTATATGGTGAATCCATGGAAAGTACATTGGGGGGTTGTGGAGTGGATTCAGTGGTATTTAAAAGAATCAAAAACTTAAACCCCGTGTTATGGAATGGATGAACCATTGATAGGATTTAGAAACTTAGTCTTTGGGGGTGACACAGATACAAGGAAAAGTAAAATAGGTTTCCTGTTTACTTTTAGAGGAATGGATATCATCTGGCCGTCAAAGTTACAAAATCTTGTTACTCAAAGTTCAATGAAAGTTGGGTATATAGCAGTAATGAAATCTTGGAATGAGATAGTTTGGTTAAAGCAGTTGCTGAAGGATCTAGGAAGGATTCAATCAGAAGCATTACTTTATTATGATAGCCAAAGTGCAATTCACTTGGATAAAAATCTAGTGTTCCATGCTTGAATGAAGCATATCGTCCTGAAGTTTCATTTCATCAGAATTTTGCTGAAGGAAAATGAGATAGAGAGACAGTAGAAAGACAAAATCTGGAAAACATATTCACCAAGGGGGTAGTTCAGGTGATCCTAAGGTAGCATCGACCCTCATAAGGACTTGGGTGAAGGAAGGAAGTGAATAGGAAATTTTGTAGAAAGCTAAGTATTGGAGGGTTTTCTAGGTTTTCCTTGGAACAAGTCTTTAAGTGGGAGATTGTTGAGATGTTAAGCCTTATTCAGGTCATCAAAATTTCAAAGCATTGGATGTTCGAGCATCAAATTTATGTTTACCAGAATTGTGATTAGAGGTAAGAAGATAGAATCAATGTAAAGGTAGTGGTAGTTCATCTCTTCAACAGCAGAAAATCTTCTCCAACATCAGTAGGTCCATCAAAAGTTCACATCTACTAAAGGTTCTACGAAGGAGCAGTGGGAGGTATGGAAGTTTAGCTAAGATGATGGGTCACTGTGTTGGTAACCTAGCTCAGTTGGTCATGTCTCCTAATATGGGTTTTTAGGGGAGTGGGTTTAACTTGTTTGACTGGTTGTGCTTAGTATATTAGTATTTTGGACCTTTAGTGCAAAGTGAGTAAAAACAGTGGTTCAACTATGCATTTATTAGAGAGCTGAGAATTTAGTAAGGATTGATTGTATTTGTAATATCTTTTTCACCTGTAATCTTCTGATTATAATAAAGGTAGTAATAGTGTGTTTCCCTCGTGCACATAGGACATAGACTGAAGCATGTTAAACTTTGTATTCTTTCTCTTCTTTGTGTATTTCCATTTCATGTTTTACCGTTGAATGCATTTATGGTACTTTATTTGTTGGACTAAAGTGTATCTTCGAGGATGACTTTTTGTGTTGGGTAGGGTGCAATGACTACCTACATTCAGTACACATAGTCAAAGGGGAGAAAAGTTTCAGAGGTTCGGTTTTCCACTATGTTGATATGTATAGGAACTTCTGGTGGTTTTATAGATGGAACGGATATCTTTTTTTTACGTATGTTGGTCAATTCCCCAAAATTAGCTTAACTATCACTTGATGTTTGAGGATTCCCATCATGGGACCACATTGAGATAAAAAAATAAATCAAATACTAATCCTGATACCTGGTGTCATTCAAGGCCAAGAAAGTTGGATTTCTAAAATTAGACGGAGGAGGAGTTGCGTCTACCCATTCAATGTATGGTTTCCTTTTTGTTTTCATTGGTTCACATCATACTTCCATGGCCTCCATTTGAGATATTAGGGATTCAATGGATTCAATAAGATCTGGAAGGATGGTTGACTGGTCAGACACCTATGTAGAGACAGCAGGTACAGCCCGATATGGTCAACTCGTATGTGTGTGTTACTAATAACCGGTATGGGTTGTCTTGAGGTAGTTTCCCTAACACAGTTATGTTGTCTCCCTAATGGAGTAAACTCTTGATATTCTCTATCCATTGGGTCTAAGTAGATAGGATTTTTGAATCCTGAGTTAATCGAATGGCCAGATTCTTCTCTCATTGGTAAAGCAACCTCTCCATGTTGAGGGAGATTCACTAGTGAAGAAACATGGGTATCTTATTAATATTGGTATTCATAGGGAATATTTCCCTTGAGTAACTCAATGTTGAGTTGATTTAACTCCTTTATCTACACTCCATATTGGGTACATATTTCCTCAATAGTGGGATGCTCAACTTCTTTAGGTGATGGGCGGGATGCAGCCACACTCTTCCTCTTCTCTTTCACTAAGGCCCACTGAAGCAGCGATAACTAAGAATTCAATGAAATTCCCAGATTTCAAGCTTATTTATGATGACAAGTACACAGAACTTCTTCAAGAATTTCATTGTAGACCGTGTTTTGGATAGAAAGTTTTTCATTCTTCTCTTCAGTGTCGAAATCATGCAATGAATCATTGATGGGGAAAAAGTTGATGGAATTCATTAATGAATATCATGCATCCGGAATCATTTCATCATTAAAATGGTAAGTAGATTGATCATCTCCCAAATATATGTCAAGAGGTAAGTCATAACTCTCCTTGGTCTTCCCTTTATTAGAAGACCATTTCGGCTTGCGGACCTTATGAGGCTTTTCCCTTTCCTTCAAATGCTCCCTTGTAATTGGTTTGTGGAGGGTGGTCCTAAGAGAATATTTAAAAACACTTATCAATTGTGTCCCCGAAGAAAGAGATGGGTCACGCGATGAGTGTAATTTTGATGATATTTTTTATGGTACCTCCCTCAATCCGGAAAACACTGAATTTCGTGGAGCAGGAGGAGGTTTTGATAAAAATACCCCCAACCTTGCGGGCTAGGGATGACTTACCACTGCTGATGTAAAATATTGAACTCATTAGGGATTTGATAACCCTAGGGGTGGCGTCAAAGGTAAAAAATTTCCCCAGTCCTATGGGTTGGGGTTTCTCTTGTATTGAATCTATTGTGGCCATTTCTAGTACCCTTCTGATTATGTAGGCTTTTGTTTGAGAATGGGCTGGTTGAAGTGCATGTTCTGAATGTTGGATGCTCGTCCTTGAAATAAGTTCTTTATCAGAGGATTTGGCCTTTCTCAAATGAGAATCATGTTCAGCCTTTTCAGAGGCTTGATACAGGAGTCTCTTGATGGATAGTTATTGTCAAGCTTGTTGTTTCAAATATTTAGAAATAACGGGACCATGTTGGATAGGAAGGAATGTGTGTGCAAAGCTTAGGTCTAAGATTTTTACTGAAGCAATGAAATTACATTACTTAATTTTTTGTGGACTCTACTAACTGGGTAGTTGTGTGAAATGTAGAGCCCCATGTTCACTCTATCCTCTGATGTGGACATCTGATGGAGTGTCAATGATCAATTGATGCAGATTTCTCAAAGCATTAAATCATGCGTGTTGGAGATCTCCACATTACCTTCCCAATTTCAGGCATTGCCGCTAAAAGGAAAGTCAGGTCAATTTAATGATGAAGTTCTTCTATTTCCTTGGCGTGGTTTTCATATTTCGCATAAGGTAGAAATTTTTTCCTTCAAATGACAAACTCATCCATAGTTTCATACGAAGATGTTGTATGCATTCATCACCAATGTCTCAGGAATGTCATACAGAGACGTGGCTTCGAGATAGAATAAGACCAATATGCTATCTTTGGCTAGTTCTTTCCTCATCATCACAACATCATATTCATCTTCGATGAGAGATTACTCTACCTGATCTTACCAAACAATTTTTTCTTAGTTGTTTCATTGAGGGAAATGAGATCAATTGGAATCTTCTCTGTCATATTAAAATATGAATGATCTAGTGGTGATATGAATAATCATCACTGCCTTGGGAAATCTTCTGGTTGAGAAATAATATTGATCTTTGGAGATAAGTCACTTGGTGTAACTAGAATCAATCTCTTCAGTGCCTCAGGATATGAGATCTTTCTCAGAGTTTCTTAGACAAAGGGAGGACCTTCACAATGAACACCACTATAGTGAGGACTACCATTGTGGGTCAATTTCAAGGTGCATGGAGGATTCCTACAACATGTGACTTGGGGATGACCTTCAGGGTGGATAATGGTAAGGGGCCCTTCTTAGCATTTAATATTTTGACCATGAGGATGATTTTAACATCTCTCACCAAGAGAAGAGTTACCATGATTGATATTGATATTTTCACAGGGAGGACCTTCGTGATGGGTGCTCTGGGAAGGACCTATAGAGATACTGGTAGTAACATTGTGGGGAGGACCTTCTCAACTGCAACTATTTCATCTAATGATGAGTCTGAAGATTCTTGGGACACTATTGAAAGATGTGTTGGGTCCTTAAGAACTTTAACATTGAGCTGGGTAGGGATATGGGTCAACTGTTGGATTTTGGGCTACCTTCGAAGAGACTTCCTCTTCGATGCTCTTCATTGGGTAAATAGGATCATGTGATGTAAACAACAACCTTCATATGTGGGATTCTTCTTAGGTGACTCTTGTGTTTCAATTGAGATCTGTCGATGGGATTTTTCATGATTGTCATGCTAAATTATTCATTGAAATGGGTCGATGATCTTAAGTTGGAATAGGAACATGTGCTCAATTTTTTTTAAATATTCACTGGGATGGGGTGATAACCCTCCTGAATGAGAGTAGGAATATGTTTCTTCTCCTAAGTAGCTCCCAAAGCATACGTTAATGAGATACACTAGTATTAGGGGTAGGAATATGTGCTTACCCCCTGTTGACCGTCGGGATATGCCGACGACCATCTTCTGCTTCCAATGTCAGGATGTGTTGGCAATTTTGTATAATGTGAGCATGGATATATGTTTTCCCATCCATTTCTACCAAAATATATTGGTAGGATTCTGTAGTGGGAGTAGGAATATGTTCTAATTCTTTGATTAGAGTAGGGAAATGAGACTGCTCATGTCCTTTAGTTTTCTTGGGGACATGGTGACGGGTTTCATGTGCATAGATGAGGATATGTGTATGCCCCTTGGTTGTAGTCGAGATATATTGGTGTGCTTATTCAAATGACACCATAGTATACTAAAAATATTGATGAGAGGGAGTGGGAATGTGGTCTTTCCCTCTTTCGGATATTATGATATGCTGATGTAATTCCTCTAGTGCAACCAAGATATACTGGTAGGCTTGTTTGGTGCGGACACAGATGTGGGTCTTCTTGTCGGCTTCCACGAAAGTATGTTGGTGGGATTCTTTGGTGGAAGCGGGGATATGAGCCTACCTCCAATGATTGGCAGCCAATCACCCCTGGAGAGATCTTTTATATGCCTGAGTCTGGGTGATCGAAGCAAGGATCTACTGGGTGACAGCCTCAACAGGTTGTTAAGGAGTTGATGTCGCACGATGCTGGTGATGGTGGTGGTTGACAGGAGCCCTCTTAGGAAACTCCTGAACAAGGTTAAATTCATAGTCAACCTCATGATCTACCTACCTAAGGTAAGGGATGTGTTTGTTGTTGTTCTCTAGGGAGAGAAACCTGAAGTGGTTTGAAACAGTGATAGGTGTTGCCTGCTTCTTCACCACCACTCATCATTGGATCAATAGTTAGTGCGGCTTCATGTTGAGGAGGGATTCGCATGCAACCTCTAGTGTCAGGATAGTATCATCTAGGTGGTACTCTCAAACCAACGCATTCATTACTTGTCTCTGGAGACGTTGTATTGGTGATAGGCCTTCCTGGTAGATGAGGCCCCATTTTTTGTGGCAACTGAAGTGTGTGTTTGTCATTGAGGTGATGCCATCAATTTGGATTGAAGAGATTTCTGATTCGGTCCTAAAAAATCAATAAATAGGAAAAAAGGAAACCTGTCAATACAATATCAAAAGTTAAATTCATGCTCGACCAATTGCTTTCACAATTAAAGGGTTCACTTCGGGTTCACCATTTTTGTTTCGTCCGGTTTTTTATGGGAATTTTTCTATGGAACCAAAAACACCCAAAAGCTCCTATAACCACAACCCTCTAACATGGACTTTGTTTCATGCCTGATTTCCAAAGGTAGGCAGATGTTGGGAGATTTTCCAGTGATGCTTCAGAATATATGGTGGTTGAAATGGTGGGAGGTTGGGCACATCACACCTTTTTTAGGGGATTCTTGTTTACTCTTAAACTCTCTTATAGATTTAATCCATGTTTGTGGATCCTTCCCAAGTCACGGTGTGGGATTGGTTACCCTAGTTCCAGCAATTGATCATTTAACATGCATTAATGTGAACATCTATCTATATTGGAGATTCTATACCTTTAGTTTACTTATTAGTGATGCTTAATTTTAAGATGTTATGATTTAAATCCATGCAGTTGATCACTCTAGAGTTTATCACCATACAGTAAATCAATAGGTGTCTGTGGTATCGATATTGGAGCCATAAAAATGGATTCATATATATCCTGATGAAAGGAATTAGAACCAACATAGTTCAATTTTGTTTAATAGGACATGGTGTACCTTTTAAGGTCATGTGACAAAGATCAAAACATATAGTTTAATTTCATATAGTAAGAACGTTGTTTAGTTTTACATTGTGTGATTAGGACATTGGACACATAGTTTAATGCTATTAGGGGTGTAATCGATTCGAGTCAATCAGAGTATCTCAATACTCGAGCTCGAGTTTGGTACTTGAACTTTGTGCTCGAGCTCAGCTCAATGCTTGACCGAGTATTGATTTCCTAGCTCAAGCTCGAGCTCGGGCTCGACTCAGGTTCGATCAAGCACTTGATTAGGCTTGACTCGGTTTTATTAGGATACTTTTTCAAAATTTTAATTAAAAAATATAGCTCGAATTTGAGCTCAAACTCGGATTTGTACTCAAGATCGAAAGCTCAAGCTCGAAATTAAACACATATATATTAAATGAAAATAATATATTAAAAAATTAGATACTCTATTAGGCTCACAATCTACTCGATTATGTTGTTATAATACTCAAACTTGACTTGATTCAGTACTCGAGTATCTCGAAATCGAGCTTGACTTGAAAAAAACTGAGTCGAGTTCGAGTATCAGTTGAGTTGAGCTCGAGTAGCTCGCGAGTACTTGAGCTCGTTTACAACACTAAACACCATGTTACAAAGATTTCCATGTCATAAAAGGTGCGACAACAGAGGATCGAACGAGGTTTATGCACATGGGGTTTCCCTAGAAAGATAAGTCGGGGCTTACACCTAGTAGGAGGCCCTAAATGGAATATGGCCCTTTGTGGTATGTCATGGATCATTGAGTGTAGAAGAAATCCATCATTGATCTAGGAGAGACGGATCTGATGAATTCCCGATAGGGACCCTAGTTATCAAGGGAATCCATAATTGAGGTTAACTAGAGGGTTTTACCTATCTGAGATAACAACCTGGAGCCTCCTTGTATCAATGTAATACATGATCGAAGGGGTGAGAGTTGATGTGCATGCCTAGATCACGTGATTCTGGCGGTTTTGTAAGAGGTATAGACCTTCCCTTGTTGGGGTTTCTTTGTAAAAGGTGTTTCATAGATTGGTTGGATACCCAATATAGAGATATCAGTAGAAAGAGGGGTTTAGACACCCCAAATGAAGATAAATTGTGTGATTAGCATATGAATGGGTCCATCTCATGTGGTAAGCACGTAGTAGGAGGGATCATCTCGTGTGTGAGGTGCGTGCAGGGAAGTGTTGTCCCACACGGTAAGCGTACGGTAGGAGGGACCATCCCGCGTGGTAGGTGCACGCAGACTGTCTCCATATGGGGACTGTGTGGAGAGAGTGAACCTTCTCGGTAAGCATGAGGTGGATGGATGACTCATGCGGTAGGTACGTGAATCAGTCCAATGTGCATGGTGAGCTTATGGTGAAAATCCGTCTGCATGGTTGGCCCACAAGGAAGGTTATGACCTTTAAGTGTGTGAGAGGTGTAGGACCATGTGGTAATACCGTACGAAATAAGGCCCACACACTGGGCTTATACATGAGATTTCATGAAGGGGGTCTTTTGGGGATCGAGGATTACCTATATATTTTGTTGTATTGGTATAACCTGATTAGTTTTGGATGATGTTGGGATAAATGCTAGTGGCTCATACTGCACACCATAACACAACTCTCACGGGTCGAGCTCTATGGTGATCTCGTTGGGGGATGCAGGGGTAATTCACCCCTGCTCTAGGGGTCTGGGGACTGAAGCCCCCCAAACTAAATTTTAGAGAACTACAGCAACTCTGACCGATTGTAGCAGAGTTGACCAAGCGACACCAACGGGGCACTCTAACAGTGTGGACTTTAGCACAGTTACTATAGCATCTCGAACTTTGGAGACAGCGGTACTATAGCTCTGTGAAATTATTTCCACCGGCCACTATAGCAGCTTGGACTTGGGTGGCCTCAACATTGTAGAAGCATGGACTTCTAACCATTGTTCATTGTAGCATAGTGGACTTACTATGCGTTTGGTGGCACGGTGCTTCATCTTCTTTATTAGCACATTCAAGCTAGGGTTTTTGTGTGAGTGTGAAAATCTGATCTTCCTGTATTTTGTACTTTTGAATTATAGTGAAATGATGTTTCCTCTCCATGGATGTAGGGATTATTCTTGAACCATGTAAATCATTATGTATATGTTCATCTTCTTCTTCTTATTTTGTTTCTGTCTTTTCTTCAAATGCAAACCTCTATTGTGTGACTCCCGGCATTTCCAAAACAAATGGAACATCCTTGGGTAGATCGTTCCAAATTTGGGCGCCCCTGGATTATCCTTTATTAGCCTGTTTTTGGTATTTTTTTAGGTTACACTATCCAAGAGACCCGAATAGGATTAGGTTACCAGAGGGATAGGGTTGAGTTTATCCATATGATGGGTTAGACAAAGAGTTGTTTGCTCGACTATCTAAGAGTCATATATGATATGATTGGGACGATGCATATCATGAACCCCTCCCTCCAAATATACCCCTCCGGATCTGTAAATAAAAAAGGGAGATAATAACCCCCGAGTCTTGCCTCCAGTAGGCCCCGGGTTGGTGACTAGCACCGATGGTATAAAGATCTCACAATATGGGAGGCATTACCCTTTATAATAAAACAAGATCAAGAGATAGGATGAATCAACCACAAACAACTCCATAACATAATATAAAATATAGCTAAACTGTTCAACAATGCATGTACAAATCAAAACTGATACATATAAAAGTCTCCAAATGAAAGACCAAAAGAGTAAAAACTAAGGCAGCAACACATCAACAACTCTAATGGTCCAAACTAGAAATGTCCAGCATGGTCCACAAAGTCCTCCTGGAATCCTAAAAACAATTTTTATATACATAGGGTGAGCATACATGTATACTTAGTAGGAAAATCAAAGTCCCTCATGCACATGTGAAAAGAGCATACTAATGCACTCGTGCAAAAAATAATAGAACCAAACAGCTCCTAAACAGGTATACTAACCAAAACCACAACTTCACCAAGTCTCACTCACCAAGTAACACATCCAAGTAATATAATATATTATAAATCACATTGATGATAGGGTGCCCCACACCACTTTCCCACTAATTATCCGCTCTCGCCCCAACATCAAACATCCTGGTGATCCCACCTCTTCTAAATAACATCACATTTCATCCCTCCAGCGCACACTTGGTCCATCTCAACACATCAAAACTCACTCGGACACACCCGGTCCATCACATATCATCACATCACAACTCAAAAGTGGCACTTTTGACTTCTTACCACCACAACTCATGCATGTCATTCTCATCTCCTGGAAGAGGAAGCAAGGAAGAGTGGGTAACCATCCATCCATCCTCTCATCAGGATGTTGGGAAAAACACCCCCCACGTGACGATGTGGGTGTTTGGAACATAGTGCTCAACATGGGTGGGGTGCATATAGAAATCACAAGGAAATACAAGTGTATATATATATATAGAGGTACAACACAAAAACCCATCCTATGGGTTTACAACAAGAGCTAACCATATCACAGAATATACACAATCACTACCACCCCTAGATGCATAAAATCACACAAACAAGACAGAATCCAAAGATCATACTTTAGTCTTTAATCCATTTTCCAGCGTCTATTTTATCAATAAATTCCACTATCATATACTTTGATTTGTGTCATCAACATTCATTAGAAAATCCATTTCACTTAGAAATACAACTTATTTCATATTTCCAACCCATTAGTTTATATATAAACATTAACCAGTTAATCAACACATCCCATCATCAATTTCCTCATTAAACATGCCCATTTTAAATTATTAACATGTAGTATTATTTCCATTAATACTTGGGTAGATATAACAGAACCAACCACACATCATAAGCACAACACAACAGCCAAACTTCCACATCCACATCACTTTGCAGCCACATCCAGTTTCATAGCCTCGTTGCATAACCATACAACACTCATCGCAGCCCCACTGTACAACCACATGTCATCCACTTCCCCCATACACATAACAATATGAATACTACACATCACATTAGTCCCACACACACAACACATTAAGGTTTATCAAAGGGGGCTCTTATTCAATTTCACTTATTTATTTAAGGGTGTTATCACAAAATCCATAAGATCCCGGGGCATCAATTTAATTAACCGAATATATGTGATTAATCATTTATTTATTTATTTAAGCGTTCAAAAGAAACCAAAGAACATGCATTTCATAAACCATTCAGTGTGAAAACAAGGACCCCTAACGGCTACGATTTTCAGTGGGTAGTTAGCTCATACAAATCATAATATCAACAATAATAATAACACAAAAAGATCATGCGTCACTTTTCCCCAGCCCCTATATATTGATTTTTAAACCAATTCGATTATCTTTATTAATTTGGAATCAACTATCTTTTCTAGGGAAAACATCTATATACCCATCCCGCATGGTGCACAATTAAGAAGGATGAAGTAAATCCTACCTGGAAGAAGAATGATCACTACTTCCTGGTTGCGCTAAAAATAGGGGTGCACGTACAGCAGGTAACTCTCCAGGGAATCACAAACCAATTGCAGCAACCAGGTTACATGACTCATATGGGAAGAGGGATCTGGTATGTCCCATATTAAGAGAAATCAAGTCCATAGGAGGATAGGAAATATCCTCACTTTATAAATATTGGATCCCAAACATTTGGGATTAGATATGGTTTCGAATTGCCATTAAAGGTGAATCTCAACAAACCACACGATTTGACCATTTAAAAGCCTCCATACATTGGAGAAATTTATGATATGATTTATAACCTTTGAAATGGATTTAAAACTCATTAAATATGGCATTGAACTCGTTTTTTCATCAAAACAGACGTAAAAAGGGCAAAACTAGAAAAACAGGAAAATTCTGGAAATTTAGCAAACTATTGGAAATGACACACCGCCAGGATGACGCACCACTAGGATGACACACTGTCAGGATGACACACAGCCAGAATGACATGCCGCCAGGATGAGACACCTCCAGGATGATAGAATGCCAGGACGACAGACCGCTAGGATGACACACCGTTAGGATAACACACTGTCAGGACGACAAACTGCCAGAATGACACATCACTAGAACAAGAGAACGCCAGAACGAGACACCCCCAGAATGAGACGCTGCCAGAATGAGACGCCGCCAAAACGAGACACCATTGGAAAACTGGAAATTTGGAAAACTGTTGGAATGACACACCATTGGAATGACTCACATGTCCCAAAAACACCCTAGTTTTCCCCTGGACACCTCAAACACCAAATTTCCCATAAATTAGTAGACCAGAGGGTACGGTCCATTACAATGCCCTACCTAAATAGCTAAGTGGTGAGAGGAACGCCAAAGAGGACTCATTGCTTAGTAAAATATGGATCTTGGCCCACTAATAGGTATAATGAATATTAAAAGGGGTCATCATTTTAATGGGACCCCGTTTAATAAAATTCCTTATTAAATGGTTAATAATACATGATACTTTGACCAACTATAGCAGAGCTGACCAGGCGACACCAACAAGGCACTGTAGTAGTATGGACTTTGGCATGACTACTGTAGCAGCTCGAACTTTGGAGAAAGCGATATTGTAGCTCCGCAAACTTCTTGTCACCTGCCATTGTAGCAACTTGGACTTGGGTGGCCGCAGTACTATAGCAGTACGAACTTCCAACCATTATTCATTGTAGCACAATGGACTTACTATGCAGTTGGTGGCACGGTGCTTCATCTTCTTTATCAGCTCATTCGAGCTAGGGTTTTCTATATATGTGTGTGTAGAGGAATAAAATGAGAGACCCGAACCCCAAAGGTGTCTACTCTAAAGGAGCCCTTGGGGTTAATTTATAATGAATATTAAAGACCACACCGGACCTCAAGTCCGATGTGGGATGCACACTCCAACACTCCCCCTCAAGCTAGGTGTACCTAGTTTGGACACATAACGAAAAAAAAAAGCAAACAACAAGCTGCAAACACTGCCCCTCAAGGTGGACATACCCAGCTTGATTACAAAACCAGACGAAATACAAAAAAAAAAGCTGCAAAGGATGCTACTCCCCCTCACGATCGAAGCTCCTGCGTAGGATGATGGATGAATGATGTCGCGGACGCAGCAGATGAACCACACAGAGACCGGGTCGGTTGACGGAACGCCAGGAATGCCGCACTAGTGGGTTCGGTCGATGAAACGCCGGGAAATCCAAACTAGCACCGGGAAAACCGCACTTGAGGGGCCGGCGACGGGAGGCAGGGATTCCGCAGAATTGTTGCGGGATCTGGCAGCGCCAACGGGTCCAAATCCTAGGTGGTCGAGCTGTTGCGCCGATGAATGGGCGTGCCGGCGGACAGAGATGTGGCTGCCGGGATTCATCGGGAGACGCCGGCAAGGCGGGGATGCCGCAGGAGGTGTCGGAGAGCCAAAACTTGAAGCAGGGCAGCCGCTGGGAGAAACTGGAGTCGGCTGGCTGCCGGAAGAGGGGCGCAGGAGGAGGCTGGCGAGGGAGCAGGACAGCGGGAGGCGGCGCTAGAAGCCGGCCAGGAATGGAGGTCGGCTGTCGCGCAGAGAGGGGCCGGCGAGGCTTGAGGCTGGCTGCTGGGAGGAGTCGGTAGGAATGGAGTGTGTGCCGCTGGAGAGTCCCGTGCGGGAGAAACGCCAGGAAAAAAAAGGGCCGCGACTGAGGAGTCGTGCCGGGAGAGTGGGCCGCTGGGAGAGAGGGTGGGAGAGGAGGGCCGCCGGGAGGAGGGAGCTATGACGGGAGCGCGCTGGGGTGGAACCCCAGCGCGAGCGAGACGCCGGGGAGCCGGGAGCCACGCCAGGAAGGAGGCGTCGGGACGATCTGGACGGAGCAGCCCGGACGGATCTGGACGGAGCCGCCGGGAGGATCGCGCACAGGACGAGCGCGCGCTGGGAGGGTCGCCGGGACGAGGCGCGACGCAGAAGCGCACCGGGGCCGATGGGGGCGACGGGATGCGCGACAGGGAGGGCGCCGAGAAGGAGGGTCGCAGGCTGGGGGAGCCGAGGCGGGGAGGGCCTGCACGTAGGAGGAGCGGGCGCCGGAAGGGAAGGCGCACCGAGGGGGAAGCCGCCGGACAGAGCCGGAGCGGGAGGCTGCCGCTCGGGAGGGATGACCGGCAGGAGCAACAAAGGGGGGGGAAGCGGCCAACTATTTGGATGGGAGCCGCCGCCCCCTGCACGAGAAAAAAAAAGTAGAACCCTAAATGAAAAATAAAAATATGTGAGGGAGGATCAAACCTCCTTTGATACCATGTAGAGGAATAAAATGAGAGACCTGAACCCCCAAGGTGTCTACTCTAAAGGAGCCCTTGGGGTTAATTTATAATGAATATTAAAGACCACACCGGACCTCAAGTCCAATGTGGGATGCAGACTCCAACATTGTGAAACTCTGATCTCTGTGTAATTGTGCACCTGGATTTTTTTAGTAAAGCGATTCTACCTCTCTATGGATGTAGGGATTATTCCCAAACCATGTAAATCATTGTGTTCATGTTCTTCTTCTTCTTCTTATTTTGTTTCTGTCTTTTCTTCATCTGCAAATCTCTATCATGTCTCACAGCGTTTCCGCAATAGATTTCTCCTTTTTCCCTCTCTTCGCCTTTCCTTTCCCAAAATAAAACCAGATATTTACAGACAAGAGTCGATCCAACTATCTTCCAGGATAGGTAGTCGCGCAGTAAAGGAGTGTGTGACCGCATGGTGACCACCCGGTGAAGACTTCACCAACTGACTAGGCGGCCATGGGGGATGTATATCTCGAAACTGCGCACTTGTTGGATGATCATGTAATTGCGGGAGGATTGTGTGTTTGGTCCGTCCTAGAACCACACAATAGTTGGTAAACCATGTGGTGATTCTACCTTTATCGTGCTGAGTAACTAGGTGGCTCCATAGGGTGACTTCCTTTCCCTTCATCTACAGGCATTAAAAACTGTGATTTCATCATGTTGCATGTGTGAACTGTTTAAACAATTTTGCGGTAGTTCATGCAGGAATTTGTTCTTTAACATGTTCCTTGGACAATTTTGATGATGTTAATAGCGATGATAAAGTAGTGATTTAAAGAAATGTTGATTCTTAAATGTGATGATGATGTATTGATTGGAGAAATGTTTCATCTCAAAATTATTCTCAAGTGGTATCATTTAAATAAGGGGAATCCAAAAAATAAGGTTTGAAAATATTTGAACATTTATCATCTTTTTTTCTTACACCTAGTTCGCTCAAGTTAGCTTAAAATTATTGAGTAATGATTCATTGGTAAGAATTTAGAGTTTGATAGTGATTTATGTTCTTTAGTTAACAGCAAAATCCAAAGGGAGAGATTGTTGAGACCAATTCTTGAGATTGAAGAAGTTCCTCTAGGTTGTGGTATTCGTATAGAGAAGAAATATTGTAGAATGTTAAAGTGGATATGATGGTTGTGTTTTATATTTTTGTTAACACATAAATTATGTTCAAACTCAATTGATGTTTGGTGACTCATCTGTGATGAAGTTCATTCCAACATTTGAGAGTGTTTGAATCTATTTGGAATCAGTTTGAGGAGATTTGGAACAGTTCTGAGATCACTTGGAGACGATCTAGATTTATAGAGTTTGAAGCTGGATTTGGAATTTTGGAAAAGTCCTTGAGCATATGAATTCCAAAGGGATATGGTAAAACTATTAATCATTTCATATGAATTACGGACATATTATGTATGACTTAAAGTTTCATTTTGTATGATTTCATATCAAACCATGAGACTTAATATTTTTTATATGACTTCATAAGTCATACAAAACTATAATTGTCCCGAAATTTGGTAAAGGGTTGTGCGCGTATGACTTTGATGGAGAGCTTGTATGACTCCAACACTTAAAGATTTTTTAGGAGTCTTTTGGGTGAAAATTTGACTTCTGAAATATTATATATTCTAAAGAATGAATCAATTCTGACGATATTGTTGTGATGTTCGTCATGGACATAAATATTATGATCAATCAAATGATCATAATTCAAGATGTTGAGTTTAGAGTTCCAATCAAGGAAGAAGTTGGAGTCTGAGATACTTTACACCAAAGAAATGGAGATCATGCCGTAGGGAGCTATGAAATAAAGACAATCGTGTTGTGGTATATTTTATGTGTTCGTTTCACAAGTATAGTGGAAATCATGGTGAAAAAATAGGCAAAATCTAGACACCACGTTGTAGTGGTGGGTTTAACGGTCCTAAATTTCCTTTTGTTAATAAAAGAACTCTTGTTTCTCAATAACTATTTTATTATGTTTTACAATAAAAGCGCATAGTAAGACTATTGCATTTCTTTTCAAATCATGTAATAATATCAACTACTACAACTAGGAATAGTATAAGTATATAAACACTGAAAAATAGTGCAATCACTAAGGGGAACTCCATAGGCTTGAATTCTCCCATGAAGATCATTCTTGTCGTGATGTCTGTAAAAAGAAAGAGAATCATTAGGAATATGATAGACATTATCAAGGGATGTGTAAGAACCTTTGCGAGTGAAGAAGTAAACAATGAAGTATGAGATTAGTTGTGCATATATATAGGGAATTTGGTTGTTGGGCATTATGACCATTGGTCAATATGGTCATTGGGCATTATGGTCATTGGTCAATATGACTATTGGGAATTATAATTGTCGATTTTGTAGTCATTATAACCATTGAGATTATTTTATGATGAAAAAGGAAGAAACCATGGCCTCTACCAATAGAAACATCTGTTATGAGGTTCACTTATCAAAGCTCGGGAGAGAGGTGGTGTCACAGGGTTTTTCCCTTGGCCAAACCCAAGCCAAACTTCAGCAAATGAGACATGAGAGGGATTGTTTACAAGAGAAGTTCATGCTAGTAGAGATCAACATCTGAGTGATGTTGGTTGAACCACCCAACAGACTACCATCATCGCACATCTTACTCTTAGAGCATATGCTAATGTAATGAGGGGTTGTGCCTTAAGTAATATTAATGTGTAATTCTTTAGAAATGAAATTGTGGTTACTCTACTCGAATTCCATTATTCCTTATTTTATTTTAATATTCTTTATATAAAAGGTAAAATGCACACGAATATCGAATGAATATGATAAAATATATTTTTAGTACAAAGAAACCAAAATTTCATTTTTGGAAATATGTTTAAATTATGTTTTATGATAAATTTATAAATTTTAAATAAAAGTTATTTTCAGGAAATAATCTTATAAAACATTTTTTTATTTAAATATAAATGATAATATAATTTAATGAAGTCCCAAGTAAATTTTTATAATGTCCAGAAAGTTGATTATGTCATAAAAACTATAATTTTCAATATATAAGGTTTTTTATTTAAAAAATAAAATTCTCATATTTAGAGAATTAATTTGATAAAATGAATATTATTTTTGGACTCGACACATCAAAATTAACTTATGGTCACTTATTGGAAAGTTTTTGATAAAGTTGATTTTTAGGTGAAAAGGCGGAAATTGTCGTCTTATAAGTACCGCGATTTTTATGACATTATTATAATGTGAGCATGATGCAAAAAAATTATGAAATGTTTTATTCAATAAAAATTTCCTTTAAGGAGTTTAATAATGAATTTAAAAATATTAATTTGCATTTAGAAATTTGTACTTAAAATTTTGGAACCTTAATTTGATTTTTTACATCATAAAAACTATTTTAGGATTCCATGCATTAAGTGGGGTAGTTGGGAGGTTTCCTCTAGTTTTGTATTGATTTAAAGGTCATCCCAACCTCATTGGATCATTAATTACCCACAAAATTGGTTGAAATTTATTTCACCTACAAGTGGTTGGCTTAAATAATATAATAACCAAAATTTTAACCTTTAAAATCACCCCTTAAATATAAATATCCACTCATTCTTCCCTCACTCTCCACTCTGAAGACTTTGAGCACGAATCCCCTCTCATTCCCCCTCTCAAGAGTCTCTCAAAGGTGGTTCTAAGGTTCTAAGGAGTCACTCTCTAGATTTAAGAAGCCACTTTGTAAGGTAAGGGATTCTATTCCTTTCTCCTTGTATTCAAGTATTTTCCTAGTATCAAGTCTTTTGATTTTTCAATTGATTGTGTCTTCATGAGTATATAATCATTCTTTTACTGTCCAAATAATTTTTTTAATAAAATATCGCTTTTCCCCCTCATTAATCTCATTTTATAAATGGTTTTAAGCAAACTCGTTATGTTATCAAAATTATTCTTTGAATTTTCATATCATACCATTATGTTGTGAATACTCAATCCAACTTCCATTCAAGGGTATTTACATATACATGACTATACTTCTTTGATTGGGGACTTCCATGTATAAAACTCACATGCCCTACTTATGGGTTAGAATGATGAAATGTTTTCTTGTAATATGTGATTATGTAGCACACATAAAGTCATACATATGAAAGGTGTGTCTTAATAGAACTCTAATGCGTTGGATAAAGAATTAATCTCTAAAGATGACATAATTATGATACCTTGGAACCATGCCCTGGTAATGTTTTATGATACCTCAGTGAAAAACCTAAGTAATATGTTTTACGACACCTTGGTGATGAACCTTGGTGATATGAATGTCTCATGTTTATGTTGTAGCTATATTTCCATGTTATGCCTCATGTTCTTATATTCATATAATTATGTTATGTATCATGTTCGCATGTTTCACTCATGATGTTCATTATTGATTATGTTTTCATTGTTTGTCCCTTACTGGACTTTATGCTCACCCCCTTTTATTTGATAAATGTCCTCAGGAAATCATATGCAGTGAGGTGGTCTGGGGTGGAATAATAAATAATTCTTTCAAGAGAGTTGAAAATTATGTTTTTCTTTTGTGTATCGTGAATGCCTTGTACTATGTACCTAGTTTCCAAGACACTAAACCTCAAAAGGTCCTTTTAAGTTATTTATGTAATATTTAGTCAAGGAACTATGTTAAAAAACATGTATAAAAAGGTGGGTTGCCATAGTGGGCGTTTCAGACAAGAAGGCCACCTGTGAGAAACAACAAGGTGGACCACGCCATGGTTCATTTTTAGTGAGAGTTTTGAGAATCTCTCAACATGAAGAGGTCTAAGGTCTTGCATGAAGAGCTCCACGTCATGGGATACATCATGGTACTTCATGATTCATATAGACGTCGAGATTTGTGGAAGCTTTTAAGGAAAGAGGATCATGCACAATAATGGAGGGTATTTCAAATTAAATTTTTTCAATTCGAACATTGTGAGGAAGCTGGAGAAGATTTTAGGAGCAGTTGGCCCGAGTTTTTGAGAAGGTTGAAGTTCGTTGAATTTCTATAATGAATCGATGGAAATAATATTCACCAAGATTCAATGAATATGTAAGAGCGAAAAAGAAGAAGCGGAAATGTGTGCTAGAAAATTTGTGAAGAAACCAATGCAGAGAATTTGAGACATTTGTCGTATCGAAGAGAGAGAAGAAGAAGGAAAAAGAATAAGTTGATCTTGATCGCTATTGTGCAAGAGTTTGAAGAAGAAGAAGAAGTGCTGACTTGCGATAGAGCAAGTTGAGAAGAAGCGGGAAACAACACAGTGACAACAAGCTTGAATTCTAAAGTCATGGAAGACTTTTCTAGTTGAAAAATCTCTCTGAATTAATCTTACTATGTGGGATGCACATACGTCGTCGAGAGACTATGGTGTATCGTAAGTTTATGACTATCCATTTTTTGTTATGATCCACAGGATTGTTTCTAATGGACTATGTGGTCTCAAGTGTTTCCAAATCATGACAATGATTCGCTGCTCTTATTGAGTAGTGAACCTTATAAATTATATTGTGTTTTGTTTGTATGAGTGTGGGGGTGTGTTCTAACCACAAATTCAATTACTCTAACCGATAACGAAGGTTGTTTAAAAGAAGAAAATGTAAAAAATTTTCAATCACTGATTCCCCCCCCAGCGATTTCACTGATCTTGTGGGTGGCTTTTCACATATCAAGATGTGTTCTGAATTAATGTAATCCAAATTTTATCTATATGTAATTGATTGCCTACAGTTTAAAATAAAAATGATAATTACATAAATATATAGAAATAAAATAATATATTTTAATTAAAAAAACAAGACAACCCTAATTTTTTAAATTAATAATTTATAGATATTGCAATTGAAAACTAAAATTTAACTTGATTCTAGAGATATCTTCCTAGTGAAACATTTAATTATACATCAAAATATATTGTAAAGATGCCACTTTTATGCAATAATCACTACCAAGATGGAAAAAATCACCTTCAAAGGTCGAGGGAGAGGACGGTTGTGGGGTTCGAGTGTCTCGGTGATTTAGAGGTCGAGGGTGTTGGAATGGTGTAGTCTGATCCATTTTATGTAGTTGGGACAACTGCTAGAGGCCCATATTGTATGCTAGACCGCAACTCTTACAGTTTAACCTGTAGCAATGGTGACTAACTACAGCAGAGATGACCAAGTGACACTGACATGGTACTATAGCACCGCAGACCTCCTACCACTAGTATTATAGCACAGTGAAATTACTACGCAGTTTGAAACTATAACAATGTGGGTTATTGTAGCACTGCGTTGCTTTATGAGATCCCCTTGGACTAGGGCTTCTTCACTCTCTAAGATTCACCCTATAACTTTGATATTGAAATAGTGAAACGATTCTGCCTCTGTGGATGTAGAGATTTTTCTCGAACCACATAAATCTATGTGTTTGTGATCTTACTGTTCTTTTGTTTTTCTCTCTTATACTCTTCTTCTAGAATCATTTGTCATTGTTGCTCCTAGTGTTTCCATAACAGAGGGAGAGGGAAACACCAGGAGCTCGAGCTCTAAGGGGCTCAGTGATTAAAGGGGTTGAGGATTTGAGTCGATGGAGATGGGGACGGAGGGAGCTCAACGACGGTGGGGCTTGGCGACGACAAGGCTTGATGGCAGCAGGGGTCCGGTCGAGGGAAGGGGTGGTGAGGCTCACGGTAGTGGGGGTTAGGGGGTTAAAGGCAATGGGTCAAGGGTGATGCGAGTTCTTTTTTTAAAAACACATAGTGGAAAATTTAATTAAAGTTGACACTTAATAATAACATTCCAAGGTTTAGTGGAAGTTTTATATAAAACTACTGCTAAATAGATATATTAGCTACACTTTTGAAAACCGCCGCTAAATAGGGAAAAAATATATTACAAAAATGTTTAGTGGTGGCTATAGAAACCACCGTTAGACCATGATTTTCTTATAGTGAACTAGTGAAAGTGAACAAGATGAATCTTCACTAGCTATTGAGAAAGACTTACTCCTATAAAGAGTTCAAAGGAGGATATTTGTTCCAAAAGACCTCTATCCACTGGCAAGAAGGGTTTGAAATCATTCTATGATAAACCCACTACAAGCATAAAGAAAGAGGTATCATTCACTCCAGAGAATTATGATTGCTAATTTTTTTTATTCACAGTGCATGTTTCAAATCAAAATATGGACAAAGATAGATGAAGAAAAATCATGAGAAACTCACCACTACATCTGAGGTGGATGGAAGCAAGTTTAGAAGAAGTTTCCCCTCAATAAGCCTAACTAAAGGATAAAATGACACAAAAACAATAAGGTGTCAAATCTGACTAGACTATTATTCAAATAAAATCAAGATTTGTTGGTCACTGCTTGTGCTGCGAAAGATTTGGGCACAAGACACTTGAATGTTGGCATAATATGTCAACCTCTAGAAATCAAAGGAAGTCTACATCAAGGGGAACAATGCTGGAATAAAGCAAAGTATGCAAGAGAAGGATCAAAAATCAGTTTATCTCAAACAAATTTGGATGCTTAGAGAACTTCTGTGGAAAATGCAATGAAAGTGATCACAGGAAAAAAGCATGTTGGTGCAAACCAAACAAGCATGTGTCAAATGTTTCTAAAGAAGTAAGACCAAAAATAATGAGGAAAAAGTGAAGAAAGAAGATGAGTTTACCTTGGGCAATAAACAAAAGAAGATTGTTCAAAAAAAACAAGAAGGCTAAGAAGAATGCTTCATAAAAAATGAGTGACTTTTATTATCGAAAGAGGACATGTCATGGATCATTGCAAGGCGGCCATGATAAAGGAAAGTTGGTGCAAAAGGGAAATCAGTTCAAGAAAGGAATAAAAGGATTGATCTAGTTGAAAGCATTTCTGAGAGACCGTGTGGAAGTTCCAAGCAAGTTGTGCAAGTCCCTAAAGAATGTATGATCATTTGGTCAGCTCAATTGGAAATGGAAAGAAAGATGGAGAAAGCACAAGTGTCGGCTAAATGCAAACAATAAATTCAACATTGAGAAATTGAATTTCATGTTAGGTTGTCTCAAAATGATAACCCAAGAATCAATGAGGAGTTGTGTGGAAGGTGCAAACAGGCTGGTCATAATTCCAAGAATTGTTTGATTATATTTCTATCCCAATAAGAGTTAAAGAAATTAAAGCTAGCGCCAAAGAAGTTCATGTGATTTGATTAATCATGTGGAGAAGGAAATTCCATACAAAGAAGTGGCTGAAAAAGGAAGAAAGAGAAATGCAAGCTGGAAAATCAGAAGTGCGAGTTCTCTCAAACATGGAGCTGGAAAGAAATGAGTATCATGCTTGAGAAAACTGTCAACCTTGTTGTTCTTACTAAGTAGAAAAGGAATTCTACCTTATTCACATATATATATACAGCAGATCGAAAGACACCATATTAGAAGTGATCCAACATTTAATATCATGAAGTATAATTTAAGAAGAGGATTGACCTTGATGAATAAATGCTTGGAGTGTACCCATTGGGGGTGAAAGAGTTGTTAGAAGTTAATATTTCATGCAAATCTAGAATTATAGAAAGTGCTTGAAAATATATTATTGATGAGGTATGTATGCATATTCTGTTGCAGAAACGCCAAAAGTTACAACGACAGAATAGGTTTGCAGATGAAGAAAAGACATAAGAAAGAAGCACTCAGGGCACAGAGATTTACGTGATTCGGGAAATGATCCTTACGTCCACGGAGAGGCAGAAATATCATTATAGCCGGGAGCACAAAATTACAGGGAGTTTCCATATTCACAATCAGCCATAAAACCCTAGCCCGAAATGAACTAATGAAGAGGATGAAGCATTATTCTGTCAACTGCACAGAAAGTCTATTGTGTTATAGTAAAAGGAGGCCGAAAATCTACATCGCTACAGTGTTGCGGCCACCCAAGTCCAAGCTACTACAGTGGTCGGTGGCTAGAAATCTGCGGAGTTGTGGTCTGGTGCGTAGTATGGGACACAAGCATTCAACCCAACAACATCCAAAGAGGATCGAGTTGCACCAATCCAACGTATTCTCTCATCCTTATTTTGCAAGAATAAATTTTGAAGTTAAGGGAGAGAAATTGGATATATTGTTAAGATGAGTGTAGGAATTCAGGTTGAAAATCTCATGATAATATATTCAGCAATTGATATCAACCTGAAAATCTATATGAAGTGTTAAAGAACAACAACTTGGAAGGAGTTTGGAGTATCCAAGCATGATGATGGGAAAATTGAGTGTGAAGTACCCAAGCATGGTGTATGTATATGTTGAGTTGAGAGGATTGCAGAATACCTTGAAGTTTGGAGTTTGAAGTGCCCTTAAGTTGTGATTATCATGTTAATTGAGGATTGTCAGTAAGGGGGAAAGTTGGTGGGAGTAGGTTCCAATTATCTTTCCATTAATAAGTTTGGAGTTCTAAATGCCATGTATATTGAGCTGAAAAGATTCATGAAGGTTTCAAAAATTCTTAAGGTCGTTAGATGTATTTTGAGAAGAATTAAAGTGGCTTAGAATGTTTAGAGAGAAGTTGAGAAGCCTGGAAATGAGATCAAGAGGTTCTAGGATGATTCTGAAGAAGGTTGGGATTCATATATAGCATATCTGAGTTTCCAGAAAAATGGAAAAAGTATAGAACCGTGGTGATACGTAAGAGTCTTTCTGTGTTGATTTCTGGCAAAATGACAAACGACGAAATACATAAGGGTTCTCCGATACATACATAAGGGTTCTCCAGTGCATGTGTAAAGGTTGATAAGAAAATGTAATCACAGGGAAAATTGAGAATCCACCAAAGTATGGAGCTGCCCTCTAATATGTAAGGGCCAACATCCAATACGTAAGAGTTGTCAGAGCATGCGATGGAGGAACCTTAGGACACCCTTGGGGAAATGCGGTGTCGTGGCTAATCGAGTCGCTCTAGAACCATGTGTACAAACTCATAATGAGGGACGGGATCTTGCTCGTGAGGGTAATTAAATTATCCGTGAGGCTAGCAAATGGAGTCCTGAATTAGTCGTTGCTTGTGAAGTATGGAAAGCAATCAAATTTGAATTTGTCGCAGTGGAAACTTTTTAATTCACAATAATGACTGTTTGTTCCCTTTTCATAATTATGCAATGAAACTCGACCCAATCTTAACTTTAAAAAAGAATTGAGCTAAATACAAGTGATTTGATGTATTCTTTTTTCGTATCTTATTGCACTACTTACAATAATTGACTACAATTGATTCATTTCTTTATTTCAAAACATGGATCGATCACCCACACATCCAGTATATTGCCCTTTTCATTTAGTATGGGAATAGAAATTTCATTAGACACTATTTCATTAAAAATAAAAAATAAAATAAAAAAATGAGGTGTCTCTTCATTTTTTCGATGCGAATTTGACACGGCATCAAATTGAATTAACATTGAATAATTGAATAAAGGGTTTAAATCTTGTATTCCTAAAATCCTCATTATTATTGACCTTTATTCATTCAATTATTAGTGAATAATGGGTTATAGTCATTAGTTTTGTATAGTTTTCATTTTTATAGGCAATAAAAAATTCAAATCATTATCATCAAATTACTATTTATATCTTAGTTGAATTTTTCATGCAAAAAAATGGGGAGATATATGAAAAAATAGTGGTTCATAAATAAGTCAATGTTGTTAAACGAGGAGTTCATACACGGGTGTGGGTTAAGTAAATCAATGGGCAGTCTTGATCCTATTGAAACTCTTCGAAGCGAAGACCAGGTTTTCACTAAATAAATGAAGAATGGGGATGGTTATAGTAAAAGTTCTCATTACACTCTTGTATTCAGTGTCGAGGACATTATTTTTTTATATGACACTTTTTTAGTTAGGGACAAAAATTGGGACGGTTATTACATATACTTTGATATTGAGAACCTAATTTTTTTGCAATTGAAAAGAATCATTCTTTTCTGAGTAAACTAGAAAGTAAATTGACTTCTAAGAATTTGGGTTATTTGAAACGATCTAAGAGTAATGATCCATCTTATGATAGTTCCATGTATGATAAAAAAGATAGTTGGAAGAATCGCATGACTAATGGAGATTCAAATTGGATTGAGAGGGAGGGGGCAGGGCAGCAGTGTCTCCTCCCTAGTTAACAATAAGATAAGGGACCTCACAAACGACCCAATCTTTTATTTATTCATTCATGTTTTGATATTCTGGTATCATAGGCATAGAGGAACCACACCAAATCATCCCGAATTTGATGGTTAAACTCTACTACGACGACGATACTATAGGGGAGGTCCTGCGAAGAAATAGTTCAACGCCAAGATGTTAAAAATCTTAACACCTCTCATTCTTATTATATATAATCAAAAAAATGAAAATAAGGTCATCTTATTCAAAAACTCAATTCAACCCCTCTATACCACTTCATCAACGCACTGTTTTGTTCTCCATAGTCTATAGAGAAAAGGAGTGAGTTGAGGGAGAGTACTACCGGGAACAGACCCAATGGAGACGGGGCCTATATCTCAGATGATTAGAGCACGCGGCTACGAACCACAGTGTCGGGGGTTCGAATCCCCCCTCGCCCACAACCGGGCCAAATAAGCTTATCAGGGGTAGAAAATCATGATCGGGGTAACGAGCCCAAAAAACGATTATAGGACATGGCCTTTTTGTTGAAATCGAATGTATTACTGATTCTTTTTAGTGAATCCATAATCAAGAATCATACATTTCATAGTATGTGAAAAATGGTCCAACCAACAGATTGTTTTTGTTTAATGCCTTATATAATGCTTCAACCAAGGCTTTTTAGGTAGAATAGCAAAAAATTTCAAAGTATAAAATTTTCCTCTGCATTCATATGTTTATATGCGAGCATTGTGGTCTCTCAAGATAATCGATGACTACATCACTATTATACATCTAATTAGTCTTCTAATTGACGACTAGTTGTAAATAGCCCCTTGATCTGATTTTCCATAGCCCCTTGATCTGATTTTTCAGATTAGAATTTTGTAAAGTATTGAGCCGCCCTGTGATGCGTAAGGGTACTCAACTCATACATCTTGTTGAGAATTTAGAAAAGTAATAAGTTACATTAATATACATAAGGGTCCCTTTGAAAAATGCATAAGGGTTGCCCAAAGATACATAAGAGTCATATGCTCATATGTAAGGGAGATACGTAAGAGTTGACTATAATTTTCAGTACTTTTCCACTAAGTCAGGGATAATATACATGAAAACAATATAAAACATTCTTCTAATCCACTTGTAAGGCATCATCATAAGTTCATCCTAAGTACAATTACTACATCTCATAACATAAAGACATACATCAAAGGAAAGGGTGAGCAGAAGACCCAGTAAGGAAAACAAGTGAACTTGAAAATGTGGCTACAACATTTAATTTATACATTCATGAACATATCGCCAAGATTCATCCCCAATGAGTCATAAAAATTATCAGGGTTATTCACCAAGGTATTGTGAAACTTATCATCTCTAGAGATTAAATTCATTACACAATGCATTAGAGCGCTATCAGGACGCACCCTTAATATGTCTTTATTTTCATGTGAACCACGTGGATCATAATCAAACATTTCATAAATAACCCAAATAGAATAAAAGAAATGGGTTTCATATCAAAATTGTGACATTTTAAAAAGTGCTTAAAAATAAGATTATTATGTCATTTAAACCCATGAAAAGGTAGTGAGGGTTATATATATGTCAATTTCAGAATCAAATAGATCAATTTTATGTCTTGATGAATACCTCTAGAAATGAAAGTAGATTGGATATTCACATAAATAAAATAAGAAAATTTCATGAGAAAAATAAAGAGATTTTGAGATGAAAATTCTGCAACATAATAGCTACATAACATGTTTTTAGAAAACATTAAAAAGAGATAGGATAAGGGTCACCCACTCATAAATAACTCATAATACAGTATAAAGACAGAATACAATTTAAATAAGATCATGTTATGGATGTTTGAATGACATACCACATGAAAAAGAAACTTGAAAGAAAAGAGAAGATGTGATTTCTTTTACGAAAATTCGAACCTTGGGACCTTGAGGGGCATAAGGACACCTTGAGAGGACTCATTGAGAGGACTACTTGGGAGGTAAAAAGATCAGAGCTTCATTGAGGAGGAATTTGGAATGAAATGAATAAAGGAATGGGTTGGTATTTATAGCAAAAGTGAAGGAATATTTTATTAATTTTCAAGGAACACCTCATCGGTGGTATTTGCAAAACCATAAGCTTACTCATGGTATTTGCTCATGGTTTTGGTCACTTGCCTCATAACATATCATACTATTCACAAGTCAACCAAAATTATTAAATTATGATGACATCATTTATGATGTCATTAATCACACTGAAACTCAAAACTGTATTTTTACTGTTCACTGAAAAACAAAACATTTTATAAAAATCTCATAAATTCAACTGAACCTAATATTGATGCTCTGAATTCAAAAATGAGCTTCATTTTATGAAAATAATTTTCTAAATATTTTTAATTTAATTTTTAAATAAAATCATTATTTATTCCAAAAAAACAACTTTAAATCGACTCATTTTGTAACATCTCGAGAAAGTAATCAAGGTCCCATAAAATTATCGTATAGCCATAATAAAATAAACAATTTATGATTACATTTTATGAAAATACATTTTCATTTTAAATTATTAAATTAATTATAAAATTGTAAATAAAATATTTATGACAAAAAAATACCAAAACTTATACTATGACCGTTTTTTCACTTTTAAAATGTCTAAATTGTATTTATACATTCATGAGTTAGGTTTTTTTTTTTTTTTTGCTAATTTACTATTCAATACTATTTATAAGGATATGTTACTATTCACCAAAAAAATTATTTTGATCTTATTTAACCACATTTTTCCCCCTGATTACAACCATGTATGACGGATTTTTAAAAATCATTTCATATAAAAATTTATTTAATAATAAAATATTTTTTACTATTCATCAAAATAACACTATTCATAAAATATTACTAATCAAGAAAACACTATTCATCCAACACTATTCATCTAATAAAATACTATTAATCAAAACATTGATATTTCTTAGAAAACTTCTAAAAATTCAGCCTAAATTAATTTTGACATTTAAATTTCAAAAATAATATTTATTTAACAACAATAATTCTCTATGATAAATTTATCATTTAAATATAAAAATACTTATTTATTAAAAATAATAACAAATAGAAAGGGAATACTGAAATTACATAGTGAAATTTAAAACACTTAAAAAAATAAAATTATTTTACCATTTACATTTAAAAGGGGAGTTTTAATCATACTATTTAATTAAAAGAATCATTATTTCATATACCTTAATTTGTTATAATAATTATATCATTTTTGAAAACTACAATTTGGGTTTGAAGTAATTCGATATGCTTCTATTGTAAAACATAATAAAAAGTTATTAAGAGAAAAGAGATTCATAAATAAAAGTTCATTTTTTTCAAGTCGTTACATTCTTCTCCCTTAAAAAAATTGCATCCTCACAATTTTCTCTTATTAGAAATTTGTTACTACTAAGAAACTTAAAATTATAAAGTAATTTCATGTCTTTAAAAATATTATTTTTTAACAATTACATTTTTTATAAATCCTTAATAATGATTCATAAAAAGCTTCTGATTAACCAAACATATCCCCTGAGAGTGTCAAATCAGGAGTGCAGCAAGGTCCATCGTCATGTACCAAAATACCCCAGATCAAGCCCGAAACTCCTTGTCAGAGTTTTCACTCCTATGTAAATTTGTGTCAGAACCGCATCCACTTGTTTGTATCCACTTGTTCGCCAATCATGCAGCGTTGTTGGTGGGTGACTCCAGTTAGATGATGAACAGTTATACAACTAAATAATAATTATAATACTTTATTTAATAGAATATCTTATTATCACAACTAAGCTATATAATATGATCAACTAAGACGAATTAAGTTACAAAACAGGATCGGCACAATGTTCCCTATCCTACCTCAACAAAACACCGACTCTAAACTCCCTCCATCTTGAGAAATTTATTATTTATAGAAAAATGTTGTTGAGAACCCCAAGGCTCACCATAATTTCATCTTGGCGAATCAGATTTATTAATTAATCTACACATTCCCACTTAATATAAAAATTAACAATATGTGCAATCAAAATACCATGAACCCTCCAAAAACAGCCAATCATTATACCATTAATTACAATGCAAAGGACACTCCAAAAGGTGACAAAATTCTGCAGCATACCCCTCAACTATCAATGGGTTAAGAAACAATTCCGTTTTTTTCACAAATTATCGCTTGAACTGTATATGTGACCTACTGATCCACTGAAAACAGATACCTTTACAAATTTAACAACAAAATTCTTACTTTTAAATATTTACCTTTTCATTATTCGTCAGCATTAATAAATGATATTTATCAACAGAATAAAGGAAACATAGAACTTCTACAAGATCATCTGATAATCGACAGCAGCTAATGGGATTGGTTAAAATGCACCTGGCCTCTTGTTTTCATTCAAGGCGACTGCATGACTCCTGGAGGTGGCGGCGTTTTGGATGACACTTGTGTAATATTTAATAAAGGAAGTGTTGCCGCTGCACTTCTCCTGCTGCGCAACGAACAAAGTTAACCACGCATCGCTCATAATCAGCACCAAAAACATGAAATAAAATATATCACTGCAGAACCTGAAGAAATGATTCAACAGACTGCTCGTCTTTTGGAGAAAATGCAACCTCCTCCCTTTTCTTTTCCACATATACAACATTATTATCTACCTGCACTACCAAAAAAATTACAAATTACAATAACCAGACAAGTCAAACAGCAAAAGGAATTCCTGGGTAACAGGTAATTTATAACATTGTTCCAGCCAGGTCTCCAACTGGATCAAGACCCTGTTTGTTTCAGATTTTTCAAAAAAAAAAACTCTTAATTAATATTTAGTTGATTTGTTTAAGATTTTAAAAAAACAAAAACTAAAAAAAAAAAATCACTTATCAGCTTCTTTTGAAAAGCTATTCTGAGAGTCGATTAGTTTTTAACGGTAAAGCAATTTTTTTCAAAAAAAAAAAACATTTATCTAAAATTTAGGTTATATGTTGAGATTTTTTTAAAAACAAAATCTAAAAAAAATCTCCCTATCAATCCTTTTCTTATTTTGATTTTAAGAAACCACAATATGGGATGTGGGCAACCAACAGCCAGCCTTCTTTGGATAGCCCAACCCGGAACAGACTTTTTTGGGTAGCCCAACCCAGAGAACCTAAAGCAAACCAAAACCAACAACAAAACAACCAAAAAATGAGCTTTTTTTTAAAAAGCTATCCAAACCCATTTGTCTCTGTTAAACCTGGTTTTATTATAAAGGGTATTTCCGAGTCCCACGTCGGAATACTCCAACATGTAATCACTTTTCCCATCTATAAAAGAATGTCTCCACCTCACATTGAGGTAAGGAGAATTCACCATCTACATGGTATCGGAGGGAACTTCCTAATAGTTCTATCTCTTTCCTCCCTCGGCGTTTTCCGGCCCTGCTTCCCTACGGCTCTCTCGGTGCTGCTCCTCCCCTTCCCTGATCATCGCTCCCGATGCGCACAGCCCGCCTCCAACCCGAGGCCCTCCCTCTGTGCGTCCCGGCCGCGACCCTCCTTCCCGATCGTCGCGGCGCGATCGACCCCTGCCCTCTCTGCGGATTCCCGGCGACGTCCGGCCCCGCCCTCCCTTCCGCCTCCCGATCGGCGCGATCGATCCCGGCCCTCTGCATCTGACGCGACACTCTCCCACCACACCTCTCCCACCACACGTCCTGGCCCCTGCCTCTCCCGCAGCATGTCTCGGCCTGTTTCTGAAGTAGACAACAGCCACCACCTTCCAGGCGGAAACCTCCCGACCGACCGACGCGATCACCCGCCGCCTGTTCCGCGACAGCCTCACTAGTCGGCGCGCACCCATCCAGTCGCTCCGCTCGGATCACCGCGCTCAGACAGACCACCGCCAGCGAGCCCTTCTTGGTCGGACCCCTCCTGTACGGCATCTCCCTCTGGCGCTTTCCCAGCCCCGCCCTCCAGGAGCTTCCCAACTCCCCACCATCCCTCGGTGCTTCCCGACCCACCGACACTTCAATGGTTGGCTCGTCCACCTGCGGACCTCCGGCACCACCTTCGGTCGCCAGCTTTCCTACAAGGCCGCCCCCCCTCACATCCATTGTCGGCCTTCCCGCACGGCAGCCCCACGCTTCATCAGTGGGTCTGTACGCCCGTCTAAGTAGTTGTCCCATGCTCCGTCATCAGCTCTACCGCAAGGCGATCCCCTTCCAGTACTCGTTACAAAACGACGCTCTCGAAGGAGGAAATTTCCTTGATACCACCGTCCTCTTCTCCAACCTTCATTGTTCAAACTGACAGCTCTACCACCTGTGTATCTCATCGACCGACAGCTTAAATGTTTGACTCCGGTGCGTCAGAACATCTCACAGGGGACTCTGGATGTTCACTACCTATCATCCGTACACTGGTGCCTCTACAATTACTGTTGTTAATGGATCAACAATCCCCATTACTGGATTTGGCACATGCCCCTTGACCTCGTCTATTCATCGGGCTTTGGTCGCTCATGTTTTTCAAAGTTTATTTAATCTTATCTCCGTCATCAAACTCACCAAAAACTTAAATTGTGTTACTATTTTTACATCCTCTGGTATTATTTTTTAGCAGTGGACGACGAATCGAGAACTTGATCGAGGTTATCTTCGGAATGGGGCTTACAATGTTCGATACCCCGCCATATTTTGTTTGCTCATCCACCTCAGTCTGTGCCATTGACCTACACTCTCGCTTTGGTCATCCACTGGTTTCCATCCTGCATAAGCTTTTCCCCGAATTCAGCCATCACCTTTCCTTCCATTGTGAATTCTGCAAGTTTATTAAACATCTTCGGGTGACGTATTTTCCTCGACTGGAACCACATGCAGCGAATCCTTTTGATCTTATTCATTCCGATGTATGGGGCCCTTGCAAGGTTCCTAACCAGTCCGGGTACAGTTATTATATATCATTTATTAATGACTACTCGCACATGACATGGCTTTACCTTCTTCGTGATCGATCTAAAGTATTTTCTACTTTTCAAACCTTTTATAATGAAATTCATACACAATTCTCCATCTCCCTTAAATATCTCTGCGTTGTAATGACCCGCGTTTTGAACCAGACTAAAATTCGAAGGATTTTGAACTTTTCGTTTGCTGAACCGGTCGTTTTGAAGACCGGGCTTCGGAACAAGGTTCCGAAGGTTGGAACCCTTCCTTTTAATGTTTTTGGACGTGGGCGAAGGCCCGTTAAGTTCCTCAGGTGGCCCGAGAGGTTTCGGAAGCGTCGGACCCAAGTTTTTAAAGAGCTGCAGAGGGTGCACGGTTTTCCTAACCGTGCGGCCCAAACTGTGCGGCCTTAAGGGGGGCAGTGGCTTGCGCACGGTTTCCCAGACCGTGCGCCTAGCCCGTGCGAGGGACCTATCTTAGGCAGAGGGTGCCGCACGGTTTAGCAAACCGTGCGGATCAAACCGTGTGGGCCGGTCTGTTTAAAGGAATTGTTTAATTTTAAAATAAAATAAAAGAAAAACTTAAAACCTAAACTAACTCTCTCTCACCCTCACTCAACCCGCACGACACAGGGAGGGGCTCCCCTTGAGCAGCGCGTGACACCCCCCCTTGGTTCCCTCCTTGCGCTTCGATCTCCGACCGATTTCTTGAGGTTTCTTCACTGAATCTTCATGGTAAGCTCCCCTCTTGCTTCTCCTCCCTTCCTCTGATTTCTTTTCGACCTAATCGGTGCCCGGTGAGGTGCGGCCGAACCCTAGGGCTTTGGGGTGATTCTGAGTTTCAGTTTTCTTTTGGTTCTAGGTCATGCGGAAGGTCCGTTGGGACTCCTTGGTGCGCGTTCCGGCAACCGCCGCCGAAGGCGAAGCGGTTCGGGTGGTTTCGGATCGTCGGGTTGGTTTCTGGGTAAGGTTTTCACCTCTGGCTTTGTTTCGCACTTGTTGAATTTGGGGCTTTTGATGTTTATGAGTTCCTAGCACACGTTGTTTATAGTGCATTCAAGGTTTTGGCGTGGTTTCGAGTCGCCAAAGACTAGGCGACTCGCCTGCGACTCTTAGTTAGAAAGCACCAAGAGCCGGAGTGGACGGATGGATCCACCTTGAGGTAGGGTCCCTCTCCTTACCCTTTTAATTTAAGTAAAGTAATAGTGAGTTTAATATTGCACTGCCTTAGCATTTTAATTATGCAAGTTTAGTTCCGATTGAATGTTTCTGTACAAATCGTGTGAATTGCAGGAATGAGATAAAAGAGGTTGCTTGTTCACTAAATTAACGATTTAATAATAAAACCCCTCGATCAGAGGTGCGCTGTCTTCAAGATAAAAAGTAGTGATAGACTTTTTATGCTTGTCTGCTGGATTGTTGTGGTGCCTCTTTAATGCTTTGTATGTGAACTTGTTTGTTGAGACAAAAAGAATGATATGGCTATGGTACTTGTGTTTGGATCAATTTGCCATGTTAGGCAAATTGAGTAAGATGGTAACCTTAGTGGGATGACTTAAGACTGTATGACATGTTCCTTTAGAAGGTATCAAAGGGTTAAAGAATGATAAACATATTCTTTAAGATGAAATGGTCAAACTAGGAATGAATGGACTAGGGTGGTACGACCACGCCTTGGGATAACGAAATGAGCACGGCTTATGTTAGTAGAGTGAATATGTTAATTACTTGATATAGATACTTAGGGGAGTTGCCTTAAGTATAAATGTGATGATTATGATGTTGATGTTATTATAAATACTTGAGAGGAGTAGCCTTAAGTATACTTGTGATGAACGTGTGTGTGGGCACTTATATAGAAATGAGATATATGATTGATTGTGAATGTGGAATGTTTACTTGAAATGCAAAAGAGGTACTGCCTTATGCATTGTATTATAATGCTGATAATGAATGTGTATGATTATGGATGGGAGGCAGTTATACCCCATGCCAGTGTGACATTACATGACTGGAAGGGAGGCATTCTTTCCTCTTGCCAGTTGATTTCTGTTGATGATTACATGTCTGGATGGGAGGCAGTTATACCTCATGCCAGTGTGACATTACATGTCTGGAAGGGAGCCATTCTTTCCCCTTGCCAGTTGATTTCTGTTGATGATACATGTCTGGATGGGAGGCAGTTATACCTCATGTCAATAGAATGAATGTGATGGAAGGGAGACATTCTTACCCCTTGCCAATTGACCTATAGGGACGAGAGGCATTCTTACCTCGTGCCCGCTAATCACGATTAATGGGTGGGAGACATTCTTACCCCACGCCACCTATGATCTAAATGCTTCTATATATATACATATGGTGACATGATCAGGTTACTTTACCGGCAACGAACCGAAGCAGGTATAACCGTCAGGTGTCCCTTGGGAACCTGGACGGGTGTTATTGACTTATGGAATTCTGTTTACTTCTCCATACCTGCTCACTGTTTAATTATTATACACTGTCTGGATTGGGTTAGACACCGGTGGTGCCGGCCTACTGAGATTTATATCTCACACCCTACTCGAGTCGCCATTGCACTGGGGTACCTGAGTAGACCTTCTTGTTTGCAGGACCTAGGTTGTGTGCTGTGCTATTTGCACCAGAGGAGTTAGGAGCAAAGGACCAAGCGGGAGCTTGGGATGCTCAGGGGATCGTCGTTGGGCTTTGCTGCCTTTTTTTTTTTTTTGCATTGTTTGTAAAGCATGCCGTATTGTTTACTGCTTTCATCACTGTATCGTCATCTGTACATGCATGCATTGTAAACTGGCGTTTGCCACCTTTTATAAAATGGTTAATACCTGTCTTTTGCTTCTGCCTTTCATTTGTTTACTGCTTCCGCTATTGAATACTATTTGCTCTGATAATACTGTTGTGTTGCTATGATATGAGGGTATAGTCTCCTCACTATCACCTCCCGAGACCCTCGCTGCTAATCGGCAGCCTCTGGCGTACGAGGAGACGCGCTTGAGGCCATGTGACCCACCGGTCCAACCACCGGTTCGATGGTGAGCCGGGTCGGGACATTACACTCCGATAATGGACAGGAATATTTATTCACTTCCTTTCAGTAGTTTCTCACAGATAAAGCATTATTCATCAGACATCCTGTCCTGATACACCTCAGCAGAATGGAATGGTCGAACGGAAACATCGCCATATTCTAGAGACTGCTTGTGCTCTCCTATTCCACATGAAGGTCTATTTTTTTGTTCTGATGTCATCCTGGCTGCTACCTACCTCCTAAACCGACTCTTCTTCTATCCTTCAGGAGGAGACTCCTTTTCGGATTTTGTTCTCTCTCCCTCATCACTCTCTTCCACTCCGTGTGTTTGGGTGTTTGTGTTATGTTCGGAACACTCACCCCAACCACTCTAAACTTTCTCCCAAATCCCTCCATTACATTTTCCTCGGATATTCCCACACTCAGCACGGATACTGGTGCTTCTATCCCAACTTACGATGATATATTATCTCTACTGACATGTCGTTTGTTGAGAGCTCTCATCGTCCACCCATCTCTGTTGCCCCACTCTGGTGGTCACCGGTTTGGCATTGTCTACTCTAGCTGCTCGTCGACTGTATCCCCCATCCAGGCCGAGGACACCATGATCCCAAACTCATTTGATGCTCCTACTTTAGCTCCAGACGTCATGCCCATTGCACTACGAAAAGGTACTCGTTTCAACCAGGATACTCCTTTATACACATCAACATACAGGGGACTTTCCACTCTGGAGACGATATTTATTCCCCGCACGGTTGGCGACGCCAAATCTCACCCTGGGTGGCTTCAAGCAATGCGAGATGAATTGTAGGTTCAGGACAACAATCACACATGGGATTTGGTCCCCCTTTCGGTAGGCAAACAGGCATTCGACAATAAATGGATCTATACGGTCTGCCTCAATGCAGATAGCGTCCTTCATTGCCTCAAAGCCAGACTTGTGGCGAAGGGCTTTGCTCAGACATATGGTATAAACTATTTTGATACCTTCTCTCCGGTTGCAAAGATGACATCTGTGCGATTATCCATCTCTCTGACCGTTCATCATCATTGGCACCTTCATCAACTTGATGTCAAGAATGTCTTTCTCCATAGCTTTTTTGAAGAAAAGGCGTATCTGCAGCAGCCTCCAAGATTTCGTGCCTCCGGAGCTGGCTCCCATGTTTGTCGACTTCGACGCTCTCTATATGGCCTCAAGCAGTCTCCTCGTGCTTGGTTTGGCCGATACAACACTGTCGTCACTGCTTTTGAGCTCTCTCGGAGTATGAAGGACCACACCGTCTTCTACCGTATGACATCCTCTGACTGCATCCTACCGGTGGAATATGTTGATGATATCATCATCACTGTGAGCGACTCCACTGAAATTGCTCAACTAAAGGGGCATCTTCACCACCACTTTCGCACCAAAGATCTCGATCCTCCCACATACTTCCTTGGCATTGAGATCTCCCGTTCAACGAACACCATCTTTCTCTGCCAACAGAAATATGTCATCGATATCTTGTAAGATGCGGGTTTGACTCAAACAATTGTCGTTGACACTCCTCTTGAGACTGGGGAACGGTCTCTCTACGTCAACATGGAACTCTTTTCTCACCCAAAGAGCTAACGTCGTTTTGTAGGAAAACTCAATTATCTCACCATGACACGTCCGGACATTGTCTGCGTTGTTGGCAAAGTGAGCCAATTCATGGAGCATCCGACCAAATCTCAGTGGGATGTTGTCATCCGCATTGCCAAATACATCAAGAAAGACCATGCTCGTGGTCTTTGGTACTCACGTCACGATCATCTGAATGTTGAGGTCTTCTGTGATGCTGACTATGCTGGTTGTCTTACTACCCAAAAGTTTACTTCTGGGTTTGTCGTTTTCTTGGTAGGTAACCTCATCTCTTGGCGCATCAAAAAGCAGATTGTCGTCGCCAGATCTATTGCGGAGTCTGAGTACCGTGTCATTGCCACGATCACGACTGAGATCATTTGACTTCGTCATCTCCCCCATGAGCTTGGCTTCCCACCGCATACGTCTGCTCATATCTGGTGTGACAATCAAGTAGGCACAAAGATTGCTTCTAATCCTGTCTTTCATGAACAAACGAACCATATCGAGGTGGACGGCCACTTTCTTCGCCATCACCTCGAGTAGAACCATATCAGTTTCGGTCACATTCCGACGACAGATCAGTTTGTTGACATCTTCACTAAAGGCCTCCTAGGAGCTCGTTTGGACTCTCTCGGTACCAAGCTGGGTATCCATAGGATCAACGACCCAGTTTGAGAGGTAGTGTATATTGTTAGGATTGGTGTCCTGAGAACTAACTGTTTTGTACTTTGATTACATGAATGTACACTTATTATATATTTTCATTGTTCTGCATGACTATAATATAATAATGTCCTGAAATATTTGTTACATTGATAAGGTCATAGCAGATCCCCGCTATGATGAGAACCATGAAATGCTATAACAATATTTTTTAATAAAGTTCTACGGTTGGATGACATAATATGATAGGACACATAGTATACAGACCGTCATGTGCGAGTACTCGTAAGAAAACGAGACTCTCTCTCATGGAGTTCGCACTTGGTAATCTCCAAGATGGGAGATTATGAGAACAGACCCGCCAGTAGCAATTTTGCATGTCTTGGTGTCATCAGACATTGCTATCTATGAGCGTGTGTAATGGTCTTTAGACTGAAAGATTATCATTAACTCATGTCATGACTCGCACACTTAGATTTGCTGACAAAAACCGTCACGAAAACAGTTGGCGGGAAGTAGGGTACGTTGGGTGCATCACGAATGACATGTTGTTAATGGATAAGTCGAGAAAGAATTTGTCCCTTCCATATTTATGGAAGTAAATATCTCGGGTCCTTTGATTGAAATAGAACTGTCGAACAAATTTCATAGTCATGGTGTCACGACGAGTTTATTTCTGAAAGTCAAAGAAAGACAGATCAAGCATATAGGTTTATGACACTGCCATGAAACCTGCTTGATGAGATATTGAGACAAAGGGATTAAATTACATGGCAAGCGTTCGTATGAGGAGACACGTCAATGCGGCGTCAACTACTTTCTCTTGGGTGCCTTGACCCGTTGCTGGACAGTAATCTTGGACTTTAGGCAAGTCCGCCTAATGCCAACGAGATTGAGGCTGTCACACCCCGACACGCACGTTTATTTTATTTTATGATTTCTTTGACTTTGAATTTTTTTTTTGCTAGGGTTCGTGTCCAGTCTCGGATTAGATTTTTGAGTTTTTGTTAAAAAGTGCACTTTTTGACGCGACGTCATTGGGCGCGTGAGCGGAGCCTGTTCTGGAAACCCCGCTCGTCCTTGCCCGGTGTATTTTCGCATCCCGTTGTCTTTGGAAAATTTTAAAGAGTCTTTATATTTAAAACGCGCGTTAATTGTTGCGTCGTTAAAATTTTTAGTGCGTTAAGAATTAATTATCATTAAAATGATACGAACACCGTTATTGTTTTTATTTTATTTTATTTTATTATTTTATCACTATGATGTTTATTATTTGTTATTGTTATTATTATTATGGTAATTTATTATTACTATGATTTTGATTTGCTTAATTTAATTTTTATTTATTTATTTTATCTTTCATTCTCTTTTTCTTCTAACCCTAGCGGGCCACCCCTATATGTATATATTTTTTTTTTCTCTCCCCCGCGGGAGCCGCACTGCACCCCGCCGCTCGGCCTTCCTCTTCTCTTCCTCCCTCTGCCTGTTTCTTCTGCGTAGCTCCCCTCCCTCCAGCCCTCGGCTTTCCCCCTTGCTGCGTTTGAGAAAACCATCCCTATACCTTCCCCTGTAGCACCGGCCTGGACCCGACCTCCCTCTCCGCCTTCTCTTCACCGTTTTCCTCCTTGCCTCCTTCCGCAGCAGCAGCAGCAGCGACCCAGCGCCTCCTCAGCAGTCGCGCAGCAGCTTTGCCTCGGTTCCCCTCCTCCTTAACCGCCGCTGCACGCCCTCCCCCTACCCTGCTTGCTCCGCCGCAGAAGCCCTCCGTCGGCGCCCTTTCTTGCAGTGCGTCCTCCCTCCCTCAGCGCACACACTCGCTGCCGGCCGCCGGCTACCTTTTCCCCTTGCAGCATCACCTCCCTCCTCACTCCCGCATGTAGCACCGTCACCCGCATCCACCACCTGCAGCAGCCACCAGCGCGCCTCCTCCTGTGTCGATCCACCGGCCAGCAGCATAGGTTCCACCGGCGCTACCCTTCTCCTCCCTGCTCCGGCCGACTGGCCTCCCTCCCCACGAACCCCTGGTCCAGCCAGCCCGCGCCCCCCTTTCTTCTTCTCTCCTTCTTCTTCTTCTTCTCTCCTTCCTCTTCTTCTTCTCTTCTTCTTTTTTCTTTCTCCTTCCTCCCCTCCGCATCGCAGGTTCGTTTTTTTTTATTATTATTTTAATTTATTCTGCTATTTCATTATATTTAATATGATAATAATTTTTTTATTATAAAATTATGATTTATGTGATCATTATTATTATTAATGTTAGTATTACTAATATTATTATTATTATTATTAATTTTATTACTATTATTATTATTATCATTTTTATTTTCATTATTATTATTATTATTAATTTTATTATTATTATTATTATTATTATTATTATTAATATTAATTTTATTATTATTATTATTATTATTATTATTGTTGTTACTATTATTAATATTATTTTTATTATTTTTGTTATTATTATTATTATTATTATTATTATTTTGTTGTTGTTATTATTATTATTATTACTATTATTATTATTATTATTTTTATCATTATTGATTATTATTATTGTTATTGTTATAATTATTACTATTATTATCGCGATTATTATTATTCTTGGTTCGTCTTTGCTTTGTTAGGGGGTTTTTATCAATTTATGTTTCGTTTGGTAGGATTATTATTTGAGGGCCCGCGCAGGGTGTTTCTGAGTGAGCGTCATCGCCGCGCCTTGTCTCCGAGGTTCCGTTGTTGTCGCGCTTCAGTTCCGAGGTGAGTTTTTCTTCCCGCCGCTTGGTTTCGCGTGCTCTGGTGAGTTTTTGGATGTGTCTAAGTCCTTGATATTGTCTATGTAGAGTGTCGGACTTTATCACGTGGCTTCGGACACACGTTGTGCCATCGCGCCTTGGTTCCAAAGTTGTTTTGTCGTCGCGCTTTGATTTTGAGGTAGGTCCCCTTTGCACTGCTTTTAAAATTTAAGTTATATTATTTCATGCTGTTTGCGCACCCTAATTGTTCAAAATCAACATTTTATTAATTGTAATAAATATGAGATAATATACGATAATTAAATTTTAATATAAGATGGTTAATTTTTAAATGGTTATTTAATGTCAAAAGGAGTCGTTTATTTTATACACGACACATGAAACATCCTTTTGGCGAGCGGACACCCAATAATGAAAGAATGCCCGTTTGGCTTTTAAACATAATTCACGAAATGTAAAACAGAGTTCTGGTTTAATGAGAAATGATTTCTTTTGAAGCATGAACAAATACTTTGGTTCGTTTGAGAAATTGCCCGGTTGGCTCTTAAAGATTATTTGGAAAAAGAAAATGGTTTGGTTTGGTTTATAAAAATATTGTTAGCCTGTGACGTAGTGTTCTTTAAACGGTTTTAAACTCGGTTTTGTCTCATAAAGAAGTTGTACCTGTCTTTGAGTAGTGTTTGTGAAATGTATTAAATGTCCGTTTGGCACTTTATGGAAAGCGATAAAAATGTTTTGATAAAAACCCTCTTAGGGCGACTCTCATGCCTTGGTTGAAATTGATTGTTTGGGAGGCCGCGCTTAGAGGCTCCCGGGTACTTGAGTAGTAAAAGGCATGAGGTTGTTCCACGGAGTGACTCGGGTGATGCCTGTTGTGCTTTATATATATATATGTATATGATTGGATGCTCGGTTGGCATTAGTTGACTCACCCCTTTTTCAAACACTTAAGACATGGGAATCTGGCATATTGAGAGAATATTCTAAGAACGATTGCTGCACTGGTAGGTTATGGTACTGACCAGTGGCCCATAGTAGGTGGATATATTGGGTTTATTGCTATGGGATTTGCCCTCGACCTGCCCGTGAGTGGATGGTCGAGCGTATTGGGCGTTTTGATTTCATCGTGACATGTCGATAAGGATGATTTCTCATGTATTGGTGTCTTCTGGTTTATTCTCGATCTCCTAGGTTCACCCATGTCTATTCAGCTTTTGTAGCTTGCAGTAATGATTATGATGCTCACATGTATACCTACATTGCCCTTGCTGTGTGTTTTACTTTGTGCATTCTGGTGTATTGTTTTCTTTGGAAAATGGTAAATTGCTTTTGATTAGGTTTCAAAAAAATTATTTTCAAATAACAGTGTTTAATCCCCTTTGTACAAGTTTGAAAATTTAAACATCACTTTCACCTTTTCCTGAAATGTCATTGACACTAATGAAATGAACACGAATTTGGAAATGGCTAAGGGCAATGGTTCGTACTTTGTTTTTAAGTAGAATATTATTAAAAACATATTTTTATAGATTGTAGTTCAAACTTGAAATGATGTTTCTTTTATTTTAAAGGTAGTGCATTGGGAATAGATATCGGGCTAGCCTACTGAGTTTTAATACTCATGCCTATAGTTCCTTTCTGTTTTTAGTGTTTGTGCAGGCTATAGCTTGAGTGCGCTCGCCTAGGGCGACGCTTGATCGTTGAGTCGGAGAGCGACCCGCGAGGTCGCACAGAGTTTGTTCGGACGTCGTGTTCGGTTAGTTTGATTCCTGTTTGTTCATGTTTAGTCACTTTGTTTAGTTTACCTTTTTCTGCGCTGCTCTGTTTTATCTTTGCATTCTTATTTATTTATATCGGGCGAAATCGTTCCCACAGTCTCTAATGATGCCCTGGCGCTTGTCGCCAGCCCAGGAGGATCGGGAACGCCTCTCGGGCCATGTCGCGGACCGGCTCGGGTGACCGGTTCAGGGTCGACCCGGGTTGGTTCGTGACAGAGGCCTAAAGGGTCACACACTAAGTGTATTCAAGTATCTCAAGTAGAATAAAGATTATTCTCGTACGTGGTTTAATAATTATTCAAGGAAGCCTAAATCGTTTTAATGTTGGAGGAGGAATAAATGAAAACAAGATATACATGTCGTGTACATTGAATGTACACGCCGTGTAGTTTTCAATGAAAAACAAGTACACGCCGTGTATTTATGATTACATGCCGTGTAGTTTTTCCAGTCAGGATTTTGAGGAAATAATATCATTTTATTAAATGATATTTATTATAATCAATGTAGGCGCATGTCAAGGAATTAATGACTCGACATGGGGTTTTTCAAAAGAGTGATGAAATAAATAAAACGCGTAACACGTTTATTTATTGTCATAACTTTACAACCTCAAACCCGATTATAAATATCATCACAACCCCAACTCCTTTCCTAAGAGAATCGTTGTGCACAACAATTATGGAGAATTCTCTCAAGACCGAAAGAACTCCTTCCTCCAAGAACGCTCTCAAGACCAAGAGAGATCTTCTTCCATCGGATCAAAACGATCTAAGGCAGACAACGCAAGCAAAGGTTTCTCCACGCTAGCACCCGAAGAACCCTTTGGCGACGTCCAGAGATATGTGCTGCACGTGTGGATCACCGCTAGAGGAAGTCTATTCTTGGCTTCTGCGATGCAACGACAAATCACACCGGAACGTGATCGGAAATATCAACGGAGAAAGAACCCCAAAAGGTACTTCTTTTCAATTAATTAAATTAATTATAATCAACCAATGACGATCCTCGTTTGTGGTTCCGGGACTATCCTTCTTTGTCTATTTCTGTGATTCGATCCGTGGAGACTGGCGTTTATCGTCGTATTGATCCCGAATTGATCATTGCTAATGACAAAAAAGCCAAGTGGGCACATCCATCCACGAGCTTCCGCTGCGCCCAAAACCTGCAATTGGTATCAGAGCGAGGTTACAACGTTGATTATAGTTATTTAATTTTCGTTGATAATTTACGCATTTATGTTTGATTCAATTCAAGATAAATCGTTCTATAAAACTGAATGAACGAGATCTGTTCTTCCTCCTTCGTTTCTCAATTCACATCACAGAAACGAACTTTTAATTTTAATTTTGATTAAATTAAAAACGAGGAACTCATCCGAAGGAGCCGCTCTTTCTATCCGTACAACACAAGAATACACGGCGTGTAGTGAAAACTACACGCCATGTACTTAGGTTCAATGAATCGGTATTGGTCTGCCAAACAACGCCGTGTGAATTGAGTATGCCTAAGTATTTATTACCCCGTGTTGACCAGAAATGAATGGCGCATGGAACCGGAATACACGGCGTGTATGTTAAATCAACACGCCGTATAGTCCGATCCGGCCCAGGTGAAACCGTGTACAAGGAGAAGCCGTGTTCCGTGTACACGGGATTGCCAGGCCGGTAACTGCGTAACAAGGAAGTACACGCCGTGTTAGATTAATCTACACGCCGTGTACTCCAAAATTTCCGAAGTACAGAAAACCCGCCAAAGCCCCCGTTGTGTACTTTGGATAAAGGGTGAAAAATACACGCCGTGTAATATAGCCTACACGCCGTGTACTTTCCAGAAATGGAATTTCACCAGGTTTCCTCCAAAAGTACAAAGACCTGTACAAAGAATATGGATGAGAAGAATCTCAAGGAAATTCAAAAAGAAATTTAAGATAAAGAATTGATTAATTATAAGATCATAATTAATTGAATTCAAGCGCGACTTATCTTGAATAATAAAACGATTAAAAGAATTTCAATTCTAAATATGCGTAAATGTCGTTGCATGCTATGGATGATCATGAGCTAGACCAAAGACTCTTTGTATGTGTGTATGGTTTCATTTAAATTTGTTTAATTTAAATTCGTTGGTATGCGAGCCTTCTTCCAATAAAATGTAGGGTCTGTGTGCCCATGGTTTCTTTAATGTAAACCCCATGTAATGGAGGATCTCCCAAGTCAGAGGAGACGGTTCAAAACCCGAAGCTGAGGCAAAACCAACCCAAGAAGATACAAAGGTGGACAGCTGGGAGCTGCAAAACACGAACCATCAGGTTCAAGGTGTTTTTCCCTAGGTCAGGGTTAGCTTATCAAAACCGCTAGATAAGCTAACCAATAGAAGCTCATGATCATGCCATCTTATTTTATTTCTATCTGATTGCATGGTTTATTTATTATGTATGTGTTGTCACGCTCACATAATTAATGAAATAAACAAGCATGCAAAGATTGAATAAAATAAAAACCGAACTATGCGTAAACATTATCAGAACATGGTTAATCACTTAAGCAAGCATCACTTAACATTAACAAACATGTGATAATGCAAAACTATGAATAAAGAATAAAATCCCTCAAATACCATATTAAGTCAGACCAAGCCTTCTGTTACTTGATTAAGGGCAAGACTCAATAAAACTATGTGTTTGACCAACCCTTATTGAGACACTTACTTTTATAAAGGAATCTCTTATGAAAGTTTCAGGTTGACTTAAACATTTTACATCAAGAGGAGTAGCCCTTGCTAGACTTGTTGTAAAATGGAGGCAAGTGTTGAGGAAATCCAAGTCAGAATTTCAGGAATGGGAGGAACTGTAAGCTCACAGTTGGTAAGGACCTGCCTACCTAAATACCTTCAAATAGTTTGACCAACCCTTGTTGGGGTTATGCGAAGGGGAATATGGATCCGTGCCACTAGAATGTCAAAGCAACTGGACATTCCAAGTTCAATGGTGAGGGTCATTGGGACTTGATAAAATAGTGGAAGACTTAATAAAATTTATTATTTCTCATAAAATGTAATCGAGAAGGTACTGATAAATCTGCTCTTTTAATTTGTAGAATCAAAATGACAAACTCGTCAACCGCCTTTTCTCTGCGATCAATTCTGGATAAAGACAATATTCTCACCGGCAATAACTTTCAGGAATGGTTTAGGCGCCTTCGGGTTATCCTACGCCATGAACGAAATTTTTACGTGCTGAAGTCCTCACTTTATGATTCTCCAGCCCAAGGGGCGAGTGATGAAGATTTCCTGGTCTATGATCAACATTTGAACGATGCACTCGACGTTCAATGTTTGCTGCTGTCATCAATGTCAAGTGAGCTCATGAAGACATGAATGCCTATAGCATGCTCGAGCACCTCTGTGGTCTATACCAGGAGAGAGCAAGACAGGAAAGGTCTGAGATCTCCAAGGCTCTATTTCAGAGCAAGCTTGGAGAAGGTGCCCCAGCTAGGCCTCATGTAGTCAAGCTCGTTGGCTACATTGAGCGCTTGGAGGTTCTAGGGTTTAAACTCCCTAAAGAACTGGGTATCGATATCATTCTCGCATCACATAAACAACATTGAGAAGTCCCTATCTGATCTCCTTATCCTCATTCGCCAAGTGGACAATGATATGAAGTGTGAAAAGTCTTCTGTCCTTATGGTGAATAAAAGGAAAGGGAAGGCGAAGAGCTTTAAACCCAAAGCTTCTTCAAGATCTTCCAAGAAAAGGAAGATCAAAGAGGAGGCAAGAGAACAGGATGTTGTTTGTTTCGCATGCGGCAAGAAGGGCCACTGGAAGAAAAATAGCACCCAACCAAGGAAGCAAGGGGAAGCTTCAGGTGCGTTTGTTATCGAATGCAATCTATCTGTTTCTACAAATTGGGTATTAGATACAGCTTGTGGTGCTCACATATGTATCCAAATACAGGAACCAAGTAGATTCAGGAAGATTGATCGAGGGGGGTAGATCTACGAGCAGCCAACGGAGCCAAACTTGCTGTTGTAGCTGTCGGGGATTACCACCTCACATTGCCAACTGGAATGATCTTGGTATTAAAGGGTTGTTATTATGTGCCTCATATTACTAAAAACATTATTTCAGCATCCAGATTAGATACTGATGGATTCATCTTCAAGTTTGGAAATGAATGTTGCTACTTTTATAAAGATAGCATTTGTTTTGGTAGGGCACATTTATATAACGGTCTTTATGTGTTAGACTATAAAAACCAAGTAATGGCAATCGATGACAAAGTAAATTCACATGACTCATACCACACCCAACTTTGGCATCACCAGCTAGGTCATGTCAATGAGAAACGTTTGACAAAATTACATCAAGATGGGTATTTAGATTCTTTCGAACTAAAACCACTTGGTGTATGTCATGTGTGTCTACAAGGCAAAATGACCAAAGCCTCATTTAGTGGGAAAGGTGAAAGAGCTAAAGAGCTTCTAGAATTAGTTCACACAGATGTGTGTGGACCATTTCCAGTTGAAGCAAGGGGTGGGTTCTTGTACTTCATAACTTTTACTGACGATTTTAGTAGATATGGATATATTTACTTAATGAGGTATAAGTCAGATTCTTTTGATCGGTTCAAAGAATACAAGAATGAAGTTGAGAACCAGCTGGGTAAGAAGATTAAGAAACTCCGCTCAGACAGAGGAGGAGAATATCTTAATCAGGACTTCATTGATTTCTTACGGGAGTTTGGGATTCTATCTCAACTCACTCCTCCTTACACGCCTCAGTGGAATGACCTAAGTGAAAGGAGGAACCGCACCCTGTTGGACATGGTGAGATCAATGATGAGTCATGTGAGTCTTCCATTATCCTTTTGGGGATATGCATTACAAACAGCAGCACACATACTAAACCAAGTACCAAGTAAATCGATAAATGGTATTCCATACGAATTATGGAGTGGACACAAAGCCATATTATCAAATTTACATGTGTGGGGTAGCGAAGCATTTGTTAAGGCCTCTTCAGGTAACAATCTTGCACCCCGAGGCACAAAGTGTATCTTTATAGGATATCCCAAAGAAACAAGGGGATATTGCCTATACAACCCCTTAGATAAATAAAAAGGTAACAGTGGCAAGACACGCCATATTCCTTGAGAGGGAGCACATCTCCAAAAAGAGATAGTGTGAGCGAGATAGACTTCGATGAAGTCGAGCCTCAAGATACACAAGAGTTAGTACAAAAACAGATTCCACAAAGCCCCGTGGAAGAACAATCTGTTCCAGAGACACAAGAACTGCGTAGGAGCACGAGAGAGGTGAGAGAACCAGAACGATATGGTGACTCATTATTGGTTGACAATAATGATCCTCTTACCTACAAGGAAGCAGTTGAAGGCACAGACGCTGCCAAGTGGCAAGAAGACATGAATTCTGAAATGGATTCCATGTACCAAAATCAAGTCTGGATTTTGGTAGATCCTCCAGTTGATGTAAAGCCTGTTGGTAATAAATGGGTATTCAAGAAGAAACTGGACATGGAGGGGCAAGTCAGCACCTATAAGGCACGACTGGTTGCAAAAGGTTTTAGACAGCGTCAAGGAATTGACTATGATGAAACCTTTTCACCGGTTGTGATGTTGAAATCCATCAGAATCCTATTGGTCATTGCCGCTTACCATGACTATGAAATTTGGCAAATGGATATCAAAACAGCATTCCTTAACAGGAACCTCCAGAAAGATGTCTACATGACACAACCTGAAGGGTTTGTGACTCCAAAGGATGCCAACAAGGTATGTGTTGGAGTCTGCATCCCACATCGGACTTGAGGTCCGGTGTGGTTTTAATTATTCATTATAAAAGAACCCCAAGGGCTCCTTTAGAGAATATACCTTGGGGGTTGGGTCTCTCAATTTTACTCTTTTACATGGTATCAGAGGGAACCCAACTTCCCTCCTCCCATTTTATTCCCCCTATCTAGGGTTCTTTTTTTTTTCTCTCTTCTCTCCCGTGGGGGGCGGCGGCCCTTCATGTTTTTACCGCCGCCGCCCCTCCGCCTCGTCCCAGCAGGCCTTCGCCCGGCGCCCGCGCCCTCTCCCCGGCGGCCATCTCTCTCCCCGCCGCGGCCCGCGCCTCCTCCGTCGGCTCCTCCCTGCAGACTTCCTCCCCGACGGCGCTCCCTCCCCGCGGCTCCCCGCGGCTCCCGACGCCATCACCCGCACGGCCCCCGTCCTGTCGCGACTCCTCCCTCCCGCGCGCTCCCGGCTCCCGGCGGCATCTCCACTCCCGACTCCCGGCTCCCGGCGCGACGCGGCTCCCCGGCTCCCCGCTCCTCCCGCTGCTCCTCCCTGCGCGCTCCCGCTGTCCGCTCTCGCTGTTCCTCCTGAGCGCGACCCTCCCGCTTCCAGCAGCCGGCCTCCAGCTCCGGCCGGCGACCCCTCTCCGGCTGGCGACCCCTCTCCGGCCGGCGACCCATCTCCGGCGGCCTCTCCCGTCCCGCTCCCCTCCCGGCGACCTCGCCTGCTGCTGTTTGGCGGCCAGATCCGGACAGCTCCGGCCGAATCCGGCCGGATCCGGTGATTTCCGGCCAGATCCGAGCAGCTCCAGCCGGATCCGGTGTTTTCCGGCCAGTTCCGGCGATATCCGGACTGTTCCGGGCAGATCCGGGCAGATCCGGCCTGTTCTGGCCAGCAACCGGCCTCCACCCGTGCTGGCCGCTCCACGCAGGTGGCCTCCTCCAACTTCCAGCGCCGTCTCCCGGCCTCCTGCACCCTCGTCGGCCTCCTCCTGCGGCATCCCCGCCTCGCCGGCATCTCCCGGCAGCCGCATCTCTATTCGCCGGCACGTCCATTCGCTGGCGCAGCAGCTCGCCACCTAGGATTTGGGTCTGTTGGCGCCGCCAGATCCCGCAACGATTTCTGCGGAATCCCCGCCTCCCGTCGCCGGCCCCACAAGTGCGGTTTTCCCGGTGCTAGTTTGGATTTCCCGGCGTTTCATCGACCGGCCCCACTAGTGCGGCAGTCCTGGCGTTCCGTCAACCGACCCGGTCTCTGTGTGGTTCATCTGCTGCGTCTGCGACATCATCCATCCATCTCCTGCGCAGGAGCTTTGATCGTGAGGGGGAGCAGCAACAGCTTAATATTTTATTTCGTCTTGTTTTGTCATCAAGCTGGGCATGTCCAGCTTGAGGGGGAGTGTTAGCGTCTGTTTTGCTGTTTTCTTTTCATTATGTGTCCAAGCTAGGTACACCTAGCTTGAGGGGGAGTGTTGGAGTCTGCATCCCACATCGGACTTGAGGTCCGGTGTGGTTTTAATTATTCATTATAAAAGAACCCCAAGGGCTCCTTTAGAGAATATACCTTGGGGGTTGGGTCTCTCAATTTTACTCTTTTACAGTATGCAAGTTGCGGAAATCCATTTATGGATTAAAGCAAGCATCAAGATCATAGAACATTCATTTTGATGAAGCCATAACAGAATTTGGCTTTGTTAAGAACGAATGTGAGTCTTGTGTCTACAAAAGGTTTAGTGGAAGTACAGTTGTTTTCCTAATAGTATATGTTGATGACATATTACTTATTGGAAACGAAGTACCTTTCTTACAGTCAGTTAAGGCATGGTTAGATAAATGCTTCTCTATGAAAGACTTGGGAGAGGCAACATATATTCTTGGGATCAAGATCCATCGTGATAGATCCAAGAGAATGTTGGGCCTAAGTCAAAGTACATACATTGACAAGATACTGAAAAGATTCAGTATGGAACAGTCCAAGAGGGGATTGTTTTCAGTGTCACATGGCATTCATCTTTCCAAGAAAATGTGTCCTTAGACACATGAGGAAAGAAAGAAAATGGCAAGGATCCCTTATGCATCTGCGATTGGGTCAGTCATGCATGTCATGCTATGTACAAGGCTAGATGTTGCTTACGCATTAAGTGCGGTAGGCAGATATCAAGCTGATCTAGGAGACCACCATTGGATAGCAGTCAAGACTATCCTTAAGCATCTGAGGCGTACTAAGGATATGTTTCTAGTTTATGGAGGAGATGAGGAACTAGTCATCAGAGGACATGTAGATGCTAGTTTCCAGACTGAACAAGATGACATGAAGTCGCAGACTGAATACATCAGTGAGCTGGAAGAGCTCAAAGCAAAAGTTTCTCCACGCTAACACCCGGAGAACCCTTTGACGACGTCCAAAGATAAGTGGTGCACGTGTGGATCACCGCTAGAGAAAGTCTATCCTTGGCTTCTGCGACGCAACGACGAATCACACCGGAACGTGATCGGAAATATCAACGAAGAAAGAACCTCAAAAGGTACTTTTCAATTAATCAAATTAATTATAATCAACCTGTGACGATCCTCGTTTGTGGTTTCGGGACTATCCTTCTTCTTTGTCTATTTCTGTGATTCGATCCGTGGAGACTGGCGTTTACCGTCGTATTGATCCCGGATTGATCATTGCTAATGATAAAAAGTCAAGTGGGCTCATCCACCCACGAGCTTCCGCTGCGCCCAGAACCTGCATATATGCTCTTGTTTGATGTCATCTTTCTTTTGTGGGACTCTTGGTTCAAGCTGGGCATGTCCAGCTTGAGGGGGAGTGTCAAACCATGTTTTATTATAAAGGGTATTTCTGAGTCCCACATCAGAATACTCCACCATATAATCTTTTTCACCCATCTATAAAAGAATGTTCTCACCTCACATTGAGTTAAGGGGAATTAACCATCTACAGTCTCAAATTTTTTTGCTAACTTTTTTCCTAAAAAGAACATTATAGATAATTTTTAAAACAGCAATTCAAAATAAAAAATAATACACAGTAACTTCGGGTTTTTCTAAAATCTTTTTCTAAAAAAAACTTGAACCTGACCCAAAATCACTTATTTTTTTTAGGGTCTTTAATTAGCATTTCGTTTTGAGAATTGATTCTACAATTGAAGAGGCAAACATAAATTTTAAGTAAAGTTTTGATTTCTAATTATAAAATCCAGATGCAGCAGAACTTCAACTTTTTCTAATATCACTTTTTAAAATCTATTATTTTTTTAAGCTGAAACAGACTCTAAATATAACCGTGGGCAACTTGACTTTATTGGAAGCCATTCCTAACCAGTTCAAGTTTCCAGACACTTAACTCATGGCCATTGGACAAGGAACCCAACCAAGTTTTATGCGATAGATATATACCTGATCAATAAAACGCTTCACAACACGGCGCAAATTTTCAGTAGTCGTTTTCTCATAAAACCTCTTAAGGCGCATGAGTGGAATGGATGCCAACTCGGGAAAGGATATGTGATAACTCCACAGAGAAAAGTGCACGGAAAGCAATTCAATGGCTGACAATACACAATCTTCCTGCAACCTTTGAGATTTTAACCAGTTCTTCGGCAACTGTATCACATAAAACACCACAGTTAATTCTACCAAACTGTAATAAAAATCAAAGCATCGGATCAAATCAAAGAGGTCAAAATGCTTTCAAATAGATCATAATAATATCACTAACCTTTAAGGCACATGAAAAATCAGAGACCATCACACGATCTACACCATCCTTGCCAATATTGTATTCCAACATATCCAACACAAAAGAGGAAACGGGAATGAAAATGCCACTGGAACTGGATAAAGAATTTAGCCATTTTATGCATTTCAATCTCAAAGGCAAGTACCGTGGCCCAGAAAATAAAGAAGCCACTCCATTTATGATCTGAATGACCATATATACCAATTCTTGAAGATCATATTCCCTTGCATTCATTGATATAAACATGACCCAGAGATCAACACAGTTAATATACTGCCAGCTGCAGATGGTTTTTAAATTTTCCTGCCATAAATTATACACACATTGTCGAGCAAACATCATTTCAGATAGTCAAATAGTTCTTAGGATTGAAAAACTGCTCGAAAAATATAAGTTGTGTCGGTTCCATCTCAAAAACACATTGACAATCCGTTTGAAAGCACTTACTGCAAACTGACCATACCACTTATGACTTAAGCAGTTTGGAAAAAAAAAATTAGTGCTTATTCTGTTTCTCAAAAAACACACTAGAATTCTAAAAAAAATCACTTCAATGAGCGGCAGAAAAACACTTTTTCACTAAGCAATCTGGAAATAGTGTGACAACCGGGCCCCGGTGACAGCACAGCCACCCCGCCTTAACATGGCCGTCGGGTCCTGGCCCACCAGGTACCATCAGTTGCCCCGCAGACACGTGGGGCCCACCCTAGGGTCCACCCACATGCCTGAACGGGTCATCTGACTAATATGATAGTCCCCACAGGCCAACACATGTCCTTTCCAGTGTGCTTTGTCCTCACTCACACACACCCTGAGAAACTTCCCAGGAGGTCACCCATCCTGATCACTACTCCAAGCCAAGCACGCTTAACTGTGGAGTTCTAATCAAACAGGCTCCCGAAAAGGAAGGTGCACCTTGTTGACATGAGTCATATCATTTAGTCATTTAACCCTTTATCATTGCTTCGGATAATCAGGATTTTTCTTAAAATAGATAGTATGGGTTTCTGAACTTTTATAAACACATTCGTGTATTAGTAGGTGTGTTTCCATGTGATAATGGAAAAGTTTACACAAACATACATAATGAACTGATTATGCACTTTGTAACCCCAGCTGCCTGTATTAAACGCCTAATATATCCATTCATCATCACATGTGTAATTAATGAGTGACCATGCTTTAATTGGAAATTTTTGATGTATGGAATGCTAAGTGTTATGTTTACTCTCTTAAAACCCATGTTTTCGAATGTTAACTTTTATATGCACAAAGCATGAGCATGCATGTCTCAATGTTTTTAATGAAAGAACTGTTTTCATGTTATGTATGTGAAATTGGGGTTAAAGTAAGGATTCATGAAACCCCATGAATGTAAGACCATGTCAAGATATGTGAGGGATGTATAGGACTTACATGTGACGGGTGCGCCCGGAATTATATAGCGCAACAAGAATGATGTGACGGGTGCGCCCGGAATTATACAGCGCTCCAATGCATTGGGTAAAGCAAGAGTCTCATGAGACGACCATGTGCGACGGTCTTGGCAGTTAGCCTTGACTTGTGCTAAAGAAACAGGGCGGGCAGTGAGCCTCGACCTGTTAAGTATGTTTTACGGTCATGATGAAAAGTCATGACAAAGTCCAGGATTATACATTCCCTCTGCATGTAATGATAAAGGTTACCAGGGGTTAGTTCAACTAACAGGACAACCCCTAGTTGAAAGCTCCTAAGATTATGAAAATGTACTTTATATGACAAGAACTGTTTTTCATATGGTAAATTGTTAGATGATCTGCTTTCTACTCATGAACCATGATATGCATGTCCTTCCCTGCTTAAGTCATAGAAATCTTTTAGAATTGAAGTAACCTTGTTTTAACATTATGCATTGTTTATTTTGCGCACTCTGATCATGTTCATTTCAAGTACGTGTTTCTCTATGAAAGTGGTTTTCAAACAGAGATGGATTTCATGTTTTTAAGAAATGACAATGTTTTGTTTTAGCAAAGTATGTTTTATTCTTTAAGAAAGGACTTTCATAAAATGTTTTTGTTGGAGTATGTGTAACTTCCTGCCCCACTTCCTTTGTAACTTCCTGACCCACTTCCTTTGTAACTTCCTGCCCCACTTACTTTGTAACTTCTCTTTGTAACTTCCCTATCTTTTCTATAAATGAGGGCCCTCTCCTCACCTTGAGGAGTGTGGGGGATTTCTGATTATACATGGTATCAGAGGGAACTTAATCCCGATCCCCCCTCCCATCTATTTTTTTTCTATTCCGCTCTAGGGTTTAATATTTTTTTTTCTCCCCCACAGGGGGCGGCGGCTTCCATGGCCTACGAGCCTTAGTTTTTTTTTTCTTTTCCCGTCCGCCCCCTGTGGCTTTCCCCGGCGGCCCGACTCCGCGGCTCCCTCCACGACGGCCTCTCTCCCGACGGATCTCTCCAGCAGCGGGTCTCCCTCCCCTGCGGACTCCCAGCGCCGCCGCTCCCGCGACGCCTCCCCGTCGGTCCCGGCAACCACGGCTCCCGCGCCTCCCGCTGCTGCCCGCGACGCCTCCCGTCGCCCCTCGCGGTCCCGCTGCGCGCTCATCCCGGCGCCCGCTCATCCCTGCGGCCTTCCCCCCCGGCGGCCCTCCTCCTTTGCGAGCCGCGGATCACCCAGCGCCTCCCGCGGATCACCCGCGGCTCACCCGGCAGCTCTCCTGCGGATTTCCCGGCGACCCTTCCAGCTGGCCGACTGCGCCTTTCCCGCCTTGTTCTTCCCGGCGGACCTCCCTTCCCCGGCTGCTCCCTGCCGGACGACTCCCCGCGCCGACAGCCTCCCTTCCCCGGCTTGCAGCTCTTTCCGGCAGCCCGCCTCCTGTGCGAGTCTCCCGACGGCTCTGTTGACGACCGGCCTCCACTCCTACCAGCTCCTCCAGCAGCTGGCCTCCATTCCTGCCGGCTCCTCCAGCAGTCGGCCAACAGCCCTGCCGGCCTCCCGTGCCACCTCTGCTCAACTGCTCCCTCCATGTCGACCTCCTCCTGCATCCTGCGGAATCCCCGCCTCTCTGCCCGGTGCCTCCTGCGGAATCCCCGCCTCTCTGCCCGGCATCTCCTGCGGAATCACTACATCTCATCGCCGGCCTCCTCCTGCGGATTTCCCGGCGCTTCGACGACCGGCACCCGCCATTGCGGATTTCCTTGGCACTTTGACGACCGGCCCTCCCGAGCGGATTTCTCGGCGCTTTGACGATCGGCCCGACATTACGGTTTACCGGCGCTCTGACGACCAGCCCGTAGTGCGGATTTTCCCGACGCTCTGACGACCGGCACCCGCCAGTGTGGATTTCCCGGCGCTCTGTTGTCCGGCCCCGCACTTTTCCGGCGATGACCCATCATTTTCAGCGGCATCACATTACAATCTTGAGGGGGAGCGGCATCATCAACGATTTTATTATTTCTGTTTCTTCTGTTTTCGTCTTGTTTTGTCATCAAGCTGGGTATGTCCAGCTTGAGGGGGAGTGTTGCGGTCTTTTTATTGATTTGTCTGTTTTTCATTATGTGTCCAAGCTAGGTACACCTAGCTTGAGGGGGAGTGTTGGAGTATGTGTAACTTCCTGCCCCACTTCCTTTGTAACTTCCTGACCCACTTCCTTTGTAACTTCCTGCCCCACTTACTTTGTAACTTCTCTTTGTAACTTCCATATCTTTTCTATAAATGAGGGCCCTCTCCTCACCTTGAGGAGTGTGGGGGATTTCTGATTTTACAGTTTTAAAACCCCTTACTGGGCATTTTTGCTCACCCTACGTTTTGTTTAAAATTTTTCAGGCACGGTTGATATTAATGAAGCTAATCAGAAGCAGCTGGTTTCCCAGAAACCCGAGCCTCACAATCCTCTGTTGTGATGAGACATGATATTTAAACTTGTAATGATGAAATGTTAAGTGTATCATGTCTCATTAAGCACCCCGGCTTTGGGGGTTGCTACAAATAGTTTACAAAAGCACCGATTACAAGTGATAAGCATTGTACCTCTCTTAGATGTTTTAATTATCACAAACAAATGTGTTTTTAACTGTTTCATTTGAGTGATTTTCAGTGTTTATGTTCGGACATGAAGATAGGAAGTTGACCGATCGATGGAAGGCATCAAAAGAAGTTTGGAAGGCTGTTTGGAGGACCCTCGCCATGCTTTTGCCAAGCTCACCGGCCAGCTGGTGATCCCTCACCGGGTAGCCGGTAGGCCTAGCAAAAGCACCTGCTTCTGCCATGCCCCACCGGCCGGTGGCCACCCAACCTCCAGCCGGTAGGAACGTCAGGCTAGCCGGTGAGCCCAGTAAAACTAGCCACTTTTGGTGGATCCCACTGCTTTGACTCGCCGTTTAAAGCTCTATTTGACTCGGGACTTCTCCGGAACGACCAAGGGACTATTGGGGGCTATAAATAGAACCCCAAGGAGGCATGGACATCAACGGATACGAACCAATCATCAATCGGATTCAAATCAAAGCCTCTTGTGTCTACTCTTGAGAATATTCTTGTGCTTCCTTGTTCTTAAATTATCTATCATCTCTTCTTCTCTCTTTCTCACATTCTTATTCTTCCAATCTTTTCAAGAGATTTGAGAGTGCCTTGTAAAAGGTTTGCCTCTAAGCAAACCTCATCCTCTCTTCTTCTTCTTCTCTTGGCTGTTCACTACCATTGAAGTGAAGGATTTGGGTTTCTTGCTAAAACCATCTAAAAAGCAAGTCTCTTCTTTGTATTGGGTTTCTTGCTACAACCAATTAAAAAGCAAGTGTATTCCTTCTCGGGTGTCTTGGCTACCACTAAAGTCGAGGGACTTTCCTCTCGGGTATCTTGGTTACTACTAAAGTCATGGGTTTTAATATAAAACCTCTCAAGCTATTGAGGGGAGGAGACGTAGGGACTGATCTTGAGTTTTACCCAAACTCCTTTATCAAATTGTGTTGCCTTTTTAATTTCCGTTGCACTTACTCTTTTAATTCATCTATACTGCGCTTTGTTTATTTTAATTTATCGCTAAATTGCATAATTGTATTGCATTATTAATTTTTAATTTTTAAAAACAATTCACCCCCCCCCAACTTGCCATCTTTCTCAGACCAAAAATAAGTGTTATAAGCAGTTTTCATTAAGTGTTGTCAAATGAAGCCTTATACTTAAATTCCAGAAGAAAACCACTTAAATAAGTGGGGGAAAAACACTTTTAATAAGCGATAAGGAATTAGAAAAATTAAGTGGAGATTCTTTTGTTTCAGAAAGAAGCACTTAGAACCTAAATTCCAGAAGAAAACTAGCTCTGATTACTTATGATACAGTTTGGAAATTAAGTGATGCTTGTTTTGTTTCAACAAGTGCTGTAAATAGTTTTCAGTAAGTGTTGTCAAACGGTGCCCTAATCTAAAAAATCATGATTTCGAAATATCTAAATCCATTAAAATTAGACCACAATTCGAAAACAAAACAAATACCTTCTTCTTTGTTTGCAAACCATGCATCAATATTTTGCCAAGTTGCTGAATTGACACCAACACCGTGGCCATTGACTTATGCACATCCATAGACCATAAATCCGCCAAAGAGTCACGGAGGAACTGTAGGTGTCTCATATTACCAGATTCCACAATACTGCAGTGCCGGATAAAGGCTTTATACAATTTTATCAAGCAGGTGGAAAAGCAATCTGTGCTAAACATTTCGGTTACATTTCTTATGATGAGGAACGAGGAGGAAGAGACAGTCCCCTGACCTGTCGCCCACAGATGAACAGAATCCTGCAATGTATGTGGTAATTGATTCCCAGCATTCATCAACACAGTTAAAGAAAGCAATGATAATGCAAATTAAATATGGTTTCCAAAATTAATATTATTCTTAACATGATTATCATTGCATTGAATCAAGAAATAAAGATTCACTCTCATGATACACAAAAAAGTAATGATGGAAAAGTGAACTGCTACAATGCTAAAACATCATCAAGCAAAACAAAAGTCGTACAAGTCAAGTTCACTGATATTAAAGAGATTGAATACCTTAATAAGCCTTTGCAGTAGATAAGGAAAAGCAGCAAAAAATAAGAGAGAAGCTCTGAGGCGAGTCAAAGCAAAGGCCAATATCTCAGGGACAGTAACCAGGTCCAGGAGTACCAGTGTGCTTTTCAGGTAAGACTTGACAAGAGGCTTCATAAGTTTCCATTTTGAAGTGTTTATTAAATCCATGATCACACTCCTCTTATGACTGTTGCTTGATATTCCCAGCTGCTCTCGGAATATATTATCAGCATTGTGAAGCATAAACATTAATATGTCACAGAAAGCTTCACTGCTCTGAATCCTCCAGCCAGAAACAATGTTGTTGATACCAGCTGATTGGTTTCCATGGCAGCAAGCAGCCCGATAACCATTTAATAACTTAGAAAGAGCAGACAGATCATTCTGTTCAGCAGCTAATTGAATCCAGGACTTGACACAAGATCTTGTCATTTTTTTTTCCATATGCAAAGTAGAATCATCTCTTGTCTTTGATTGCATGCTGTGTTCACTTGCCCCATCATCGTCAGAGCCCTATCATATAATGAAAAATAAATAAATGATAAACCAACACGCATACAGGAACTGCCACATCCTCAAAAAAAAAGCCAACCGAATATTACATTGGTATAAATTATATTTCCAACAGATATTCAAACTCATCTTACCCCTGACATTATCAACTAAAGAAATAGCTGAAAGGATAAAAACTACGTTACAGCCCAATGAACTCAAGATAGGTTAAACAAATCAATGTTGACATACCATGAGACTAGATTGCCTCCAAGTTGAGCACATGAGGGGTTTGACATAGGGGCATCTAAAACCACTCTTGCCCGGCAAACCCTCTTTAAAATGGGAAATACCCTTTTCAATAAATAGCTTTAAAATGTGTCTATTAAGGACAGGTCAATCTGATACACCATTTCTGTCATTGTCTGGTCAAATAATTACCTACTTTGCAAGAAATGCAAACTCTTCATCTCTATTGCTGCTTGTCTTCCTCGAATAGGGTCAAAGTTCCATGTCCATTTTCTTTTATTTGGCTACTGAAAACTGTAACACCACATCTGTCCAGACTCCCGTTTTCTATTATAGATTCAAGAGCATTCTGTCACGTCCCATCATAAGACTAAAAAATAAGATGTTTCTTCTGAGATTCGTGAATTAGGCAATTCTATAAACATGAAGCTAGAGTTTGTGAGTCGGGCACTGCTAAGTCAGCAAATTGGAGCACCGTCAATTACCCATTTAACCTCTTTAATTGTATATTCGACATCAAAATATGATCATGAAGAGCCCAGGTTCAATAGATTCACGACTGGGGGGTGAATCAGTGATGCAGGCTTTTTACAATTTCTTTTAGAAATAGACCTCTGTGACTTTTTAAGGCCGTGATTCGCTCATCTTTTATCTCTTCCTCACCCGTAAGCAAGTAAAACGAAAAACAATGAAATACACACAAGGATTTTTAATAAGGTTTGGCTCCAATGAGGAAACTTGCTCCTTGTTGTGTTCAGTTTGTTACCAAACACAGATTATATCACCATTTCAAGTTTTCAGTGGTTACAAGTGCATAACAATCGCACACAATGTTTGGGCAGCTATTACCCACTACTCAGGGAAGATATCATCCACTTCCTGAATGCGAATCGTGTTATTTATACCAGTGCCATCAGTCTTCAAGAATTTCTCCTGCTCTTGATATGAACTCAGGTCTTCAACTGCCAGAGAAATATCAACACAGCATGCACGCCGGCTTTCCACCTCCAGCATTCAGAATGATCGTATTTCACTTGCCTTGACACGGATGATAAATACAGTAGCAAGCACTGGCCGGTCTTCTCTTCCTCTTCAATACAGCAGTTCTTCAACTCAACAAAGTATCGACACTCAAGTTCTCAATTCTCGATCCCTCCTCATTTCTTCATTTTTCCCTTCTATATTATTCATATAAAATATGTGAATAATATTTCCATGATAAAATATGGAAACTCTTCCTTGATCCTCAGTAATTGAATTAGCACCGGTCAATAGCTCCAGAAAATTTCTCCAATTTGACCGCAATAATGAACTTATAATATTTGAATTTGAAATTCCCACAAATATTGCTCCACGGTCTCTCATTTTAATTCTTCATAAAACTCAACTTGAATCATAGCTTTGATCAATAGCCAATGATATTTTAAGATCTAAAATCCAGCTAAGCATCATCTGATTTAAATTTCTTCGGAATATTAATTCTGGAAATCTCATTAAATTCCTTTTCAGAATTTCCCATTATTCCGCTGAGGAGTTTACTCTTACGAAGTCTGCACTGACTCTTACGAAGTCATCAGTTGCACTTCTGAAGTTTTCAGATAATCTTCTCTGCACTTACCATTCTAAAGTCACTGGATACTCTTCCAAAGTCATGCATCTATCAAATTTACAATATCAACTGCACTGGATGACAACATTAAATCAAAGCCCTTCTCAAGGAGAATAATCTTGACAACACGTCCAAAGCATAGGGTGGGGTAGGTTACCCAATGCCTCTTAAGCAAGAGGGAAAGGTTGAACATTCATGTTCGCCTCAAAGTCCTTGGGCATAGCCTTGGTGAATATATCAACAAGTTGGTCTCGGGTAAGAATGAATTCTAGCTTTATATTACCGTTTGCAACTTTCTCTTTGATAAAGTGAAACCCGATATCAATGCGTTTAGATCTTGTGTTGCACAGGAATTTTAGAGAGATCAATAACACGTTGATTGTCACGTGAAATTTTCAAAAGTCTCTCAATCTTCACCCTCAAATCCTCAAGTTGCTTCTTCATCCAAATTATATGGGTTGATAGCAGTCACATATTCAGCTTCAGTGGTGCTTAAAGTCAAAGAATATTGCTTCTTGCAGTGTCAGCTCACACTTCTTTCTCCCAAAAGAAATATTACACCTGAAGTGGACTTTTTATCATCAAAATCACATGTCCAGTCTGCATCAGTGAATTCGGATAAATTTATGTGCTCACCTTTCATGTATATCAGCCCAAAGATCAAAGTCCCTTCAATATATTCAAAGACTCACTTGGCAGCCATCAACTTTACTGTAGCGTTTTTGACAAAGCCAACCGATGTTCACTGTAGCGACGTGGACCACTTTTTCGAACAGTGATCGTCTTCTCCATTGTTTTATAGCCCATTTTTTGGCTAGGGTTTCTACCGAAAAACCTATGTAATTTGTTGCTCCCAATATAGTGAATTCTGCCTCTCCCGTGGACATAGGGATTTTTCCCGAACCACGTAAATCGTTGTGTCCTTATTTTGCTTTCTTTCGTTTTCTCATTTCTTTCGTTGTGTCTCCCGACGATTCCGCAACACGGTCGTCCTCCCACCAAGCGACCCCCCTAGCCCCGCCTCTGTCTGGGCGCGACTCCCTCCAGGCGACTGCGGCCCTCCAGTCCGGTGCTTCCTCCCGCAATCCAGGAGTTTCCTGTTTTCTGGATCCAATGCTGTCATCCGGCCCTGCCCTCTCACGGCACTCCCGGCGACGTTTGGCTGGACAGTCTCCCGACGCTTCTCGGCTCCTACATCCGATGCGGTCTCTCGGTCCGCCTCCAGCAGTTTCCCGACCTCGTCCTGAGCATCGGCCCTCTTATCCAGCCACCATTGCTCAGACTGATAGCTCCACCGCCTGCCTATCTCATCGACCATCAGTCTGGATGCTCGACTCCGGTGCGTCTCAACATCTCACAGGGGATTTTGGTATGTTCACTGCCTACCATCCATCGACTCGTGCTTCTCCAATCACTGTTGTCGATGGATCAACAATCCCCATTGCGGACATTGGCACAAGCCTTTTGACCCCGTCTATTAGTCTGCCTTCAGTTGCTCATGTTCCTCACAGCCAGTTTAATCTTCTTTCCATCAGTAAACTCACCAAAGAGTTAAACTGTGCTCCTATTTTTACATCTTCTGGTGTTGTGTTTCAGGAGCGATCAACGAATCGGGAACTTGGTCGAGGTCATCTTCAGACCGGGGTGTACATACTCGATATCCCACACCCTCTTGCTTGCCTATCCACCTCAGCCCGTGCCATTGACCTTCATTCTCGCCTTGGTCATCCGTCGGCTTCCGTCCTACATAAACTTTGCCCCCAATTTAGTCATAATCTTTCCTTCCATTGTGAACCCTGCAAGTTTGCAAAACATCATCAGGTGACATATGTACCTCGATTGGACCCGCGTGTCGCGAATCCTTTCGACCTTGTTCATTCCGATGTATGGGGTCCTTGCAGGGTTCCTAACCAGCCCGGGTACAAGTATTATATTACCTTTATTGATGACTACTCCCGTCTGACCTGGCTGTACCTTCTTCGTGATCGGTCTGAAGTGTGTTCTACCTTTCAGACCTTCTACAATGAAATTCAAACTCAATTCTCAACCTCGCTGAAATGTCTCCGCTCCGACAATGGACGAGAATATTTATCTTTCATCCTTCAGCAGTTTCTGAAGGATAAAAGCATTATTCACCAGATATCTTGCCCCGATACACCTCAGCAGAATGGAGTGGCTGAGCGGAAACACTGCCATATTCTAGAGACTGCTCGTGCCCTCCTCTTCCACATGAAGGTGCCTCTCAATTTTTGGTGCGATGCTATCCTGACTGCTACCTACCTCCTCATTAACCGTCTCCCTTCTTCTATCCTTCAGGGGGAGACTTCTTTTCGGACTCTGTTCTCCTCTTTCCCTCCTCACTCTCTTCCCTTGCGTGTCTTTGGATGTCTCTGTTATGTCCGTGACACTCGACCCAGTCTCTCCAAACTCTCTCCTAAATCCCTCTGCTGCATATTCCTCGGCTATTCCCGTACTCAGCGCGGATATCGATACTTCTCTCCGGACCTACAGCAGTATATCATCTCTGCTGACGTATCATTTGTTGAGAGCTCTTCTTTTTCATCTCTCTCTCCTCATCCAGACACTAACATTGATGATTGTATTCCCCTCATCATCCACCCTCCACTAGTGTCTCTCCCTGTTGCTGCTGGTCACCATTTTGGTGCGGTCTACTCTCGTCGCCCATTACCTGTACCCCTTGTCGCGGCCGAGGACACCATCGTCCCCGCTTCGTCCGATTCTCCTGCCCCAGCACCAGACGACTTGCCCATTGCACTCCGGAAAAGTACTAGTTCGTGCCAGAGTACACCTTTATTTGCATCTTCATACAGGGATCTGTCAGCTCTGGAGACAGTATCGATTCCTCGAACCGTTGGTGATGCAAAATCTCACCCGGGGTGGCTAGTAGCAATGCGGGATGAATTGCAGGCTCTGGAAGACAATCATACTTGGGAACTTGTCCCCCTTCCAGCAGGCAAACAGGCGGTTGGCAGCAAATGGATTTACACTGTCCGGCTAAATCCCGATGGCACTCTCCATCGACTCAAAGCCCGCCTTGTGGCTAAGGGCTTTGCACAAACTTACGGGGTGGACTGCTTTGATACATTCTCTCCAGTGGCCAAGATGACCTCCGTCCGATTATTCATCTCTCTGGCGGCACATCATCGTTGGCATCTTCATCAGCTGGATGTCAAGAATGCCTTCCACCATGGCTTTCTTGAGGAAGAAGTTTATCTGCAACAGCCACCCGGCTTCTGTGCCTTCGACGCCGAGTCTCAAGTATGTCGACTCCGTCGCTCTCTATACGGCCTCAAGCAATCTCCTCGTGCTTGGTTCGGCCGCTTCAGCACTGTTGTCACTGATTTTGGTCTCTCTCAAAGTAGGAAGGATCACGCAGTTTTTTACAGAACGACTCCTGCTGGTTGTATCCTCTTGGTGGTCTATGTGGATGATATCATCATCACAGGGAGCGACTCCACAGGTATCGCCAACCTCAAGACGCATCTTCACCACCACTTTCACACCAAAGATCTTGGTCCCCTCACCTACTTCCTTGGCATCGAGGTCTCTCGTTCTGAGGACACTATCTCTCTCTGCCAACGCAAGTATGCTCTTGATATCTTGCAGGATGCAGGTTTGAGCACAGCAACTGCAGTGGACACTCCTCTTGAGCCTGGGGAACGCTCTCTCCATACCGACTCGGAACCATTTCCTCATCCCGAGAGCTATCGACGTCTAGTGGGTAAACATAACAACCTCACCATGACGCAACCATACATTGCCTGCGCCGTTGGCAAAGTCAGTTCATAGAGCATCTAACCAGATCTCAATGGGATGTTGTCCTTCGCATTGCCAAATACATCAAGAAAGACCCTGCACGTGGCCTTCAGTACTCACATCATGCTCATTTGGATGTTGAGGCCTTCTGTGATGCGGACTATGCAGGTTGTCTCGCTACCCACAAGTCTACTTCGGGATTCGCCGTGTTCTTCACCGGTAACCTCATCTCCTAGCGCAGCAAGAAGCAGATTGTCATCTCCAGATCGAGTGCAGAGGCCGAATACCGCGCCATGGCCACGGTCACCACTGAGATCCTCTGGCTTCGTCATCTCCTCCATGAGCTCAGATTCCCGGCACAAACCACTGCTCATATCTGGGGTGACAATCAGGCAGCCACAAAGATTGCCTCGAATCCCGTCTTTCATGAACGGACGAAGCATATCGAGTGGACTGCCACTTTCTTCGCCACCATCTGGAGCAGAAACATATCAGCTTTGGCCATATTCCGATAGCAGATCAGCTTGCAGACATCTTCACCAAAGGCCTCCCAAGAGCTCGCCTTGACTCTCTCACTACCAGGCTGGGTATTCACAGCATCCATGGCCCAGCTTGAGGGGGGTATGAGATGGTCTTTGTGTCTTGTCATATTTTTCTTTGTGGGACTCAATCCAATCTGGGCATGTCCAGCTTGAGGGGGAGTGTTGGACCCCATTTAAGTTTAATGGGTATTTCTGAGTCCCACATCGGACTTACCCTCCTTGTAATTATTTTTACTTATCTATAAAAGAATGTCTCCACCTCACATTGAGGTAAGGGGAATTCACCAATAACAGGTTTAAATCGTTTCTGCTTCATCTGATAATCGTTATTAGACTCGTTTCAAACTCAACAGTGGTATCAGAGGGTTATCATACATTAGATCTGTGAAAACTAGCGTTGAAATGAAAATGTCATATAATGATAAATATGAAAGAGTTCACATTGGCTTGAATATAAAGTGTTTGTATTCAAAATTATGAAATAAATATAAAGGTTTATTTTCATATTTATGGAATGTCTATAATATACAGCTAAAATTATAAAATATTTATAATTAGCTTTTATTTATGAATAGTTCATAAATATTTATCTCATATTTAAATATTTGAATTGCTCATATATTTAAAGGTTATTCCCGATTTTATTTACAGTTATAAAATGTTTATATGATGAATAATGCATGCTTTAGTTTAAAATGTTAAACTACTTCTAGGATAGAGTCTTACATTACATGCTAGGAATGACTCTATAATGAATTTAGTTTTACATCTACCTTGACCACGATTTATAATTGAAGTTAAAACTTGAATTTAGTTGTTGAATATAATTTATGCACATCATGTTTTAAAGTTACGATGAACTGAATTCTCTCTTAAGTATCCCCGTGTAGAGGAACTTGGGGTCAAATTACCTGCCTGCACCCCGTTGTCGGTTCTTGGGCATAGCCTTGGTGAGCATATCAGCAAGTTGGTCTCAGGTAAAAATGAATTCTAGCTTTATATTACCATTTGCAACTCTCTTTGATGAAGTGAAACCCGATATCAATGTGTTTAGATCTTGAGTGTTGCAGAGAATTTTTAGAGAGATCGATAACACTTTGATTGTCATGTGAAATTTTCAGAGTTCTCTTAATCTTCACCCTCAAATCCTCAAGTTGCTTCTTCATCCAAATTATATGGGTGCAAGCACTGATAGCAGCCACATATTCAGCTTCAGTGGTGCTTAAAGTAAAAGAATCCTTCTTCTCACAGCGTCAGCTCACACAACTTTCTCCCAAAAGAAATATTCCACGTGTAGTGGACTTTTTATTATCAAAATCACCTATCCAGTCTGCATCAGTGAATTCGGATAAATTTATGTGCACCTTTACCTGCCTGCCTGCCTGCACCCCGTCGTCGGTCACTCCCTGCGCAACAGCACCCCGCCTGCGTGGCGGCTCCTGCGCCCCGTCGACGGTTGCTCCCTGCGCAATGGCTCACCATTCTGCGAGACAACTCCAACCGAGCCACCCCCCCCCCCCCGTGACGACCTTCCCTGCGTCGTTGTTCTCCAGCGATCGAGATAGCCCCCAACAGACCACCCCCCCTAGACCCACCTCGCCCCGCCTCGTCTCGAGCCCTAGCCACCTCCCTTCTGGCCACAACCTCGTCGCGCATGCCAGACGCGCCCCACCGCCCGTAATGGCGTCGCCCTTCCCAGACGCACCCTATCGCCCCAAATAATGTCGGTCTTGCGCCTGTCCCCTGAGAAGCCGCTCTCTTGTTTCGCATCCTCCCGCATCTGTCCCCTGAACGGCTCTCTCTCAAATGCGGCATCTTCCTGCCACGCTTTTTTTTTTTTTTGCCTACGCCCCCCATATGCAACCAGCCCCTCAGCACAGCACCTCCAGGCCAATTGAGCACCTCTCATCAACCCGCCCAAAGTTGTGCCCCTCTCCCTTATGCAGCGCTCCTACTGTCGCCTCTCTCCGGAATCGTGCAATCCTCAGCATGCGCTCGCAGTCTCCTCGTGCTGCATGCTTCCGACTCCTCTGTTCTACTTCTGCATGCTTTAGTGAATGTCCCACCCAGTCACCTGATGTCCTGCTCTTCCTGCTGAGGCCTGTGTTTCCATCTCCAGCCATTCCTACTGGATTTCCTGTTGCACCCTTCTTGTCGACTTGGTCGGATCTTGTAGTCTCTTCCCTCTATCCTCCTAACCATGGCAGATTCATCACCAACTTCCTCCGCCCTTCCTCAGTTGATCACTGCATCCACTCGCCTTGTTGATGAGCACCTTGATGCAACTAACTTCTTTATCTGGCGTAAGACAGTCCTTATGTCTCTCACCGGTATGGATCTCGACTCACACCCAGTTGCTCCTCCCCCACAACTATCAGATCTGAAGTACAAGTTTTGGAAGCTTGCCGACAGTAAAATTTTTGCTTTGCTTGTCAACTCTATGAAACGCCCCGTTAAAGATGTGAATCGAACGGCGAACACTATCAAAGAACTTTGGAACTCCTTGACCCTCATGTATTCCGAAACCGATAATTTAGCTAGGGTATCAGATGTACATCTCCACCTTTCCACTATCCGACAGCACCACCGTCCTTTTCCGGCATATTTCACCGATTGGAAAGCTCTACGTGATGAGTTACTTGAGCTTTGACCCTTTCCCCAAACACCAGAGGATGTTTTGGCCTAGCGAGATCAATTATATCTCTTCAGTCTTCTTCGTGACTTTGATTCAAAGTATGCAACAACTACCACTAAAATGTTGGTCAGCCCCTCCTCTCTTGAGATTCCACTGGTCTATCATTGCCTTAGAAAAGCTCATTGAGTGTTTTCCCCACCTATTGACACTACAGATCATACTGCCCTACTGGGCCGTGGCGGTAGTCATTTTTCAGGTACTCGTGGACGTGGTCGTGGTGGGAGACGTAATCGTCCTTTCTGCCAACAATGTGGCAAGTCTGACCATCTTATTGATCGGTGCTGGGTTCTTCATGGACGCCCGTCTCAGCCACCTCGGTAGGTTCAGAGAGCTCTGGTCGATGTCTCCCCACCATCATATGATACTCATCACAACCTGGACCTCTCCATGGATGAGATCAAGCTTACACACTCTCAATCAGGCCCGCTTCGTTACCTGGTTCCTCTTCGGCATTCGTTGCTCAGACTGGTGGCCCTGCTGCTTGTGTCACTCGCCGCTCACCTACTTGGATGCTTGATTCTAGTACTTCTGATCATCTCATTGGTGATGCGGGTGCGTTAACTAACTTATCGTCCATATACTGGCACCACTGTCATTACTGTTGCTGACGGATCCACTATCCCTATTGCGGGATTTGGCACGTACACCTTGAATCCTTGTATTCGTCTGCCTTATGTGGCTCATGTTCCACGAAATCCTTTTAATCTCTTCTCCATCAATAAACTCACAAAGGACTTAGCCTGTGTTGCTATTTCTAAATAAGAGGGCTGGAGAGAGTAAGGGGGGAATACTCTATACTTCGGCCAGGAGGCTTAGATCTGGTTGGGTTCTGCTCACCTAAGGGGGATACTACTGCTTTAAGTGTCCAGCTTTACTCATTGTACTCTCCTCCTTGATCATTTTAATACTTTAAAGTGCCACTGCGGTGTTGAGATCTTATCAGGTTCTCTCCACTCTTCCTCTTTCTCAAGTCTCTAGAGAGAAAAACCAAGAGAAGAACTAGGGTGGACCGATACTGCTTCCTCAAATTGAGTCCTCGTTCTTCTCGTGATCAATGGGACATCTGGAAACACTTTGATTTCTCACGCTAGCACCCGGGAATCAAAGAACGGCATTCCAAGAGCTTCGGGTGCACGTGTGGATGATCTAGAGGGTGTCTCGTTTGGCGCCTTTGAGTTATAACACACCGACGACGAGTGGAATGCGTTTTCGATTAAAATCGGAGGTAAGGTTTCGATTTAATTTTTCATGCTTATTTAATTAACACGAGATCCTCAGGTTGATTACCGGGTGCGGTTACAGAGACGACGACTGTATGACGTCGATCGTTGTGTAAAAAATTGAATTTCTTGTGTTTTTCTACTTCCGATGCACGCTCGATACCAACACTTTATCATTTTCCTCGTCAACTTCTGATTCACTGGAGGATTCAATTTCACCTTTATCTTGAGTTTTTCCATGGCTTTAAATATCATTTCCTCCTTCACTTTCTTCTAAAACACAGGTGTCTTCCTCATTTCCTAGTTAAGAAGTGTGTTAGGTAGATCATCACAAAATAAGTCTTCATTCTCTTCTAGGGCTAATATCTTTGGATCAAATCACTGAGAAAATCTCTCATTAGCTTCTTGACAACAGTTGAATCTTCCAAAGTATCAACAAAACCCCTAAACTGACTCACTATCTTATTCACCCTAGTGAAATAATTATCACCTGCTTCATTAGTTGTTGTGTTAGCTAGATTGTTCGTGTAAGGAAAGGGGTTGCAACTGCCAAAAGACAGTATTGTCTTTCTCTCCTTTAGTTATTGTGTTACCTAGGTTAGTAAGAGGATATTAAATACATGTAGTAATTGGTGAGGGGATTACGAATATTGATTGGCATGTTCAGCTAGGTTGGTTGACGGTCACGACCTTGGGAGGTCTCGACCAACTCCAGGAAGTGATCTTCAGTGGAGAGTTCTTCTTCGCACCCCTCTTCTCCTTCCTTTTGAAGTTCTGTTTCCCAACCTCTACTGTAAATCTCGACTTTGACTATGGAGAATAAGTACTATAGAAATTGAACATTTCCTTCTCTACTTAAGTTCTATTGTGTGTTCTACTGATAGCTGAAAGACCTAACATTTTGGCGACTCTGATGGCGAAAACACCGCAGAGGGAAAACGCCGCTAGGGAAAACAATTGACTCTGGGGAAGACGATCGTCACTAAAGAACTGCACGAGCTGTGAAGACGATCATAGCTTGCCAATCATTGAGAAGAAGTCGGAATACCATTACAACGGCAATGTGGACATTCAGAGGTAACCGAGTGTAGTGAAGAAGTCATGAGAAGTGAACAAACGAAGAGGATTTCTCTTGAGCTTCTTCCCGCTAGGATGAAGACAAGGATGAAAAGTAGGAACGCTTCTGTCAAGTAGGAACGCTTCTGTCAAGTAAGAACGCTTCTGTCGAAAAGGATTTTGAAAATTTCCTACGGAGGTACGAGGCACAGGGGCAAGTCCATGATAAGACGTTGATGTCTATGCAAGACAACTTAGATAAGTTGGTTTAAGGACAAGTCGATTATTGGCAGTATGCACACGATCGGTTGCGGCAATCTAAGGGACGAATTCCTCTTCCGATGCGAGATATAGAGGAGCAGACGTAGAAATTCAAGGGGGGGTGTTGCCAATGGAACACGGCTTTGATTCCGCAAAACAGAGTAAGGCAGTTGCTGAGTTTCCAAGTGGTAATGGGAGTGGAAATGTGGCGTTCGACACTAGATTAGGTGGAAGTTTGATGTCTGACGTCCCTATTCTAGGTAAAGATTTAAAAAATGTGATGAAGAAAATCAAGCTACCTTCTTTCGCCGGAGAAGATCTTTTTGGTTGGATCACTAAAGAAGACACTTCTTGATGAATCGGGCGTCGGAAGATATGAAAATGCATTGGTAGAAGCTTAGTATGGAGAACACAACTCTTATCTAGTTTTTGTCTTGGTTGAGTGATAATCCTGGTTCGTCATGGGAGCAACTAAAACCAACGCTCATGAAAAGGTATATGTCGGAGGGGGATTCAATGTGGTTTTCGAAGATGCTCCGACAAACTGATTCAGTGGATGAGCACTTTGAATCCATTCTGAAACGGCGTATTTTCGGACCCGGGTTCTATTGTGGATAAGCGGGAAAGGAATGTCAGGGAGGTGCAGCTTCTTCCTCTTGCTAGAGAGGTAGCGAGACTGAACGTCCACCAATTGCACCAAATTGCCAAGGAATGGTCACCTTCTACTCATTGCGTTAAGGAAAATCACTTCACTTATCCAAGTTCAAGTCACAAGGAACGTAGCGAGACAAAAGACGATATAGCTCAGAATGCTCGACTTCTAAGAGTTTGTAAAGAGGCGAGTGCGGGAAATGATTCCCGCAATGCGTATAGAGGAAGTTTGGCAGACAAGTCTCAAAGTGCGGTTGTTCACATATTGGAGCCTGATGAGGAGACTGCACGAGCATCCCCAAACACTCTTCTACAAGCCAAGCGAACTCCGATTGAGTAGCCATTGGTTGATGAGATGCAGAAGAAAGGCTACAGCATAGGCACTGAAGCAATCGGGATACGAAGAATGTATGGAATACCAGCAAGCTCTGTGTTTAATACGCACAGCAGTTGTGATGACTCTACATACATGGCAACACCTCTTCCCCGTGCCAGCTCAGAGTCTGGGAAACCATCATTGTTCAGGGAGCTACATGCTCCATTTAAGGAATGTGAACCAGTGCTAACATCTGAGAAAATGGATTTTCGAGATTATCATGTATCGTCAACAATATCCAATGCACAAGGAGTGGTTCATGCTTCTGATCCTTTGCAATCGATGCAGGGAATTAATCAAAATTTTCCAAGTGTGGCTTCTACCTTACTCACATGAAGCTCAATGATTCCGTAAAAGATGAAATACATATGATCTTACTTGGGAAGCCTTTGATGGCCCTAACTAGTGCAATAATCAATATTGAAGATGTTGACCTTTATCAGTTATTTGATATGGTCCACCAAGAAGTATCCCTGCAGATCAATTCATAAAACTAGAGATTCCTCAAAGCACAAGTTTTGAAAACTATTGTCAACCCTTTCTTCGCCGGACTCAAATATGTTTTGGGTGGATTTTCATTCAACCAATGTTTATTACTGTTAGGAATAGGGGCTGGCAGGGGGTTGTTGAGGACTCATTGGAGGGTGTTCATAGATGGGATGTTAGAGGAGAGGGGAATATTCTTGGCTGGAGGTTGTTGGGCTATTAGAGGAGAGAGGGAAATATTCCTAGCTGGAGGTTGTTGGGCTGTTAGAGGAGAGGGGAATATTCTTGGCTGGAGATTGTTGGGCTCTTAGAGGGAAGAGGGGAATATTCCTGGCTGGAGGTTGTTGGGCTGTTAGAGGAGAGAGCGGAACTTGGCTGGAGGATGTTGGGCTGTTAGAGGAGAGGGGAATATTCTTGGCTAGAGGGAGACCACCAGGAGCAGTTGGTTGGTTGGAGGAGGCTGGGTGGGCCTTTAAATATAGGGGGCAGTGTTAGGAAGAGGCACTGATTTTTCTGGAATATTTTCACAGCAGGTTGTTGTTGAGGGCTGGTTCGTTGGGACGACCAGCAGGAGGCTCGGGAGTGGTCTTCCACGAGTTTTCTCTCTTTCTCTCACTCTCTTTTCTCTCTCTCCTTCCATTGTTGTATTTTTGTTAGTTTTCTGCTATTGTAATTCTGCTGTTTCGAAATACACAGTTCACTTCTATTTCCTCCCTCTCATTTTTACATAACAATTTGGCGACTCCGCTGGGGAATAGCCGCGTTAGAGAATCATTTGTTGCTAGGGAATAGGGAGTTGAACGCTGCTGCAGAACCGTCATCACTGCAGTGAAGTTTGGACGTGGGGGATCCAGTACGTTGAAAAGTGGACGCCGACTTGCTGTGTAGGCTTGTCTTCAGTCTAGGATGGAGTCAAATTTTGCTACAAAGGTACAAAATATGCAAACTCAGGCAGCTGTGATACGAGAGCTACTATCAGTTGTAAAAGAACAGTTGTTGTTCTTACAAGCAAAAGCGAGGGAACAGGAGACGCGAGAATCTTGTTGCTCAGATTCTGGGAAGCGAGGTGACAAAGCTACTGCTTGTACGTTTGGTAGCGACTATGTGGAGGAGCAGCGGCTTGAAAACAAACTGGTAAGTTCTGATGAGGTAATATCTGATTTGTATTTTAGCATGGAAGTGGATCAACTGACTGTGAATGAAGAGACAGAAGGCTTGAGGAGTTTTCAAGCTAGACAGAAAAGGATCAACAGTGAAGAGCTGGAGGAACAGCTTGAAAACAGTCCAGAACGGCTTGGTGTGGTATACGTTGGACCGAATTTTAGTTTGTTTAAGCTTGAAGAATTTCTTACCGTGGGTGAGTCGAAAAGTAAGTTTGAGTCTGAGACAACTTATGAGCTGAACAAGCTGTTCAAAACGGAAAATATGGTTGTTGGGGTTGGAAACAAGGGATCGCGAGCAGTACAGCCAGCAGCAGTTGGGAGCTACGGACGACTACTAACAATTCGAGTAGAGCAGCCTTCGGTGCAGCACGTTCCCTTTAAGATGTCGGCATTTTTCCAACATGTAAAGCCTTATGGATATGTTGGTTGTACTTTGGTTTCCTTTGGGAATTGTGTTACAGTGGAGAAGAGGGGCTGGACATGCAGGAGTCGAGTTTGGGGCTGGATGGCATTTATGCGGAGTGTTCGAAAGGGGACTCCAAATTCTAGAGGTGTTAACAGAGATGTAATAATCGTTTCAAAGCCGGCTGTCCCTACAACATCAAAGATTTTTCAGGAACTTTGTACAGGATTTGCTGTGTAAGGTGGTGATTTTTCTGAAGGAACTGGTTCCAGTGGTGTTAGCATTTATGGGGGAAAGTTTTCAGTAAGCACCTTAGACTGGATCATTGTTGATGCTCGCATACTGAAGGCAGTTGCTATTGAACATTCAAAAGATGCGGATTCAGCTGTAGAATCCATTCTATTAGAGGTGCTTCCTTTTATGTCCAAGCAATCTGATGGCCAGATTCCTTCCATTGACTACAAGGGCCCTCGAAGTCCAAAACTCAGAAAGTTGAAATTTCCGGTGGAGTGTTCGTCTACAAATCCAATGACTGTTGAAGAAGCTGTTGTTGGTCCCTCTTCCAGCCGGGGAACTACAATTGGTATGGATGCTACTATTGTTGATCATATGGCCAATGGCTTGCGTGGGGATTCAGCCTTGTTAGATGGGGATTTAGTGGGTTCTTCAATTTCAAAATTTTACAAGGCGGATGATAGCCATGATCATGTGTGTGGAAAAGCTTGTAGTGGGGCTGGTGAGGATTCACAGTCTTGTCAATCCAACATTGTCAAAACTGCACCCAAACAGACCTCTGTAGAATCTCCACTCTCCATCATGCTGAGAAATTTTGAAGGCAATATCAACTTGAATAATTTGTGTGCTGTTGTCTCAAAGGAGTCAATGACTGTGAATCATGGACACAACGATACAGAGCAAATCCCTTCAGATATAATTCCAGTGAAGCTAAATATTTCACAAACTGCTCGGTTTCCAGATTTTCCAGAATTTGTTGCACTAAATGCTGCTAGGATTCATGGCTGCTAGAAAATGGAGCATGTTTGGGCAAGGTTAGGATCGACTATACTTGCTGGAAGGTATACCCCTAAGTGCATTAGGGGAACCAGCAAAAGCAATTTACAGTTGCAGTGTCATTTTTTAATATCGGACCTGGTACTCTGGGTTAAGCTTGAAGGAGGTGATTTAAGCACTGAAGAAGAAGTAGATAGAAAGAGAAACAAGGAACTTAGTTTTGTTGTGGAAGGAAAATTAGTCCGAGTTGTGGAAGAGTTGTTGGCCCTTCAAGATGAGCATCTAGAGGAGAATAATTCGGTCTCTAAAGAAGTGGTATTTGGAACCGTCTGGATTTCTTCAAGCATGATGCCGGAGCTAATTCTACAACCAGCCTGCTGTTCCGGAATTCAAGCTACCCATCCAAGATTTGAATTTGTTGGTGATGATACATGGGCTGCTGATGGAGACCGAAAAGGGGCGCACGAACCACCACACCGGAAAGCACTTCATCGTTGCAAAGGGCCCAGCCGAGTAATACAGACCCACCTTGAGGACAAGGTGGTTTTTCAGCACGGGGGAAATGTTAGGAATAGGGGCTGGCAGGGGGTTGTTGAGGACTCATTGGAGGGTGTTCATAGATGGGCTGTTAGAGGAGAGAGGAGAATATTCTTGGCTAGAGATTATTGGGCTGTTAGAGGAGAGGGGAATATTCCTGGCTGGAGGCTGTTGGGCTGTTAGAGGGGAGAGAGGAATATTCTTGGCTGGAGGCTGTTGGACTGTTAGAAGAGAGAGGAGAATATTCTTGGCTGGAGGGAGACCACCAGGAGCAGTTTGTTGGTTGGAGGGGACTGGGTGGGCCTTTAAATATAGGGGGCCAGTGTTAGGAAGAGGCACTGATTTTTCTGGAATATTTTCACAGCAGGTTGTTGTTGAGGGCTGGTTCGTTGGGACAACCAGCAGGAGGCTCGGGAGTGGTCTTCCACGGGTTTCCTCTCTTTCTCTCACTCTTCTTTCTTTTCTCTCTCTCTCCTTCCATTGCTGTATTTCTGTTAGTTTTCTGCTATTGTAATTCTGCTGCTACTTCGAAATACACAGTTCACTTCTATTTCCTCCCTCTCTCTAATTTTTACATAACAATTACCTCAATAATTTGGAGGATCCCATGTGCAGGAAATGGCAAAACAGTATAAATGAGATTTTGATGCAGTCTTCCCTAGACAGTTGCATTACATTCGTAAGAATCTTTACCATGCGGTTTATGTTTTTGACCCTGGCTCTATTTGTGGCCTGAAGTCTGTTGATATAGATATTTCTTGGTATGAAAGTAACTTTCCAATGAGATTTGGGGTAATCCTATATTTCGTAAATCACACCAAGGAGTTTGACATGAATGGAAAAGAACTACCATCACCCCTAGGAGAGAACGACAATTTAGATAGAGAAGACATGTTCAGTTTGATCATACAGCTCTTCATATTTATCAGAGAATTTCAGAGCTCAAACTGCATAACAGATTCTGAGCATTAAAAACAGATTCAGAATGGAGCCAGGGGCTTTTGCAGGAGATGGCCCTGAACTGCATCATTTGGAAGAAGCATTTGTGGAGACACTGTTGTCCAAACTTAAATCTTCACCTCAAGACACATTTTTAAAACTGCTAAGAGAGCATACTTTCAGAAATCCGTTGCATGAGAGTTCCATGTTTGTTTTCAAGCTTGGTTTGGCGAAGCTGCAATGTTGTGCCTTGATGAATGGAACTGTCTTTGAATCCACCGAGGAGGCTCTCATAATTGCCATGAACGAGGAGCTTCCGAGAATAAAAGAACAAGTTTACTATGGGCAGATAACTTCACACATGTTGACCAAGTTCTTATCGGGGAGAAGTTCCCCGTTATAACCCGTTAATCATTTCAGATGGAACCTTCAAACCTGAGTTTGTACCTTTGCCCGCCACAATTGTTGGCTGTGAATATTTGTTACCAGATCTGTGTTGTTTGCGTTCACCTGGGATTGTTGTTAGCAACATCGGGTAGTTTATCAAAGACGCTTCTACATTTGAAGTTGCTGCTGAGCATCCAAAGAAAATTATCGTTGAACATCTTCGAAGGGGGTTGTCGTTCCAATCCTAAAGAGGTCAAGCTGTGTTTTTAGAGGTCCACCTTGAGGACAAGATGTTTTTCAAGAGGGGAGTAATGTTAGGAATGTGGGGCTGTCCGCGTAAGGATAGGGATCGTAACTGTCAGGGGCAGTATTGTCTTTCTCTCCTTTAGTCGTTGTACTGGCTGGGTTGGTAGAAGGATGTTAAATACAGGCTGTAGTAGTTGGTGGGGGGGATTACGAATATTGATTGGTTCGTTCAGCTTGGTTGGCTAGGGGTCACAACCTTGGGAGGTCTCAGCCAGCTCCAGGAAGCGGTCTTCCGTGGAGTTCTCCTTCTCCGACCCCTTCTTCATCTTCTCCTTCCTGCTGAAGTTCTGTCTCCCCACCTCTACTGTAAATCTCGACTTGGGCTGTGCAGAATAAGTAATATACAGATTGAACATTTCCTTCTCTACTTAAGTTCTGCTACACGTTCTACTGATAACTGAAAGTCTTAACACCCTCATACATGTTCTCAAATTTGTCCCACGTTTCCTTGGTTGTCATGAGCCCCATTACTTTTGCATGAACTTTGTGAGACAGGTACCATCTACCTTCTGATTTCTCTTGTCTGCACAGGTCATAGGAGCGTCTCTCCCAAGGGGTGGGAAACCTACTGTCACAGCATCACTTACTTCAAGGCCATAGGATAAAATATAGGGCAGCATTCTGTTCTTTCAACCATGAAAAGTCTTCCCATCAAAGATTGGCACGCCTCTATTGTTGCCGGAAATCGTGCAGGTTAGCACTGATACCACTTAAAGAGCTCAGGTTCAATAGATACAACACTTAGAGGGGGATAAATCAATGATGCGGGCTTTTTACAATTTCTTTTAGAAATAGACCTCTCTGACTTTTTAAGGTCACGATTCACTCCTCTTATCTCTTTCTCACCCGTGTGCAACTGAAAAGAAAAACAATGAAAGGCACACCGGGATTTTTACGATGTTCAGCTCCAATTAAGAAACCTACTCCTTGTTGTGTTCGGTTTGTTACCTATCACAAACTTTATCACTATTTCAAGTTTGTAAGGATTACAAATGCATAACAATCGCACACAATGTTTGGGAAGGTATTATTCACTTCTCAGGCAAGTATCATCCACTCCCCGAACGTAAAGAGCGTTATTTATACCAGAATCACCAGTCTTTAAGAATTTCTCCTGCTTTTGAAATGAACAAGATCTTCAGTAGATTTCAATGTCCCTGCATCAGAAAATAAGATCTTCTTTCTCAAACTCAGGTTTTCGACTACCAGAGAAATATCAAGAACATAGCGTGCACGTTGGCCTTCCACCTCAAGCTTTCAAAAATGATCGCAGTGTGCATGAGCGCGCACGCACACACCTTGATCTTCTTCCTCAATAACAAACCTCTAGATAATCAGCAATCCGATCACTTGCCTAGACACAGATGATGAATGCGGTAGTAGGCACCGATCGATCTTCTCTACTTCCTCTCTCTTCGATATAGTAATTCTACAACTCGTCAAAGTATCTGCACTCAAGTTCTCGATTCTCATTCCATCATTTCTTTATTTTTCCCTTTTATATTCCCAGAAAATATGTGAATAATATTATATTTAGGTACAACTACCAACGGCAGCTCACGCACACTACAAAGAAATCGCAAATAAAACCCGCTGGCCTGGGGACTTGACCACGCGATGATGAATTTAGAATATTTGAATTTGAAATTCCCACAAATATTGCTCCATGATCTTCTCATTTTAATTCTCCATAAAATTTGGCTTGAATCATGGTTTTAGCCAACAACCAATAATATTTTAAGATCTGAAGTCCAGCTAAGCATTGCTCCGTCTGATTTAAATTTCTTCAGAATATTAATTCTTGAAATCTCATAAAATTCCTTCTTTCGAAATTTCTCATTATTCCGCTAAGGAGTTACTCTTACGAAGTTCTCTAGAAAGACTAATCTGAAGTCAGTGAGGTACTCTTTTGAAGTTTGCACCAGCTCTTACGAAGACATCAGTTACTCCGGAAGTTGTCATATACTCTTCCGAAGTCTGCACATACCCTTTGAAGTCATCGGATACTCTTCCGAAGTCATGCCTTTATCAAATTTACAATATCAGCTACATTGGATGACTCCTCCGGACTCAGGATGATTCTTACGAAGTGACACTAAGACAATTTCCTCCATAATTCTGCAGCTTCAGAATAAATACAAAATGTCCTCAAACCCTTCAAAGGACCGTCCCAACAACCTCAACTGATCTCAAAGACATTCAAACGCCTCAGAAACAAATCCTCAACAACTTCCTTTGATCTTCATGAATAGTTGACAGCAAATATAGTCTTCTTTAACAATATTTCATTAGGCTTTTCAGAAAATCTAGGGCTTTAACAAAAATGCAACAAAATTTTAATCATCATAATTGTACAACAATCAACCATAGGCACCACCGAGCTTTCATCGCAAGTGAATAGCTCAAATAAAAATCAACTTAACTTACCATATCCCGAATCCCAAATTGTTCAACTTCTTCCCCGTGGCTTTCCATAAATTCTGAAAATTTTGGATCCTGAAAATTTCCAAATGCAATTGCCAGTCAGTTTAAATGGTATGCAAATCATTCATGACAAATGAATAACAAGCGAAGCTATATTTGCAGTAATTTTTCCACCTCGATTTCATGTTAAAGATACGTGAAAGCGTTTAGAAAACCGAACCATATGGGTTTGGGATAGTTAATGAACTGTTTTGTGCATGGCAGTACTGCCCAGGAAAACTGCTAAGAAATCACAAGTAGACCATCGAAATCCATACAATCACCTTTTCCTTCAATCTGTCTAGTTTTTCCTTTTGCTTGGCTAGTTCCAAACAAATTTTCCGGTTCTGCTCTGCCAAGGCACTGAAATCATTCTTTTCTGCAAGGGCAGGAAAAAAAAAAAAACCGCAAGTGGACAAACAACCAAAATTATAACAATCGTTAAAAGTAAAATGATAACATGGCAATATAAAACAAAAAATGAAAGATCAATAAAAAAAATAAAAACTCGAATAGATGGAAATAACAAATGCATTAAAAGTGACCTTCAAGATCAGTTTCGCTTTCATCATCAGCAACAGGTTGGCACCATGAGCCCTATATAATAAATTATATAGAAAATGATGTCAGACCTGGAATGCTACCAAATGATATATCCAGAGATTTTTTTAGCACAGTGTTGCAAAACCTCTGAAAGATAGCCGTCATCCTCCGAAGTGTCTTCGCCCATATCATTGCCATCTTCACTAAATATCGCATCAAGGGATATAGCTCCACTATCATACAAATCACATATACTGAGAACAAAAACGAGATCTTCAGCATCTGTCAGAAAATAAATGGCTCCACGTGCAACTTTAGACAGTGCAATGATCGATTTTCAGAAATAAATGCTAGTTGGTATATTATAAACAAATGAAACTTCATGACAGATGAACCCATTTCAGCATATGTTTCTTATTGAGCTATATTTTGAAGCGAGAGCATAAATTTTCCACCTTTCCATGCACCAGTTCAAACATTGATTGATGTCACCAACATAACACGATATAAATTAAAATTCAAAAAACATTTTAGTTTCCACTGAATTATTCACATTGGTCATGGATTGTTCTCTTAGAAAGGTGGCTTGCTCAATGAATGAAAACTTGCTAGTGAAGTACCCGGGGATCATCATGTTATATTTGTTGTCAAAATAATGCAAGCATCCCATACGAGATTGAGAAGCATCACACATGAGTTTATGAGCCGTGGTTATATATCAAGGAAGAGCAAGCATTACACATTAGATGATGATGGGTGATTGGAGAGCCCATATTGCCAAGAGATTAAATGAGATGTTGAGTTGTTTGTAGAGAGAGGCCCATGAGATGATGACCCTAGAAATGGAGTTTGAGACAAGAGAATAAAGGAGATTGAAGACTCCATGAAAAATCTTCCCCAAAGTCCCACCTTTTTTAACAAAATCGCAGTATCCAATCCAGTAAAAATCTTACCCAAAGTCCGACTATCTACAGATCAGTACTCAGAGTGATTTAAAGATATGGAAACTTTGGGATAACTTTGGGAAGAAGCTGTTTTCATGCATGAGCATCCTGAGATGATTCCAACACAGGTTGAAGACAGAAATGCATTGTGTGCTGATTGTCGAGAGGTGGAAGAAATGATGAGAGCATATTGTGGAATACATGTGTTGATGCATTCTTGAGTTGAGGATGAAAACAGGTAATATCTGCCTAAATAAAAGACACGAGTACGCTGCTGAAAACTGGAGTAGAAGGTCACCAGCCATTCATCACTAATCATGATCAGCAGCACATGATAAGAATGAAAATTTGTTGGCACTGATTAAATGAAGGTTCTTCACTGCAGCTTAGATGAGTTTAAAGCTGCTTGAGTTGAAGCTGAGATGGACACCGGATAGAACAGACAAGGCAGAGTTGATCATGAATGTTGTTGGCGAATTCCCCTTACCACAATGTGAGGCGGAGACATTCTTTTATAGATGAGTAAAAATAATTACAAGGAGTGAAAGACCAATGTGAGACTCGAAAATACTCATTATACTAAAATGGGGTCCAACACTCCCACTCAAGCTGGACATGCCCAGCTTGGACTGAGAGTCCCACAAAGAAAAAAGACGACATCGAACAAGACCAGCTCATACTCCCCCTCAAGCTGGGCTATGAAGGATGTGAATACCCAGCTTGGTAGTGAGAGAGTCAAGGCGAGCTCCTGGGAGGTCTTTGGTGAAGATGTCGACAAGCTGATCCGCCGTCGGAATATGGTCAAAACTGATATGGTTCTGCTCCAGATGGTGGCAAAAAAGTGGCAGTCAACCTTGATATGCTTCGTCCATTCATGAAAGACCGGATTCGAGGCAATCTTCGTGGCTACCTGATTGTCACACCAGATATGAGCAGAGCTCTGCGCCGGGAAGCCGAGCTCATGGAGGAGATGATAAAGCCAGAGGATCTCAGTGGTGACCGTGGTCATGGCGCGGTATTCTGCCTCTACACTAGATCTGGAGACGACAGTCTGCTTCCTGCTGCGCCATGAGATGAGGTTACCGGCCAAGAACACGGCAAATCCAGAAGTAGACTTTCAGGTAGCAAGGCAACCTGCATAGTCCGCATCACAGAAGGCCTCAATATCTGAATGAGCGTGATGGGAGTACCGAAGGCCACGTGCGGGGTCTTTCTTTATGTATTTGGCAATACGAAGGACAGCATCCCACTAAGATCTGGTTGGCTTCTCCATAAACTGGCTCACTTTGCCAACAGCGCAGGTAATGTCTGTTCGTGTCATGGTGAGGTAGTTGAGTTTACCCACCAGACATCGACAGCTCTCTGGATGAGGAAATGGTGCCGAGTCGGTATGGAGAGAGCGTTCTCCAGGCTCAAGAGTGTCCACTGCAAGTGCCTGGCTCAACCCTGCATCCTGTAAGATATCAAGAACATTTTTTCGTTGGCAGAGAGAGATAGTTTCCTCAGAACGAGAGACTTCGATGCCAAGGAAGTAAGTGAGAGGACCAAGATATTTGGTGTGGAAGTGGTGGTGAAGGTGCACCTTGAGTTGGGCGATTCCAGTGGAGTCGCTCCCTGTGATGATGATATCATCAACATATACCACCAGCAAAATACATTTGTTTGACGTCGTACGGAAGAAGACAGTGTGATCCTTCATACTGCGAGAGAGGCCAAATGTCGTGACAACAGTGCTGAAGCGGCTAAACCAAGCACGAGGAGACTGCTTGAGGCCATAGAGGGATCGACGGAGGCGGCAGACATGGGAGTCGGTGCCGGAGGCACGAAATCCAGGGGGCTGCTGCAGGTAGACTTCTTCGTCAAGAAAGCCATGGAGAAATGCATTCTTGGCATCCAATTGATGAAGTGGTCAATGATGATGAGCAGCTAGAGATATGGATAGGCAGACAGAGGCCATCTTGGCTACCGGAGAGAAGGTCTCAAAGTAGTTGATGCCATATGTCTGAGAAAATCCCTTCGCCACAAGCCGAGTTTTGAGGCGATGAAGAGTGTCATCGGCATTGAGACGGATCGTATAAATCCATTTGCAGCCGACCGTTTGTTTGCCTGCAGGGAGGGGGACCAGATCCCATGTATGGTTGTCATCCAGAGCCTGCAGTTCATCCCGCATAGCCTGTAGCCACCCCGGGTGTGATTTGGCATCGCCAACCGTGCGGGGAATAGATATCGCCACAAACCTTTGTATGAAGATGTAAAGAGAGTAGTCTGACAAGAGAGAGTGTCTTTCCGGAGTGCAATCGGCAAGTCCTCGGGTGTTGTGACAGGAGCATCGGATGAAGTGGGAACGATGTTGTCCTCAGCTTGGACGGGGGTACAGTCGATGGGCGACGAGAGTAGACAGTCTCAAAGCGATGACCAGTAGGGGGAGTAACCACAGGAGGGTGAATAATGAGAGGAAGACACTCATCGATGGTAGTGTCTAGATGAGGAGAGAGCGGAGTGAAAGGAGAGCTCTCAACAAATGACACATCGACAGAGATGATATAGCGTCGTAAGACTGGAGAGAAGCACCGGTATCCACACTGAGTGCAGGAATATCCGAGAAAAATACACCGGAGGGATTTGGGAGAAAGTTTAGAGAGATTGGGGCGAGTGTTCCGGACATAGTAGAGACATCTGAATACACAGAGTGAAAGTGAGTGGGGAGTAAGAGAGGGGAACAGAGTATGAAAATGAGTCTCCCCCTGAAGGATGGAAGAAGGAAGGCGATTGAGGAGGTAAGTAACAGTGAGGATGGCATCTCCCCATAAGAGAAGAGGCACCTTGCGGTGGAAGAGAACACGAGCAGTCTCCAGAATATGCCGGTGTTTTCGCTCGGCCACTCTATTTTGCTGAGGGGTATCAGGACAGAAAGTTTGATGGATGATGTCGTGTGCCTGCAGAAACTGCTGAAAGGGAGTGGACAAGTACTTTCGCCCATTGTCGGAGTGTAGACATTTTACAGTGATAGAAAACTGTGTCTGGATCTCATGGTAAATTGTCTGAAAGGTGGAAAATACTTCTATCCGATCGCGAATAAGGTAAAACCACGTCATACGTGAAAAATCATCAATGAAAGAGATAATATTTATACCCTGATTGACTCGAGGTGGCACAGGGACCCCATACATCAGAATGAACCTAATCAAAGGGGTTGGCGGCCCGTGTGTCAACTCGAGGAAAATATGAAGTGTGGTGGTGTTTCGCAAAGGTACAAGACTCACAGTGAAAAGATAAATGCTGACTAATATCTGGATAGAGCTGATGAAGGGCGAAGGCAGAGGAGTGGCCCAACCGAGAATGGAGGTCCAAGGCACAAGCAGAGACAGACGTGCAGCCGACGGATGTCGAGCCATCGAACATGTACACCCCATCTCGAAGCTGGCCTCTACCAAGTTCCCGGTTCGTCGTCCGCTCCTGAAACATAACAGAAGACGAGGTAAAGATAGCATTACAATTGATATCCTTGTTCAGTTTACTAATGGAGAGAAGGTTAAACGGACTGCAAGGTACATGGGTCACCGATGATAAGTGAAGGGACGAGGTCAGGGAGCATGTACCAAAGCCGGCAATGGGGATAGTGGAACCATTACCAACAGTGATAGCTGAGGAACCAATATATGGACTGTAGTTGGAGAGCATACCTGCATCACCGGTAAGATGGTCGAACGCACTTGAGTCAAGCATCCAAGCAGGGGATCGATGACTGACAAATGCAGTGGGACCACTGGAGTGGGCAAGAGATGCTGATGAATAGCCCGGTAGGGAGGTGGACCTATGATCGTGAATCATCTGGATCTCAGCCATGGAGAGATCCAAAGATGAAGGAAGAGTGGCAGCGGGTGGAGATGCATCTCGAACCACAGTTTGGCCTTGTCATGGGTGCTGAGCGGGACGGCCATGAAGGACCTAGCAACAGTCAACCAGGTGGTCGAGCTTGCCACAGTGCTGACAGAGTGGACAAGGTCGGCTTTCTCCACGGTCGCGTCCACGAGATCTGGTAGGGCGGCTACCGCCATGGCCCAGGAGAGCAGTGTGATCAAGGCTAGGGATGGGTGGGGCAAGGGCCCGATGAGCCTTCCCAAGGCGATGATAGACCTGCGGAATCTCTAGGGACGAGGGGTTGGCTAGCATCTCTGTAGCCGTCATCGCATATTTCGGGTCGAGACCATGGAGGAGGCTGAAAAGACAGAGTCGGTCCCGCTGGGCTGATGCTTCCGCTGGTGTTTGTGGAATGCGCCAAAGCTCAAGAAGTTCATCCCGTAGAGCCTTCCATTCCATGAAGTATGCCGGAAATGGACAGGCTTGCTGGCGGAAGAGGGACAACCGCTGAAGAAGATCGGATACCCGAGCCAAATTATTGGTCTCGGAGTACATGAGAGTCAAGGAATCTCAGAATTGCTTGACTGTGTTGGCTGTCCGGGTGACGTTTTTGACAAAGCGGTCCATAGAATTGACTAGCAAGGCAAAGATTTTACTATCCGCAAGCTTCCACGAACGATATTTCAAGTCAGTAGGTAGAGGTGGTAGATCCTCGAGATGAGAATCGAGGTCCATGCTGGTGAGAGACATTAGCACGGTCTTCCGCCAGACGGAGAAATTTGTGGAGTCAAGCCGCTCATCGACCAAGCGGGTGGAGGCGGTGATAAGAGGAGGCAGGACCGAGGCGGCCATCGGAGGGAGGTCTTCGGAAGTTGCGGATGAACTCAGCATTCAGCGTCGGAAGGACGCTTTGAGAGTGGGTGTCGGCAGAATGGGAGATGTCGGGAGAGGCCCGGAGACCGCTGGAAGGGCGCTGGGCTGGTGGGGGATGGTCCGCCTGGACTGAGCCGGGAGGGCAGGCGTCGAGCAGCGCCTGGACAAGGCCGTCAAGGAGCACCGTGAAGAGGCGGGCCGTCAGGCAGATCGCGCCTGGACGAGGGGCCATCGAGGGACGACGCGGGCTCTGGCGATGGTGTTACAGGAGTCGTCGCGCAGGGACAGATGGCGACGGAACGGGAGGGTCGCCAGGAACTGGAGCTGCGGCGGGGGATGTGGGAGCCGGAAGTCGCGCGGGAGGTCGGGAGTCGCGGCGTGTGATGCGGGAGCCGGCATCGGGAGTCTCGCACAGAAGGAGCGCAGCCGTCGAAGCGGAGCTAGCCGACGGAGGTCGCGAGCCTTCGTCGCGATGGAGGGTCGCGTAGGGAGCGTACCCACTGGGAGGGAGGGTCGTCGCGCCGAGAGGAGGCCGGGATCGGGACTCCAGGAGGACGGCGCAATGGAGGAGGCGAGGCGTAGGGCAGAGCCGGGGTGGCCGCGTAGGGCAGACTCGCGGGAGGGGGGGTGGCTGCGTAGGGCAGACCCGTAGGAGGGGGGGTGGCCGCGTAGGGCAGACCCATCGGAGGGGGGGTGGCCGCGTAGAGCAGACCCATAGGAGGGGGGGTGGTCGCGTAGGGCAGACCCGGAAGGGGAGAAGAGAAAAAAAAAATATTAATGGGATTTTCTCTTTGATACCATGTTGTTGGTGAATTCCCCTTATGAGGCGAAGATATTCTTTTATAGATGAGTAAAAATAATTACGAGGGAAAGACTGATGTGGGACTCGGAAATACCCATTATACTTTGTTGGAGTATGGGTAACTTCCAGCCCCACTAACTTTGTAACTTCCAGCCCCACTTCTTTTGTAACCTCTCTTTGTAACTTCCCTATATTTTCTATAAATGAAGGCTCTCTCCTCACCTTGAAAGGTGTGGGGGGATTTCTGATTTTACATGGTATCAGAGGGATCTTCCCGACCCTCCCTCCCATCTTTTTTTTATTTTGCTCTAGGGTTTACTCATTTTTTTTTTTCCGTCCGAGGGGGCGGCGGCCTCAAAGCCCCGTAGGGTTAACGCCGCCGCCCCTCCGCCTCTGCCCTGCGCGATTCCCCGGCGGCTCACCCCTCCCTCCCGAGGCCTCGGCCTGGCCTCTTCCCCGGCTTCCCGGCTCCCGGCGCGACGCGGCTCCCCGGCTCCCGGCTCGTCCCTCCCGCGACGCGGCTCCCCGGCTCCCGGCTCCTCCCGGCGCGACGCGGCTCCCCGGCTCCCGGCTCCTCCCGGCGCGACGCGGCTCCCCGGCTCCCGGCTTCTCCCGCTGCTCCTCTCCTGCGCGCGCATCCCGTCGCCGCGACTCCCGGCTGCTCCCGGCGGTCTCCTGCTGCCCGCGACGCCTCCCGTCGCCCCTCGCGGTCTCGCTGCGCGCTCATCCCGGCGCCCGCTCCTCCTGCGCGCGACTCCTCCCGGCGACAGGCTTCCTTGCCCGACGGTTCTCCCGCCTTCCCGTCGTCAGTCCTTCGCGGCTCTTCCCGGCGACGACCAGATCCAATGTGGATCCTCAGTCGCAGCAGCTCTCCCTCCCGGCGGCGCACACCCGTCTTCCCTCCCGACGCGGTGAATCCAGGCAGCCTCCCTGCTCCGCCTCAGTCCGACAGTGTTCTTCTCGCGGCGCTCCTCCTGTCCAGCGGCCCTTCGCGCGCCTCCCGGCCGGCCCTCCGCGCGCTCTCCCGGCCCTTCCTGGATTATTCGGCCAGATCCTTCTCCCGGCAGCCCTCCTGCGGATTTCCCGGCGACCCTTCCGGATGGCCGGCTGCGCCTTTCCCGCCTTGTTCTTCCCGGCGGACCTCCCTTCCCCGGCTTGCGGCTCTTTTCGGCAGCCCACCTCCTGTGCGATCTCCCGCCGGCTCCTTTGACGTTTGGCCTTCATTCCTGCCGGCTCCTCCAGCAGTCGGCCTACCGCCCTACCGGCCTCCCGTGCCACCTCTGCTCAATTGCTCCCTCCATGCCGACCTCCTGCTGCATCCTGCGGAATCCCCGCCTCTCTGCCCGGTGCCTCCTGCGGAATCCCCGCCTCTCTGCCCGGCATCTCCTGCGGAATCACCGCATCTCATCGTCGGCCCCCTCCTGCGGATTTCCCGGCGCTTTGACGACCGACACCCACCATTGCGGATTTTCTCGGCGCTTTGACGATCGGCCCGACATTACGGTTTACCGGCGCTCTGACGACCGGCCCGTAGTGCGGATTTTCCCGACGCTCTGACGACCGGCACCCGCCAGTGTGGATTTCCCGGCGCTCTGTTGACCGGCCCCGCACTTTTCCGGCGATGACCCATCATTTTCAGCGGCATCACATTACAATCTTGAGGGGGAGCAGCTTCATCAACGATTTTATTCTTTTTGTATCTTCCGTTTTCTTTTCATCTTGTTTTGTCATCAAGCTGGGTATGTCCAGCTTGAGGGGGAGTGTTTGCAGCTTGTTGCTTGCGTTGTTTTTCATTATGTGTCCAAGCTAGGTACACCTAGCTTGAGGGGGAGTGTTGGAGTATGGGTAACTTCCAGCCCCACTAACTTTGTAACTTCCAGCCCCACTTCTTTTGTAACCTCTATTTGTAACTTCCCTATATTTTCTATAAATGAAGGCTCTCTCCTCACCTTGAAAGGTGTGGGGGGATTTCTGATTTTACATACTTAAATGGGGTCCAACAATGAACCTCAAGTGCATGACAGGTTTTGAGATTGCAAATGTATTGCAAGGGATCCAGGAGCAGGTAGACATATTATCTGAAGATTCCACAATAGGAGAAGACTCCAGTTTTTCAAAACTTGTAGTGGTTATTCAAGTCCATTTTTTACTCTCAAAGGCATGGAAGTGGACGATTGTGAGAACAGAGCATTTGCTCAAGATACAGGGACAGAATATTCACTGAGCTAAAATGTTTTCTGAAAATAAATCAGAAGAAAGATGTTCACCAACATCATTTAAAGTACATTGATTGATCTTTAATGTTTTTATGGTGTTTGGATTGAGTTTGAAAAGGTGGAAAGGTTAATGGAAGAAGCATGGAGGCTCCCAGATTGAAAGAAGTAGAAATTGCATAAAAAATTGAAAAGTACTGAAATGTGTGAAGTAGAAATGCACATAAAGAAATTACATGAAACATAGAAGGAATTCTTACTCGATGCAAATAAATGCATGAGACAGCGGATGAAAAGTTATTCAAGGCACAGACTTGCATGAGATAGAATGAGAGAAGCATGAGATAAACTCAAGGTTGAAGAGTTGCATGAGATAGATTCTGAGTTGCATGAAACATTTACAGAGTTGCGTAAGTAATTTTGGAGATGCGTGAGACACTATTGAGAAATCTACTTAATGGACTTTGGATCTTCATTATTGACCAGATTTGTCACAAAGATCCAAAGGATATCGTGGTGAGCAGGAGATTTAAATGGAAGTTTTAAATGAGAAAATCGTGGTACAACTGTGTGTTGACGAGAAAGAAGGAAACTGCTACTAAGTGCAGCTAAACCTAATTGCTGAACCAGAAAGTCGAGAGAAGAAGAAGATAGAGTGTTGCAGTGATCCAAAAGGCCGAACCAGCATTCATTGCACATTCTGTTTTGAGGAAAGCCGGTGGAATGCCTGTAGATTGAGCTGGATGCTCATGAACAGCCAGGAGGCATTGTTAACGGGTTAAGGATAAAGAGAGAAAACACACTCAGGTGGCAGAGGTTGAGTTATTTAAGAACCCGTAATGGGGAGAAAAAAGGTAAAAGATTATTTAACACTAATTTACCCTCTCTGGGTGTTCATCACATTGATCTGGCCACTTCAACTAAGAAGATGAAAGATTTCTACCAATGGGTGGGAAGTGCTCTGGGAGCTCTATTAATAATGGATAACCTTCAAAAGATGCACAATGTGATTATAAACGAATGCACAATTTGCAAAAATGAAATTGAATCAGTGTATCACTCAACTGTGCTGCTGGTGCAGCAGTGGAGACCAAACAGAAACATGAAGCAGACGGACAAGAAGCACTACGCATTACTATGAAGAAAAAATAAGAAGGCCCCTTTTCGACAGTTTGAGGGAAAAAAATAATAATAAGGCAATTGAAAAGAACCGATTGAAGGCCAAGTGAATAAAAAATACGAGAGCCAAAGCTATTTAACATACTTTTGATAAAAAAAGAAACTGGTAGACCTAATGAAACTATAGAAGGAAAAAGAATCAAAACTAACCTCTCTCAAATGACGCTAAGACGCATTATTTATAGATTATGAATTTTTTTTTTTTTTTTTTAAAAAAAGATGAAAATAGAATAAGAGAACAGAAGAAAGTACACAAGGAAAGAACCAAAAAAAGAAAAAGGCAAAGCTTACACTAAAGCAGCACACCAATCTTTGAAGCTAAGTGTTCCACCTGCAGCACTCCTAAAACCCGTTGAAGATCATGGAATTTCACTCCAACCAGACAGACCAGATTAGAGCCTGGACCACAGCTTTCCAAAGAATTTGGCTCATCCCAAATCCCAAAAACCTAATTTCCAACAAAAGCAGCAACCTGTCACGACCCAATCATGGGGGTCCCGTCCCACACCAGCAAGAACATCAAAGTTGCGGTTCATCTGGTTTGTCCCTATCGAAGAGATGGGAGTCACCCCGACAAAGCGGAGAATGGTGCGTGTCAATCTTGACACCACTGGTTGGGAGTTGGGGTCACTCTCCTGATGAGTCCATGGCAAGACGAAACCAGTGAACCTCACATATAAAGAGCTTGACGGCTGAACCCCGCCCACCTTGGAGGGGGCTGGGGTGCCGCACGGGCGAACTGTTGTGTTGAGACGCTCAGCCCGTGACAAGTGGTATCAGAGAGAATGTGCCTCGTGGTGTTGCGGAATGTTGCCGGACGGACCTTGGTGGTGAGTGCGGAGTCCCGGGGTGTCATACAAAGGTGACACGACAGAGAAGGTCGCGCTCGAGAGATGTCAAAGGCAGAAGCGCCATTATGAATGGGGGGTCTCGTGGAGGTGGTTTGTGACCCAGAGAGTGGGTGGACCATTGATGTCAACGGCAAGGAAGGAGCGTCCCCTGAGGCCATGCTTGATAGCCGGTTAGTTGGAAGCAGACCATTTCGCGGACACACAGAAGGTCACGATCATGCATGCACGAGGGCGTGCATGGAATGGTGGTGGGAGAATGTCACGACCCAATCATGAGGGTCTCGTCCCACACCAGCAAGAACATCAAAGCTGCGGTTCATCTGGTTTGCCCCTATCGAAGAGATGGAAGTCGCCCCGACAAAACGGAGAATGGTGCGTGTCAGTCTTGACACTACTGGTTGGGAGTTGGGGTCACTCTCCTGATGAGTCCATGGCATGACGAAACCAGTGAACCTCACATATGAAGAATTGGACAGTTGAACCCCGCCCGCCTATGAGGGGGCTGGGGTGCCGCACGGGCGAACCGCTGTGCTGAGACGCTCAGCCCGTGACAAACCGCACCAAGGGGCGCATAAGAATCTCCAGTGAGAGTAAAGAGATGGCTCCAGATCTCCCAAGAAAAGAGACCATGCAAGAACGAGTGTGGACTGGTCTTGCCACTGAAGAGGCACAACACACAAATGTCTAGAGAAATGCACACATTAGACCGCCGAATCAGCAAAAGATTGTTAGTGTTTACCAAGTCTAACGCCACTAACCATGCGAACACAAAAATTTTGGGAGGAAACTTCACTTTCCATATAATCCTAAACAACGGAAATGAGGCAATGGAAAGATGACACGTGAAATGAGAAAAGAAAGACTTGCAAGAAAAAGAACCTGAACTCTACTGTCCAAGACCTCCGCTCCTCCCACACTCAGACAGAAGCATCATATAATCTGGAGACTTGAAACAAACGAGGGAAAACAACCAACAAGAACCCCCACCCCCCCCCCCAATCCACATATCTTCCTAGAGGGTCATACATAGTGTTTCCATCGATCTCAGTTAAATATTATTTGTATTTAACAGTTGGAATAAATATTATTATTAAGACAGAGAAATAATATTTATTCAGGATTTACTAATCATAATTATTCAATCACTAATTATAAGTGAGTAGAATACTTAAATAAATATTGACTCGCAAGACTGTCAAATAGAAAATTTATCTATCTCTTGTTTTATTCACGAGATAATAAATAATATTAATTATTGAATAAATATTCGTTTAGTTGTGTGAATATTAAAATAAATATTTATTCCCAAGACTAAAATATATTTATCGAATGAATAATATTTATTATTCAGTAAATGCTGAGAGCGGGCCGAGTAAAGCATCCAGTAACGAAAATGATATAATCTTAAATATCATTTAAATAAATAACGAACTAAATATTTTATAAAATGATATTTTTTTACACAAGTCAGAACATGCCATTATATAATAATATTAATATTATTATTGGCATGAAGAATATATTAATGTGCAATTATCAATGGTGGTCGCCTTTCACTGTAGCAGTGCGGACTTCGAAGTCATCTACACTATAGCACTTTTGACTTCCAGTCGGCAGCCACTATAGCACTTTTGACAAAGGTCCCGCCTTTCACTATAGCGACACAGACTTCTTGTTCGGAACAGTGGATCGTCTTCTTCATATGTAGCCCATTTCGGGCTAGGGTTTCTAATCTAAAAAACTCTGTAATTGTGCTCCCGATTATAGTGAACATTCTGCCTCTCCGTGGACGTAGGGATTATTCCCGAACCACATAAATTTGTGTGTTCCGTGTGCATTCTTCTCTTCTGCACATTCTTTCATATCTCGTTTCTGTTGTTGCGACTCCCAACGTTTCCGTAACACACAACGTATACTCTCCCTAAAGAATCCACTTTGCGAAGAACATCTCTAGGGTTCCTATCAAAACCAAAAGAATTTTTCCACCCCCTTCCACTCAAGATCAAGTGAACAAGAGGGAAAATTTGTCAAACCCGAAGGATTGTGTTGCGATCAAAATGAACACAAAACATTTGGATCATCCACGTTAGCACCCAAAGTTCCATTGGCATCGTTTAGAGATTGTGAAGCATGTGTGGATCACCGTTAAAGGGATTCTATTTTGAATCCTCTTAGCACAATGACGATACAACTCAAACAAGGGGTTCGAACGATCAACATCTTCATCAAAGAAAGAATCACAAGACCGTGGTAATTCTTATTATTAAATTAATTATAAATTTAATGTGAAAGATCTCTTTTATTTCAGGATTCTTTGTCATGTTTCTTCAAGTACATTCATTAAACATGACGATTCTTCAACATGTTCTTGTGGGTTATTCATTGAATCCGACCAAAGAAAAGTTGAGCATGGGCTCGATCGATGCTTCCGCTGTGTCTGGAACCCTCAAGTGGTATCGGAGCCGTCACGTTCAAATTTATAATTATTTAATTTTGTTAATATTGCGATTCTTTTGCTAGATTTTCATTTCGGTTTTCGTTCTTAATCCATTAAGTTGAGATAACAAGTCCAATCACTGTCATATGACCAAGAATAAGCCCGGATCAAGAGAAGAACGCATGAATATCATTCGGAGGTGTTGGAGATACTGGTTGTACAACCCGATTACACGACGTGTAACATAATTACACACTATGTAGTCTCGATCAACCACACACGTATGTGAATGCACCAATCACGGTTGGTCGTGTGGGGGTTCATTACGTAGCATGCAATTACTCCTCCGTGTATTAACTGCCAGGGTGGCACACAATTTGCAAGGTTACACGGCGTGTAACTGACGTACACGTCATGTGACGCCACACGACGTGGTGGTCATGCGGTCAACACGCACAATGTGTAATTAAATACACCGCGTGTGAATTAATTCACACACCACGTGTTGACTATCAACCAAGCAACACAGGCTAGTTAGGATTACATTACTTGACGTACACGTCGTATAATTCATAAACATTCGCGCGGATTACACGCTGAATCCTTAGGCGTGTACCACAGACGACCACAAAAAACAGTATACGTAATGTAACATATACCCATTTATGTGGAGTACACGCTGAGGCAAACTGTACACCGCGTAAATTAATTACGCTGAATTAAAATTAATTGCGGTATTAAAACCAAACTATACGACATGTAGCTGTTGCACACGTCGTGTGACAGGGTTTAAAGAATATTAAATGTCTAAGTAATTTCCGCTTAAAGTTCGGAACTACATGCCGTTTACGATCCCTACACACACCGTGTACTTTACACGGGCATTAATGGTGATAAACGCCACATATATTAACACGTGTCATGTGTGTCCAACACGTCGAGTTGACTACTTGGATTGACACACAGATCTACACGTTGTGTAATTACGTGACACACCGTGTACTCTACATGTCGTGTGAATACACAGTACATGACAAGGACAGGACAAAATGTCGGGTATTTCGGGGGTATACGTTGTGTTGTCTCCAATACACATTGTGTACTTAAGTAATTCAAATAAATTTAATTTAATTTAATTTATTTAAAATTGCAGAGAATGGGAATCTCATATATCTCCAGAACTGCTTGGATTAATAATTAAAATAAAGAATTAATTAATAAAACCATTGATAGGGATCAGGTGTGAGAGAGAAGTAAACGATGATTTCTATTGATACCAGCGAAAATGCTACAGAAACACCGAAGAAAATGGAGATAGAAAATGGATACTCTCCAGGTAGTTGCAGCTCCCCAAAGCCCCAGGCTGCAGCCTCTTCCAAACCAGTTGAAAGTCAATTCCAATTTACAATCCCCACCACCACCACCACCACACACACGCACTCTACAACCCCCTATTTATTAGTCTCACCCACCGCCTAACAACTTTAACCTGCTAACATCTAGCTAACAGCTTTCTATTACTAATTACAATACTACCCCCCTAGCAGTTATTAGCATCCCACACACAGTCCCAGCCCCAAACAGCACCCACTCCTCACACAGCAGCAGCCCAACACCTGTCCCTCAACCCCTTCACAGAGCCAGAAGACCCAAATTCCTATCATTTCCGCCCACCTGAAAAAACACCTTGTCCTCAAGGCGGAATAAACCAGATGATCTGTCAGGGCTGATAGAGGAATTGCCTGGAGGCAGTTGCCTAGCAGTTGGAGCACTGTAGAGTGTCCACCGGGTAAGGGAAGATCGCCAATGGTGGCGCACTATTTAGCATCATATGCCCTGTCATCATTTTCAAATGTTGGATCTCCACTTCCAGCGCGTCGATTAGAGCGTCCAGCAAGTGGACCTGTTGTCTCACAGTTGTTTTTGTTTGCAGAGTTTGTACATAACCTGCTCAAATGAGGAAGATCAAGAGTAGTCATACAACTCCAGGATATACTACTGGATTTAGGAAACATGTCACCAAAGAGAGAACAAGTATGACCACCGGAATTGGTCTTGTAGAAAATGCGAACTCTGCTTCACCGGTTGCTTGAAATGCAGTATTAGTATCCTAAAGTTTCACTTCTAGCCAAACTGGATAGACAATCAGCTCTTTGCCAAACCTTTCCTGAACAGTCCGAAAAAATTTCAAGCTTGTCATTACATCCTCTCACTTCAACTATATCGTAACAACTGCGGCGCTAACAAATCAACATTAGGCTTTGCATGCCTCTATAGCTGGAATAAACTCAAGACTCTGTGATAGATAAAGCAACACATATCTGCAATCTAGACTGTCAAGATATAGCTCCCCCTACATAAGTGATCAAATAGCCTGAAGTAGACTTCCTCGAATCCATATCTACTGACATATTTAAATCCGTAAAGCCGCAAAGCATAGGTTCCCCATTGTCAAAACACAATCTCATATCAGAAGTACCACGAAGATAACAAAATATATATTTCACTGCTCTCCGATGCTCTCTATCTGAATTAGATAGAAAACGACTGACCACACCAACTGCATGAGCTATATCAGGTCTAGTACATACCATCGCATACATCAAACAGTCAACGACAAATGAATAAGGTATGTGTTGCATTTCCTCTCTCTCTTCATCAGTAGAAGGCGATTGACTATAACTGAGCTTAAAATGTAAAGCAAGAGTGTTAACCACTTTCGCTCTATCCATAAAAAATCTCTGAGAACCTTCTCAATACACTCTTGAGATAACCATAATTTTTTTGTCTTTATGTCACGGGAAATTGACATGCCAAGAATCTGTCGTGCTAGCCCCAAGTCTTTCATCGCAAAAGACTGACAAAGATCCTTTTTCAATCTGTCAATTCTAGAAGCATCATAGCCAACAATAATCATATCATCAACATAAATCAACAGTATAATAAAATCATTATCAATAAATCTCTGAACAAAAACACAACGATCGGGAGATCTCTTCCCGAAACCTTGATGAAAAATGGCAGATTCAAACTTTTTATACAATTACCTCAGAGCTTGCTTCAAACCATACAAACTCTTATTTAACCTGCAGACATAATTCTCTTTACCAGTTTCAGTAAAACCCTTTGGGTGCTTCATATAAATCTCCATAGATGAAAGTTATCTTCACATCCATCTGCTCAATTTGTAGATCCAAACTAACACCCAAACCAAAAACAACCCGAATAGAAGACATTTTGACAACAGGTGAAAAAATCTCATCAAAATCAATACCTTTCTTCTGATGGAAGCCTTTAACAACTAACATTGCCTTGTATCGTAGAACAAAATTGAATTCTTCATTTTTAATCTGATAAATCCTCTGATTTTGCAAAGCTCTCTTACTTGTGGGTAATTTAACCAGCTCAAAAGTATGGTTGTCGTGCAATGATCTCATCTCGTCATCCATTGTCGCAACCCATTTATCCTTCTGTTCATTTTTTCATCACCTCATCAAAAGATCCTGGTTACCCCTTTTAGCGAGGAGCGCATACTTATCATGTGAATACCGAGCATAAATAGTATGATGTCAAGATGATCTCCGAAGTGGAATTGCATGTTCATTAATAACCTCTGGAACCAGATCATCGGAAACAAAAGGTGCATCGGAAACATCAACTCCAACCTGTACACCCTGAACATCATTCTGCACATCAACACGATCATTAGAATCAATAATATGAGGTAAACGTGAATCAGAAACTGGCTCAAGACTGACAAAGTCATCAGAAGTTGGAGAAGTGGATTTTTCACCCTTATCAGTGTCTGCAATAGTTTGATCCTCCTTAAACACTGCATCACGGCTTTTGAAAAGTTTCTTCAAAGCAGAATCATAGAACCTATATCCAAACTCATCGCGTTCATAGCCAATAAAAATACACCGTCGTGACTTACCATCAAGTTTGGACCTCTCATCTCTAGGCACATGAACAAAAGTCTTGATGTTATTCCAGAGCACCGCCTTCAGACGGCGTGCGATTCCGAGCCCCGGTGTGCCCGGAATTAAATTTTCAATGCATTCGCACTAGACGCGCTAAATAAACAGAATAACTCCTAAACGGTTGCTCGGATGAGAAAACCGAGGGCACCGTTGAGTTCGAAACGTGCCGTTTACCCTAGGAGGGGTATAACTTTCGCGAGCACGGTCCTTCTCACGAGGGGCGTTTCCATAATTTAGCGGCATCGGACGTGGACTTTACAACTTTTGAACGGAGGCTCGGATTAAAATTCTGAGACCGCTGTTGCGCTCCAAACGTGGTTTTTACCCTAAAGGAGGCTTAACCCCAACCCCGCCGAAAGTTCGGGTATGGGGTCTACGGGCGGGGGGTTTAAGTGTTTTCTATTTAAACACCACCCCCGCCCTCTTCTCCCCCTTGGCTCTTCCCTGGCGGTTTCCTCTCGACGAGCTTCTCCCCTCTCCTCCACCACTCCGACAAGGCGTGGCGGCTCCGGCGAACCAACTGTGAAGCTTCGGGCTACGCCCAACGAGGTAGGAGGTTTCGTTCTTCGTTTTGGTTTCCGCTTCGTCTTTAAATTTAATTTCCTATGTCGAATTGTTGTCCGATCGTCGAGTGAAGCCCCTGGTTGCGTAGGACTTGAATTTATCTTCCCAACGATCCTTTCGGATCAAATTTTAGAGTCCCGGGGTGGCCCCGAGAAGTTTCCCGGTTGTTTTGCCCTTTTTCCGGCGGTTCCAGGGAGGTCCGGCGAGCTTCGGCGGCGACGCGGCACGGTTCCGGCGGCGGCGGCGGCTCTCCGGAACGACGGCGCGGCGGCGGACTCCTCAGAGGCGGCGGCTCCAGGCGGCTCCAGGCGGCAGCGAGGTCGACAGCAAGGTGGACCGAGGTCGCGGCGCGCGACCCCGAGCGGGGACCAAGACCCGCCTTCAGCGGGTCTCCGCGGAAGACCGCGACCGGCCCTCGTGGCCGGTCGGCGCTGCGTAGACCCGAGGTCCACGGTCGAGCCACACGGCTGAGCCGCGGGCCGGCCCAGACCGACCGGACCGGTCCAGCCCAAGGGGTTCGCCCCCTCTGACTTCAGACACCCGTAATTTTCGCTACGGGTGTCCGTTTTGCGTGTCGTCTGCGGCAGTGCATTCCTGGCGTCAAGACGAAGCTTTTGAGATGGATTCGAGAGTTTTTAAGTCCCGAGACGGGGGCCTCGGTGGCGCGACACGCCCATGAAGTGGATTGGCGTTATTTCGGGGGTTCTTGTCTTGGGCGGCGCGGACACATCCGGAGTCCGTTTTGAGCGCCATCAGCGGCGTTGGGACCTTGGCAACGAGGCGGAGTTTTCCAAGGGGTTTTCAGGCGTTGAAGCCGAAGTTGAGGCGTGGGCCCCACGGCCCGTCGTTCGAGCTACACGCAGCTTTTTGCGACCTTTATCATCGAACGTCCGTTCGGAGCGTGCGAGCAGTCGATTCTGGGTGTTTTTCCGAGGGCATTGCAATGGCGCAATCCGCACGCTTTAATTCGACACAGTGGTGCAGGCCCCACGAGGGTTGTTTTGGGCGTTGACGGTGAATTCCAACTTCCTCACCGGGTGTCCATTTTGGACAAGTGTTTATAGTCAATCTTGTGTACTTTTTCGAGAGGATCGCAACGGTGCGATCCGTTCGTAGCGCTTCGGGACTGGGATGCGGGTCCCACGAAGCACCGCTCGTGTGCGGTACGGCGAAATGCATCTTTTTTTTCTCCGGATATCTGTTCCATGCAAGTAGTCAATTTGATGTGTCTTTTCGGGGGGATCGCAATGGTGCGATGCGCCCGACTATTTTCGGGACCGAGGCTCGGGACCACGGGACGCCGTTCGGGCGTAAAGCGGTGTTGGACAACTTTTTCGTCGGATATCCGTTTGAAGAGAGTGGATAGTCTATCTCGCGTGTTTTTCCGCGAGGATTACAACGGTGCGATCCGTTTGGATGTGCGGAGTCTCATTCAAGATCTCGTTAAATGTGGAGGCATGAAAGGTGTACGGGTGGAGGTTCTTCCCGCGGTGTCTGCAGAGAACCTTTAGCGTGTGATTGTGAGCACTCCTGTGAGAGTGAAGTAAATGTTTGAAGAGGTGTGGTTGGCCGTACTAGGGTCGTGGTGGAAGCAAGTTGGATAACTTACGTTTTCGCCCTTTTTGTGTGGACGTTGGACATCGTGTGCTCAATAGCCTTTGGGCTGGAAATATGGTATACTCTGGGAGTATACGGGTTTGCCTGGAGGTACATGTTGTAGTTTGTACCCGAGAATGTTTGTCTACGTGGTTTGCAGATGAGATAGGGCCACACGTCGTGGGGGCCCCATGTGCGTATCGTGTTCTACTTTACGTACCTTTGACATCTCGTGACGCAGAGGGTCCTTCTGTTAACGATGGTTTAGACCAGCAGGGTTGAGTGGTTTCCCCTGGTTCTGTTCTCGATGGTTTGATCGGCGGAGTTGTTTGGGTTTCCCTGTTCCTTTAGTCGTGTGGGCTTTCAGTATCACGTCCCTTCGTGTTCCCTGATAGGGTTATTGTGGATTCGGTGTGACCAATACTTTACGCGGGCACCGATCATCTACCCAGGAGGTTGTTTCCAGTAGGGTACGGAGCCCCAGTGAGCCTGGGCGCAGATTCCCTAGCCGAGTATCGAGATCATATCCTCCTTCTGTGATCTACCGTGACGTGCTTCCCTAGGCAGAGCTCCAGGTATCGGCGTGACCCACACTACACGGGCGTTGAACCTCTACTAAGCGAATTGTTCTGGAGTTGAGTGGTTGCGCGATACCCACTCCGTGTTCTGTTGGCCAGTGTTGTACCATCCAGTAGGGATGGCCAGAGCAGTTCCGGGTTTACCCTCCAGCGGGGCTGGGCAGTGAATTGTTCATCGACTTCTTCGGGTTTACCCTCCAGCGGGGCTGGGCAGTGGGCTGCTCATTGACCTCTTAGGGTTTACCCTCCAGCAGAGACTGGGCAGTGGGTTACCCGACGACCTCTTAGGGTTTGCCCTCCAGCAGAGACTGGGCTGTGGGTTACCCGACAACCTCTTGGGGTTTACCCTCCAGCAGAAACTGGGCAGTGGGTTACCCGATGACCTCTTAGGGTTTACCCTCCAGCAGAGACTGGGCAGTGGGTTACCCGACAACCGCTTAGGGTTTACCCTCCAGCGGGGTTGGGCAGTGGGTTACCCAACGACTTCTTTCAGACTCAGTCCTTTCTACTAGGCTAGTCTGTGGCTTTTCTCCGTGACTACCGGAGCGGGACCCTTGGTTGTACGGGTCATTGATGTGACAGCTTTGACTTTGAGAAGACCTCTCGACTGTGTGACAGTGACGAGGTGTGGTTTGACTTTCCCCAGAACTCTCAAATACGAGGGGCGCTTTCCCCACCAAGACGCATCCTTGAGACGCGACCTAAAACCGTGTGGGCGAGTCAGTGTCGCCCAAAGCGGATAGTGTCAAGGTGCGGTGATTTGAGCCCCTTGACTTGCAGTTCGGGGCAGACGTGCGGGATACTGGGTATCGATGGTTTTTACTTCTGGGACTGTTGGCTACTCACTTTCTTGGGCTGAGCTTTGGGATGGAGATCTCCTTACGATCTTGTTCGGGTTTCTTGATTGAGCATATGGATATGTATATACCTTGTTCCAGTACCCACTCCTTGGGTTTGGTTACTCTCCTTCCAGTAGAGGCGAAGACGCGCGGGGTATGTCATGTGCTTTCCGTGTCTAGCTTCTCGTGGTTGGATGAGTCTACTCTCCTACAATAGGTAGCGAAGACTCGACGAGAAGTTTCATCTTTTCACCGTTTCTAGCTCCTTGTGTTTGGACGAGTCTACTTCCTTTCTCTTGTTGGGTTGAGTTGTTACTCTACTGTACTCTTTACCGCACTCTCGGTTGTACTCCTTTACTTTTCCATGTTCGATCTACTGCTCACCTCTTCAGTACCTCCTTCTTTGCTCCCTCGAGCCTTCGGGGTATCCTACTGAGTATTTTTATACTCACCCCTGCTTGGGCTTTGCCCGCACTTGGTGTGCCCTTGCAGACGACGGACAGGTCGATCGTGACTTCAGAGGAGCTTAGGAGTTCGGGAGCTTGGACCGCATACGGTGGTCGTAGTCGGGTTCCATGTGTGGGACTCTCCCAGCTGTTTACTTTTGTTTACCTGTTGTCGGGTTGTGGCACTTTTCTGGTTGGGCGCGTGTTTTGCCTCTTTCCTTTTCAGTTTACCTTCAGCACTTACTTTGTACTGCTTAGAGGTCGATGCACCTTCTGTGGTCTGTTTATAGCAGTTGGCACTTTACTTTTCTTTTCTTTTCTTTTTACTCTGCACTTCTGCATTGAGTGGGTTGCGTGTGTGTTCAGGTACTCGGGCAAAGGCCTCCCCGAGTTGTTTAGCCTTCGACGCTTGTCGCCAGCCCCTGGCCTATAGAGGCGGGTTTGGGGAAGTTGCGGCTCGAGCCCGGGTAGGGTCGGGTCGTGACACCGAGGGTAGGGAATTGATTGCGGAGGACGAAGTCATCCTCCCAAGTGGCATCTTCGATGGGCCGACCTTTCCACTAGACTAACCACTGGGGAGTGGCAACTCCATTTAGCTTGGCTGGAGCGACGAGAGAGGACACCTTGAGGTTCTACTGTTGGCAGGGGGTCGGCTGGAAAATCGCTGGGAAGTGTGGAAAACTGCTAGTGAGGCCCGAGAGCTCGTTTGAGTTAGGATACATGAAAAACTGGGTGGATACAGGAGGAAGACGAAAGATCTAACCGATAGGCCACCGGGGCGTTTTAAAAGGGCCAAAAAATCGAGCAACTAACTTGGAGTTGATACGGGAAGTCACTGTTGTTTGACGATGCGGGCGGAGCTTTAAGAAAATGGAGTCGCCCACTTTAAAAGAGAGATCGCGGCGATGGTGATAAGCCCGTTGTTTCATAGATTGTTGGGTGCGGGCAAGGTGATGTTTAAGCTGTCGGAGGGCCTCATCACGATCTAAAAGAGCCTGACCCCCTGCCTCCACTCGGACCTCGCTGGGGAGGAAAGAAAAAACCGTTGGAGGCTTGCGCCCATAGACCACTTCAAAAGAGGTGGCATTAATGGAGGCATGCCATGTGGTGTTGTAGGAAAATTCTTCCCAAGGCAGCCAAAAGGACCACTGGTGGGGCTGGTCACCAGCGAAGCAGTGGAGGTAAGTTTCCAGACAGCGATTTAGGAACTATGTTTGGCTATCTGTTTGTGGGTGGTAAGCGGAACTCATGTTGAGGTCGGTGCCCTGTAAGCGAAAAAATTCCGTCCAAAAGTTGCTCATGAATAGTGGGTCACGATCACTCACGATGGACTTTGGGATGCCATGGAGCCAGACAATTTCTCGGAGGAATAATTCAGCGACAACCTTGGTTGTAAAGGGGTGTTTGAGGGCAAGAAAGTGGGCATATTTGGAGAGTATGACAACTACCACCAGGATAACATCAAATCCTTTGGATTTGGGGAGGCCGGTGATGAGATTAGCGGAAATATCCTACCAAATAGTTGTTGGAATGGGTAGAGGCTCCAGTAAGTTTGCTGGTGACAATGCTGAGTATTTAAAGCGCAGACAGATTGGGCATTGCTGGACGAATTCCATAATTTGGCGGTGCATTCCTGGCTAATAAAGAACTCATCCCCGAGTTCACCTTCCAAGGTTGGAGAAACATTGTATGAGAACAACTTTGGTCATTGGACACGTACGTCGGCTTCCCTCTCCCAAGTCTCATTCTGTACTCGGTCGTGTTGTCATAGCACTCATACTAGAGGAACAGACCGGCCTAGGAGAGCCTTCGTGCTTCGGTCAACGATGCATACTGGATACTCCTCAAAGGTAGCATCAACATCTAACTCAACTTCCTCAGGATCAAAAGTATGAGACGGGTCGGCATGATATTGGCGAAGCTGTGAAACATGAAAGACGTCGTGCATGGCACGGTACCTCTGAGGTAGTAGCAACCGATAGGCCACCGGCCCGACTCTCTTTAGAATTTCAAAAGGCCCTACAAAATGAGGCGACATCTTCCCCTGCTTTCGTAACCGTCTATGCCCTAGCCTGGGCGATACCCGGAAAAAAAAAACACGATCCCCAACCTCGAACTCAAGAGGTCGTCGACGACGATCGGCATATGATTTTTGTCTAAATTGGGCAGTAGTCATACGCTTTCTTATTAGATGAACCTGCTCAGAAGTCTCCTGAACGACATGAGCACCTAGTAGGGCTGCCTCACATGCCTCTAGCCAGCACAGGGGTGAACGGCATGGTCTACCATATAAAGCCTCAAACGGAGCCATCTGAATTGTGGCTTGAAAGCTGTTATTATAGGCGAACTTGACGAGAGGGATATGCTTCTCCCAAGAACCGTCGAAATCAAGGACACATGCTCGGAGCATATCCTCTAGAACCTGTATTGTCTGTCCTGATTGTCCATCGGTCTGAGGGTGGAAAGTTGTGCTTAGAAGCACCTGAGTTCCCATAGCTTTCTGCAATCCCTGCCAGAACCGTGACGTGAAACGAGCATCCCAATCTAAACGATAGTACGTGCAACCCCGTGTAGTCGTATGATCTCACGGACATACAGTCTTCCCAGCTCATCAACCGAGAAAGTCTCCTGAATAGGAATGAAGTGGGATGATTTTGTTAGTCGGTTAGCACAACAACCTATCGGCGGCCTATGTAAGCCGACTACAAAATCCATAGCAACATCTTCCCATTTCCATTTTGGGACTGGAAGCGGCTGTAGCAAGCCTGCAGGTCTCTGGTGCTCCACCTTCACCTGCTAACAGGTGAAACACCTAATCCCAAGCCACCAATACTAGTGTCGCATATCTCGATACATCTTGGAGATGTCTGGGTGAACTGCCCACTGAGAAGCGTGGGACTCTTTCAACAACTCCTCTCTCATATCTGTAGGAACTCAGATACGTCCATGTAGACGCAGGACGTTGTCTCTGTCCACAGACCAATCCGGAGGCGGGTTATCTCCTAATATGCTCTCACGGAGTGCCAAACCTTCAGGATCTGAAAATTGTCTACTCTTCACCTTCTCAAGGAGGGAAGAGGTAACTGTCAAGGATGAGAGATAAGACTGCTCGTGACTGCCATGAAACTCTAGATGTAGCTCAGAAAAGAGGGACATCAACTTCCATTCATCATTGGCTTCTCGTACGTCCCGTGCTTGAGTTCTCCAACTTAGTACATCTGCAACCACATTGCCCTTCCCAGGCGTATAGGCAAGCTCAAAATCAAAAGATTGTAGATATTCAACCCACATCTCCGCTGTCTAAGGTTCAAGTCACGCTGAGAAAAGATATATTTGAGGCTCTTGTGGTCCATGTACACCACAAAGCGCTCACCCAACAAATAATATCTCCAGCAACGTAAGGCATGGACCACTGCTGCTAGCTCAAGGTCGTGCGTTGGGTAATTCCTCTCATGAGGCCTCAATCGCCGAGATCCATACGCAACGACACTGTCTTCCTACATCAGTATTGCTCCTAGGCCAATGCCCGATGCATCACAGAAGACGGTATAACCTATACCTAGCTCGGGAAGAATTAGAATAGGTGACGATACAAGCCTCCCTTTCAGCTCCTGAAAGGATTTCTCACATGCTTCTGACCATGTGAACTTAACATCCTTTTTTGTAAGACTAGTAAGAGGTGAAGCAAGACGTGAGAAGTCTTGTATGAAACATTTATAATATTCAGTCAACCCTAAGAAACTTTGTATATCAAACACATTCTTGGGTTGCTCCCAGGAAACTACAACACTAACATTTTCTGAGTCAACAGATACTCATGATTCCGATATTATATGACCCAAGAAGTGGACTTTGTCGATCCAGAAGTGGCATTTAGCAAGCTTGGCATAAAGTTGATGCTTTCTCAGTGTACTCAGAACGATCTCAAGATGTTTGGCATGGTCGCTACGAGTGCGAGAATACACCAAGATGTCGCCCACAAAGACCACGATAAAACAGTCCAAATAGAGGTGGAAAACCCTATTGATCAGAGCCATGAAAACAGCGGGCGCGTTCGTAAGACCGAACGGCATAACAAGGTACTCATACAGACCATACCTGTTACGGAAAGCTGAACGAGGTATGTCTCATGGTCTAACTCGCACCTGATGATAATCCGATCTCAGGTTGATCTTAGAGAAGACCTTTGCTCTTTGGAGCTGGTCGAAGAGATCATCTATTCGAGGCAGTGGATAACGGTAATTGACCGTAAGCTGATGTAATCCACGCATAGACGTAAGGTTTCATCCACCTTCTTGGCAAAAAGCACGAGCGAACCCCCATCGTCCACACTAATGACACACTTTAGAGCTGTCGAAACGGACACTCTGGTTGTCACTGCCCTGATGAGAAACTTCGAGAGAACACTTCTTGCCACCGAAAGAACTATTGCCCTGACGCGGCACTGGTCCTCTATGCCCGGTACTATTGTCGTCCCACGGGTTACGCTCAGTGATAAGAGTCTGATTAACTATTGCAGAAAAAGTAAGCAGGCGAAAGACATTCACCTGCGTACGGATGGCATACTAGAGCCCATCCTCGAAACGTTTAGCACGTGAAAGCTCGTCAGCGGCTAAAAGCGGTGCAAAGCGCTGCAACTCCGTAAAACGCACTGAATATTCCATAACTGACATAGAACCCTGCTCGAGATGCATGAACTCTCTGGCTCTGTCAACTTTCAGCGTCTTGAGGAAAGAACTAATCATAGAAGACAGTCTGGAAGTCAACCCATAACATGCCCTGATGACAACCGGTCTGGGTAATCACATCCCACCAACGCTTAGCCGAATCCCGAAGCATGTATGTGGCAAGCTTGACCCTTCACTCTGGAGGCGTCTCCAGATGCTCAAAGATGGATAGGGTGGCTTCAAGCCAAGATTCAGCAACCTGCGGACCGCCATCCCCTGAGAAAGTAGGGGGATGCTGCTGCTGGAACTCACGAGTCAGATCAGCCATCATGGGTGCAAGCCATGGAGCACCATGCATGGACTGCATCAGACGTAGGAAACTATCACGAACTTGGGCATCGGTGCCCAAATCCGGTACAGCAGGCGGTGCCTCGAGTGGCACTCCTGAAGGTAAGACTGGCAGCTCAAGGCCCACCACGTCTGGAGCATGGTCGTCGCCACCTTCCTGACGTACGATACGAGGACGTTGTAGCGGCATTGGTCTACAAATGCCAAGCACAAGCCTCAGAACAAGCTTAAAAGCAAGGAGATAGCATCACTAGCGGAGGCAGAACATAAGAAAACTCAATACCCAAGGCATACTACCCCAACTACCCCAACTCTTCGAGGTAAGACCGACGGCTCAAGGCCCACCACATCTGGAGCATGGTCATTGCCACCTTCCTGGCGTACGATACGAGGACGTCGTGGCGGCATTAGTCTACAAATGTCAAGCACACGCCTCAGAACAAGCTTAGAAGCAAGGAGATAGCATCACTAGCAGAAGCTGAACGTAAGAAAAATCACTACCCAAGGCATGCTACCCCAACTACCCGCTTAGACGGCCAGGTATCGGTAAGTGCTCAAGTATAAGTTTCATTTCATTTTTCATTTCATTTTCCAGGTTCACTCCTTTGCCTTTCAAAAGTATGACAAGGCGAGATAAGGATGTGCAACCATTTCATTTTAGATGTCATGATTCACATTATAATGGATAGTCATTTCCAGTGAATCAGTGCCCATACACCTATCACTAGAAACGACACCCATTTATTTATAGCATAATGGTTCGACTTGGTAAATTACTCATCCCAACCCATGAGGACCCATACACCTCATGAATTGAGACAGACAATCACTCAATCGCAACCAAGAGTAAAACATTAACAAGCAACTATTACAACATCACCCAACAATCACAAGTATATCAAGCAATGCAAAACAGTGAAATGCACCTATATGACATGGCAATATGCATGACATATGAATTCTAGGTGCCTATAATGATGCATGTAACAATGCTCTTTGCCCTCATATCATCGGGCCAAGAGTGAAAGAAAATCCTCAAACATTGTAATAATCAACAACACCACACAGCATGTGCGTCACCCAACGGTGAAATAATATCAACTGTAATAGGCAAAAGCAAAACAACAATTATAATTTAGGCAACTTGGTTTTTACCCCAAACATGGGTTTGCGACGCACAAGAACGGCTTATGACCAAGTCTCAAGCGTTCCGAATCTCCAATCTATTACCCTCAAATAGTAAAGCAAGAAAAGAAATCACCTATGATACTTTGTGACGTCTCGGACCCGGATGCCACTTGATGGGTGTCCCGAGCCCGGTGGGTCACATGGCCTCAAACGCATCTCCACGAACGCCAGAGGCTGCCGACTAGCAGCGAGGGCCTAGGGTATATGTCTGTGGGGAGACTATACCCTCATTACCAAAGTGTAGCGCAACGGGTGAAAGTAAACATAGGTAAATAGCGGAAGCAATACAAGTAAACAGAAGGCACCGCGGAAAATAGAGACAGCGGGAATAATAACTGAAACAACTGGAATAACATTCAACAATACAACAACAGATGATGATATGTCATGTACTAGAAAATTGGAAAACATGGATACAAGACAACAGGCATAACATGTTCCACAACAGTATAAAGGAAATAAAAGACTTTCCCAAGCATCCCGAGTTCCAACTCGATCATTTGCTATCAAGCTCCACACTAAACAGCAAGCAATCAAGTGTTTGAAGTCGTATGTTTCTCTTTGTCAACACCTGCAACCATGTAATCTACTTCGGGTACCAAACGGCGCCCGGAGAGGGTGTGAGATAAATCTCAGTGGGTCAAACGGCGCCCGAAGAGGGTGTGAGATAAATCTCAGTGGGTCACCACCAACGGTGTCTATAACATCCAACCAGTGTAATGAAAATGTAACAGTGTGCAGGCATGCATATATAAAGCAGTACAATGTAACTAAATACCCCAGTACCTGCTTCAGCCCTCGACTGGTGTCTGAACGCAACCAGTCTATTTATTTAATCAATTACCGATTTATATTAATAGGTCACGTGAGGCATGGCCAGCACTGACGTAGTCTCATTATGGTGTAGATAGTGAAAGTTCCAAGGTAATGACCACGGCAACGTAGACCTCAATGGTCGCCAACTCAGTAGTAATTGTAGCCTGGCATGGGGTAAGAGGGTAATTCAAGGAGCATATTAAAAGGCATTCCTGTTATGTAAAATAATTGAAAGAGGGAGAAAAGATGAGCAAACTGTGTATATAGAATATAGCAGCAGAATTACAGCAGAAAACAGAGCAGAAAACACAGCAGAAATATAGGAAAATACAGTAGGGTGGTAGGGGAAGGAGAGGAAGGGAAAAAGAAGAAGTAACCCGCAGGAGAAGACCACCCTCCTGAGAGCCCAGCCGAGATCACCGGCGAACCTGCTGCCAAGCAATTGCTAAAATGATTTTGTGTCCCTCTATAAACACCGACCCCCTTTATTTAAAGGCCCACCCAACCCCCTCTAACAAACTAACAGCTTTTAGGTGGTCCCCCTCCAGCCAAGAATATTCCTCTCTCTCCTCTAACAGCCCAACAACCTCCAGCCAAATATATTCTCCTCTCTCCTCTAACAAACCAACAACCTCCAACCAATAACAATAACACCTAGACAGCCCCCTTTATTCCTAACAATTCCCTCCCACCTAAAAACCACCTTGTCCTCAAGGTGGAACAAACTCAACCTTTGTTCGGCTGTGCATTGGGACAGCAGCACCTGGTGGCGGCTTTGGTGGAGGCCTCAGTATCATTGCATCTTCATTGGAAATCAGCAACACACTTGGGAAAATTAAGACAGTCAGTGCAAGTGGTCCGTATTCCTCTTTGTCCTTCCTTCGGTCCCCAACAACTAGTACAGGATACTCTAATTGTTGTGCAGCACAATAGGTCTTCATTTCACCATAAATCTCAGCCAACCCCTCAAGCACAATGTCCACTTCTTTAGGCTGTTTTGGTTGTCCAGCAGCTATAGCAGTTCGCCATACACAAAATTCAGTGCCAATTGCATGAGGTTGGCAGTCTAAAACAGTCCCCACAGCTTGTGTATAAACTTTAATGGGCTCCGAAACCGATCTCCCGTAGGCATCACCAGCAAAATTATGTACCTTGGCTTTCAGAAGTGAGAAGTTAGCAGCAACAGTTGAAACATAATATAACTCCGTCCGGTGCAGTGGTTCTTGTACCATTTTACCCTTTTTTCTGTCACAAGCATCCCATGGAATGCCAACCGGCTTCAATCTTTCTTTAACATGATTCTCATAGAAAGAAGTTAACAGCCAATTGAGCAAATTAGAGCAATCAAGGTAGAGGGAGAACTGCTGGCCACATTTAATTGCGGCTGAATAAGAAGTAGGCCAAAAAAATGATCCCTTGCATCCCAATTGAAGCCCAATATCACCATGATTCGCGCCTCTCCAATTAAAATAGGTGGATAATGTTTCCAATACAATACAACGTTGTAAGCTTTAACACCACAAGATCCTGATTCTGCTCCGTTTATGAGTACTCCCACACAAATTCCGGAAAGAACCTTACGGCCAAACCCGAATCTTCTGCTTCTAATCCAACTAAAATCATCTGCAAATGAATCCTCTCCCAGAATGCACATATAAACAGGTCTGAAACTACCTGCTCCAAGACTGTTTGAAGGAGCAAAATCTTCCGTGACAGCCCTAATTTCAGTAAAGCTTTGTTGTCTCTTCACCTTTCTGTTGTCACCACTTTTAGAACTAGTATCGGGACTGCTCCTTTCCAGTTTATCCTCGTTTGAATTCCGATCAATAATTACCTCTTCTGGTTGTTCTGGAAGGAACGCAAACTTCTCCTTTACGTCTTCCAAAGCCTGTGTGGGCTGCTGCTTGTCATACTGCCATTGAAAGAACTCCCACTGCTCCGTGTCGTTCCCATATTCCTTCATCAATGCTGGCTTCAACTGCTCCCAACTCACATCAGGGTTTTCAGACAACCAAGACAAGAACCAGCGCAGAACCGTGTACTCCATACTTAGCTGCGCCCAATGTATTTTCATGTCCTCTGCTGTTTGAAAAAACTGGAAATATGCCTCTGCTTTCGTGATCCAACCCAATGGATCTTCTCTAAAAAAATAAGGCAGCTCAACCTTATTTGTCATTCTTGTCAGACTTTTTGTTCGATCAAAAGCCTTCAGCAGCTTGCTTCCACCTTGTCTGCAACCTTCCTCTGCGTTTTTGCACCTGCATAGATAATCAGTGTACTCCCAGTCACCGTAATATGTTCCTCCAACAACTCTAGTCCCAAACGGCCCTCTGTTGTGTGCTTTTCGAAGCCATGAAACCTGGGCGGAGCGTTCTCCGCAGTTCGCTGCGTCTGAACACTTGCAGATTGCAGGAATTCTGCTTGTTCTTAAACCAGCTTCTCTAAACCTTCCTGAATAGTCTTTAACGTCCGTTGTACTTCTTCCGCAGCCGATTCGATATTAGCAAGGTTGTTCTTCATCCTGTGGTGGAGTTGATTATGCTCTGACTGTCCTCTAGCGCTCGTTTTTTTTTTCCAGCTTTGATCGCCTCTCAGTTGTGCTTGTGATGTCAAGCAGCGAACGAAGGCCTCGCAGGTCTCTCTCCAGCGAAGGCGATTCCCCAACGATCTGTACCTGAGCGTCTGAGTCTCCCTACACTAATCGCAGTTCTCCAGCGGCAATCGGTTCCCCAGCTCTGATGCAACAAACTCCAGCAGTTATCGACCACACAACTCGTGCGCTTCCTCCAGCCTTACAACGATCCCCTAGCTGCATCTGTGGCACTCGATACAGAAGACGCCAAGGAGCAGCGGCTTCCTTACAACGTCCAGCCTCAACTGCAACAGTCTAATCTTCCAGCGTTCGGGACTTTTTCCAGCAATACGTACCCAGGCATCCGAGCCTCCCTGCAGCAATCGTGGTTTCGGCTGCGTCCGTTTTCTTCCTCAACAGACACGTCACACAGTCCAGGCGTCTACGTTTCTTTTTTCTTTCAACAAACAGCACCTCCAGGTAAAAGTCGCACGTTCTGGCCAAACAACGCTTTCAAGAAAGAGCCGCAGAAAACAGTTCCACAGCATGAGTTCCCTCTTCGAACGTCTCTCCCACAAAGTTCCCCAGCAGAGTCGCCAAATTGTTATGTAAAATAATTGAGAGAGGGAGAAAAGAGGAGCAAACTGTGTATATAGAATATAGCAGCAGAATTACAGCAGAAAACAGAGCAGAAAACACAGTAGAAATATAGAAAAATACAGTAGGGTGGTAGGGGAAGGAGAGGAAGGGAAAAAGAAGAAGTAACCCGCAGGAGAAGACCACCCTCCTGAGAGCCCAGCCGAGACCACCGGCGAACCTGTTGCCAAGCAATTGCTAAAATGATTTTGTGTCCCTCTAAAAACACTGACCCCCTTTATTTAAAGGTCCACCCAGCCCCCTCTAACAAACTAACAGCTTTTAGGTGGTCCCCCTCCAGCCAAGAATATTCCTCTCTATCCTCTAACAGCCCAACAACCTCCAGCCAAATATATTCTCCTCTCTCCTCTAACAAACCAACAACCTCCAGCCAATAACAATAACACCTGGACAGCCCCCTTTATTCCTAACAATTCCACAATAAGGTGTCTACCGAATCCAAGGTGATCGTCCAAGGTAAGACGGGGCTAAGCAGAGACAGGGCCCTATGGGCTGTAACCATGGCACCTACTTGTCAATGTTGGATCCAATGAGTGTATCCAAGGCATCCTGTAATAATATGGAGGGATCCTACGGTGTGGGCATCCAAGAACAGACAAGGATCGGGATCTAGGTGGGTCTCAACCTATGCAAGTCGTATCCTTGAATCGGAATGGGGTTCCTGAGTGCTCATGGTATTCTCCAATTAGAATCCAAGGCGAGCTCGAGTCAGGTCATTCCTATGTAATTATGAAATCATGTAATATTTCCTTCAGTTCGAGTCTTGCTTTTCATTAGTGTGATAAGGTAAAGTAGCATGCAACCTTTTTATCAAGTCATTTGGTTCAAGCCTTGCCTTTTATTAGTGTGACAAGGACAAGTAGCATGCAACCATTTTAATCCATTTAGGGCATATTCCATAATTTAAGGTTCATTCTGCTACCTTCCATTAATGTGGTAAGGGGTGCTACGAATATGCAATCAACTAATCATTAACATTTAATTATCAATTTGAAGCACTTACCTTAGGCAGGTCAAGTGGTACGCATACATACATGGTACTTGTCATTATGCAATTCACAATATAAATCAAGCCAATTAATATAAAAACGCTTACCCTTAGAGAAATCAAGTCAAGGCAAAACTGAACGGCAGCGCAAACGTGTCAAAACACTAAACAACAATTATGGCATAACCTTCGACATGGAAGGGATGGAGTTGTGGTTATAACCACCAACAATTAATCAAGTATTTGGAAAGAGCATAACCATAAGATTCTAACAAGCATAAGCATGGCATATTAATTCCATAAACAGCACCCGATGAAATCAGTGGGCCCCACACAACAAATCCAAAATCAACAAACTTTAGAGATAAGTTATAGACCGCCCACCTTAGGCTTGTACGACTCTCCTCTGGTATCGGCCCTTGATTTGCCTCGGATCGGAGTAGATCTAAGAAAAGGTGAAAAACACTCAAACCATGATAACTAAGTCGAGAGCAAAAGAGAGGAAGAACGGCTCAAATGAACTCGAGTACTTACCGTTGCGCATCCAACATGACGAACGGAAGCTCAATCGGTTGTCGGATGATGAAAATCTCTTAATCCAAAGTTTAGATCTTCAAAAAGCTCCAAATTGAGAGAAAAAGGGGTTAATCCCACTTGTTCTTGTATTAGGAGGAAGGAGGATTAATAGATCATTAAGAGCAAAATTGTAAATTTATCCAAAAAATTAGTATGTGCACGGTTTGTCCGCACGATTGTATGGGCAAAAGAGGCACTTGCACGGTTAGGCCGCACGGCTGTGCGCCAACCGTGCGAGGTGGCTCTGTCCGGAAAAACGCAATCCGCACGGTGTGGCATTCCTGCACGGTTTACACTAAACCGTGTGCCAGACCTGTTTTTCCCAAAAAGATGAGTTTCAGGCTCCGAATTTTCCCCGGACACCCCTGAGACTTTTACTAACCCATTAGACATCCATAAAAGGTCCAAAGTACAGATTTAGACCGAAAATTAAAAGATCCATACCTGAGTGAAAAACTATGTTCTTACAGATGGCATGGTCATGTGGGCGAGGAGGGGGGAGGCTGTTGGATTGGTGTTGCCCGATCCGATTGGGCCGAATGCTTGTGGCCCGCAACTGTCGCGGGTCGAGCTTCGTGGTGAGCTCGTTGGGGGTTGCAGGGGGCAACGCGCCCCTGCTCCGGGGGTCTGAGGGTCGAAGGCGGCCGGCCTAATTTTTCCGGCACTGTAGCATCTCTGACTACTGTAGCGGAGCTGACCGACCGACACCGACAGGCATTGTAGCAGTGCGGACTTCGGAGTCAACTTTACTGTAGCGATTTTGACTTCCTGCCGGCAGCCACTGTAGCTCTTTTGACAAAGCCAGTCGTCATTCACTGTAGCGACGCGGACTCACTTTTCGAACAGTGATCGTCTTCTCCATTGTTTTTGTTATTGGTGAATTCCACTTACCTCAATGTGAGGTGAAGACATTCTTTTATAGATGAGTAAAACTAATTACAAGGAGGGTAAGTCCGATGTAGGACTCAAAAATACCCATTAAACTGAAATGGGGTCCAACCCTCCCCCTCAAGCTGAACATGCCCAGATTGGATTGAGTCCCACAAAGAAAAAAGAAGACAAGACACAAAGACTATCTCAGACTCCCCCTCAAGCTGGGCCATGGAGGTTGTGAATACCCATCCTGGTAGTGAGAGAGTCAAGGCGAGCACCCGGGAGGCCTTTGGTGAAGAGGTCAGCAAGCTGATCCGCCGTCGGAATATGGCCAAAGTTGATATGGTTCTGCTCGAGATGGTGGCGAAGAAAGTGGCAGTCCACCTAGATATGCTTCATTTGTTCATGGAAGACGGGATTGGAGGCAATCTTTGTGGCTGCCTGATTGTCACACCAGATAGGAGCAGAAGTCTGTGCCGAGAAGTCGAGCTCTTGGAGGAGGTGACGGAGCCAGAGGATCTCAGTGGTGACCGTGGCCATGGCGCGGTATTCGGCATCGGCACTCGATCTGGAGACGACAGTCTGCTTCTTGTTGCGCCAGGAGATTAGGTTACCAACGAAGAACACGGCGAATCCCGAAGTAGATTTGCGGGTAGCGAGGCAACCGGCATAGTCCGCATCACAGAAGGCCTCAACATCAAAATGAGCATGATGTGAGTACCAAAGGCCACGTGCAGGGTCTTTCTTGATGTATTTGGCAATGCGGAGGACAGCATCCCACTGAGATCTGGTTGGATGCTCCATGAACTGGCTGACTTTGCCAACGACGCAGGCAATGTCAGGTCGCGTCATGGTGAGGTGAAGGCGTCGGGAGGGGAGGAGTCGTCGGGCCGGCGGGAGGAGTCGCCGGGAGCTGCGCCTGAAGTCGCGCCAGGAGCCGGGGCTGGCGCTGGGTGAAAGTGCCGGGAGGGGAGTCGTGCCTGGAGTCGGGGGCCGGGAGTCTCGCCGGGAACCGGGGCTGGCGCTGGGTGAAGGCGCCGGAAGGGGAGCCCCGCCGGGAGAGAGGACCGCCGAGAGGGGAGCTGCGCCGGGAAAGAGGCCGCAGGGAGGGGAGTCGAGCAGGAGAGATGGCCGCCGGGAAGAGCCTGAGGGGAGAGAGGCGGGGCCGGACAGAACCGGGAATCCGCTGGGAGGGAGGGTCGGGATTAAGATCCCTCTGATACCATGTTATTGGTGAATTCCCCTTACCTCAATGTGAGGTGGAGACATTCTTTTATAGATGAGTAAAACTAATTACAAGGAGGGTAAGTCCGATGTGGGACTCAGAAATACCCATTAAACTGAAATAGGGTCCAACAGTTTTATAGCCCATTTTCGGGCTAGAGTTACTACTGAAAATCCTCTGTAATTTTGTGCTCCCGAATAGTGAAATTTTTGCCTCTCCCGTGGACGTAGGGATTATTCCCGAACCACGTAAATCGTTGTGTTCTTGTTGCTTTTCTTTCTTTCGTTTTCTCGTTTCTGTCGTTGTGTCTCCCGACGATTCCGCAACAAAGACCTCGAGGGGCTTCAAAAATTGAGGGTTGTTGGGCAAACAACTGGTGTATATCCCTGTGTTGTGAAGGATCCAAGAGGAGGGGTTGGCGGGGCAGAAAAAAATGGCAGTATCTGCTGAAGAAGTGGGCCCGCCCAGGCAAGAAGTTGTCAATTCCGGTAGGGAGGTGATGATGTTCTCCGGGAGAGCAGCCCCTTGGAGGGTGTGGAAATCATTGTTTGCCCAGAATTTCATAACCATAGATCGCCAATTTATGTTAACCTCCCCGAGGGTGCGTAACCATGCAACTTTTAAAATCAAATCCATGCTCCCAATATCCAGAACATGAGCGTCAAGGGAGCAAGTATAGGTGCTCATAGTCAAGAGTAATCGGGAATAGAGGCCATGGGAGAAGAGGTGATGACCATCACCTAGCTTGACACACTGCTTGCGGAAGGAAAAGACGGGAAGGTCGGGTAAGGAGGTGAGTTTGGGGGAAATAAAATTATGTGTGGCTCCAGTGTCAATGAGAACCAAGAGAGGAATGTCACCAATTTTCCCATCAACTTTCATGGAAGAAAGCTCTTCATAGGTGGGGCCCGAGAGGGTAGTAGGGGGGCATGCTGATGGAGCACCTGACATTCGGCCGACTCAATGGGTGTGTCAGTAGGAAGTGAGTCGTCAGAGAGAGGGGCTTTGGGTAAAACAGGTGAAGGTTCATCTTCAGCAAGCAGGAGAACACGGATGTTGGAAGCAGGGCATTTGTGCATGGGAGTAAAGGGGTTGTCACATCGAAAACATAAGCCCTTTTTGCGGCGTTCCTCCCATTCCTAGTTGGATAATTGACGAACACCATGGCCTGCTGGTAGGGCTTGACGAAGGGGTGGTGGATGGGGGTCGGGTGGTGTAGGTGTTGGGCGTTTGTCGTGGCGGAATGGAGGTGCAAGGGGCTGGTGGAAATCGGGACGATGGAGGGGATTGCCATCACGGAAGGTATGTGAGCGGGGAGGAGTACTGCGAGTGGGGAGCCCCAGTCCCTTATGTACGGCAAGCTCCACATGGCGAGAGAGACGCATGGTCTGGAGGCGCGTCTTGGGGTTATGAATGCGCACCCAGTTGCAAATATCCTCCCGCAGTCCGTGCAAAAAATAGCCAACGTATTGTTGCTCCGATTGGCAAGGTAAAAGAAAGGCTAAATATTCAAATTGATCAATATAATCTTGGACAGAACCGAGCTGATGAAGAGCACCCTGTTCTTCATAAGGGTTATGGATATCCAAACCGCTAAAACGTTCCATGAGCTCTTCTTTAAAGGCAGGCCAAGTTATATCGAGGCGAACCTCCAGCAGAATGGTGAACCAGTGAATAGGCAAAGGAAACTTTGTCGGTCTCTGCAGTGTGGTGGAGGCGAAAGAAAAGGTCGGCACGAGTGAGCCATCCCTGAGGATCAGAACCATCAAAGACAGGTAAGTCCACATGGCGAGGTGGAGGCTGACGATTCAAGGGGTGATCTGGAGGAGCAGAGAAGTCCGGAGCCCGCTGTTGAAGGTGGGGTGGAGTGGTGTCCAGGGAACGCTGGGCGGAACCCCTTGAGAGAGGATTGAGGGTCAATGTCCTTTGTTGGAGCTTTGTCATACCGGCGCAACAAGCTGGTGATATTCTGCAAACTCCTGGGCTTGTTCAATGCGAAAACGCGTGAAATCCTGGCGATCCTGAGCCGCCTTTGCCTGACTGACCTGCTGCCAGGATTGTTGATTGGTGGTGAGATTATTCATCGCTGTTGTGAGGGCTTTAATGGCAGAATCGAGTTTGAGGTCCAGTTTGTCAACGTGTTGTTCGATACCATCGAAGCGAGCTTGATGGCGGGTCTCCATTGCCGGCAGAAGCAGCACCGGACAGCAGAGTCAGAGGGCAAGTCGGACCAAATGGTAGAGAAGAGGTCACCAGGAAAAATTCTAAAGTATATTAAAGCTTCCTTTAACAGGAGTTGTAACTTGTAACAGGAAAGTAACTGAGAATAAAAAGGGAAATATACTTACAGGCAAAGAAGTTTCTCTCCTGTCCCAAGCCCAAGGCCGAAACTAATATTTCTCCACACACTCCCCCTCCCCTCGTGCCCCTTTCTTATAACTAAGGCTGGAGAGAATCTCCAGCAAACTGCCTGGGGACCACCTGGGCTGTTAGAGCAGTTTGTTAAAGTTGGGGTCCACTTGAATCTGTTTGAGCTGGTTGTTGTGGCTGGGGACCACCACAATCTGTTGGAGGATGTTCATGGTCCCTTTTACCCCTTTTGGAATATACTTTCTAGGTGGCGGTAGGAGTGGGTCTATCAGCAAGCGAAAGAAATCATCAATGGAAGAGAGAGAACAGACACAAGTGGGTGACCATGGAGGTAGGGGAGATCCAGCAAACAACCTGGAAAAGACTTGCAAGCTAGGGAAAAGGGTTAAGTCCAGCAGGTTGACACCTCTAGGCAGTCTGTCTCTACAAAGCACACAATTCGTCAACAGCTCCTGAAATACAACAACTACCAGTGAAAAGATAGCAAAACATTGTAAATCATGAGTGATATTGTTGAATGATATAGACTGAGCAAATTACAAGGAACAAATATCACATAAGACAGTGTAATGCCACCGGTGTCGAACCCAGAAATTGGCATAGAGGACCTATCTGTCACAATAACAGCAACATCATGAGAGGTCATACGATAATAATAGAGGTGACGTGATTAGAGGCATTGAAATCGACCAACCATGTATTATGATGTTGAGATAGACAGGCAACACAAGCATCAGAATGAGCTACGCTAATACAAGAGGCGGATTTTACAGATCGAGACCGCATATGTCAAAACACCTCCTCAAAAACCTTGACCATGTGTAGAGTGTCGAAAGCAACGGCGGATGACTCGGCAACAACGACCAAAACATGACAGGATCGGCCAGTGGACTGAACACTCTCTGGGCAACCATGACATTGTTGACAGGTGTCGATGGTGTGATTTTGCATGCCACAACGGTGGTCATAGTCGACCAAGATTGCCGCCACCAGAGCAACAACCTCCACAACTACTGCCACGGGATATGAGAATCGTGCACTCAAAGAGATCAATAGGAGCTATACTGGCAGATGAGTGACTGGTCTTGATAAGGCGGCTATAGACTTACGACAAAAGCAAAGAAGTAGGGTTGAAGGGCATCTATGTTGTAGTGTTGAACTTTGGGTTCAACCTCCAGAGTATGGAGAAAATAAATGATCGTTCACATTGAATTCGCATTTCTTTTGGAGTTTGGGGAACGAGCCACATATTAATAATCTCGTCCACAGTATTCTTTCAGTCAAAATAATATGCAAGAATCAGCCAAGGTCCCTATCGAATGACAAATAACTATTGAAAAAGATAAATCACTCTATATAATTTTTTAGCACTTTTGGCCACATGCTCAACTCACGTGTCCATCGAATTGAGATTGAAGGCGAAGAACTTGTTATCATCAATTTCCCAAGAAGCATATGACGAATTCATTTGATCTAGAGGACCAACAAGATGATCATAGCTGCCTATTCCCTTTAAAGAAACGATAATTTTCTTCCACCACGTGGCAAAATTTGAGGAATTAAGGTGCTCATCTACCAACCAAGAGGACACCATAACCATCTCATGTTAGGTAGCAGTCTCGTTTGTGCTAGTCACAGTGATGAACAAAAGAATTGTCCAGAAACAATGCAAATGGCAGGATAAACTAGAAACAAAGGGACTTGCTGAAGTATACAGTGATCATCACAGTGGAGTAATGAGATCCATTCCATCATCAAAGGAAAAAAATGGCAGAGGTGTAACAGCCCAAGAGAGAGCGCAGCAGGGAGGCACTGCCTTGTGAGGGGCGCGACTGGGCAGTGAGGCTCAGCAACGCTGTTCAGCAGGGTGATGTGGCCTGGCGAGAGGCGTGGCAAAGTGAGAGTCGCGTCAAAGAGAGAGGGTGCCGACAAGGGTCGAGTAGGGTTCCAGGGGAGCTCTAGAAATGCATCCTAGGGTTTGGCTCTCATGCCATGTAGCAGGAAAAAACCAGAAACTGTATCTCTCAAGTGAGTTTGAGCCTCTATTTATAGATCACGATAAGAGATGCAAGTCTAGAAATAGGTGAAAAACTCAAGATTTTAACACATGGGGTAAGGGAATTGGATGAACCTAGACACACAAAATGAATCTAGATATATTTTCTTTAACAAAACCCATTTTTGTTAGTGACCTAGTTGGGAACTCGTCAATGCCCTTTAATACAAGTTATTTCCATCAAAAACAATTATATTTAATTTGAACAACTGTGATAAACATCAGCTTGAACTACAATCATCATTAAATCATTTAAAAAACAGTCTTTTGCAGCAATCAAAATTTAATAATCATATGGACTGTATTATGAACAACAAAGCCACAGAATTGTTAAAATTGCCCAAAGATTTTTTCCCCAATCTAGACTGATACAGAGTACCGAAAGTGATCACTGAAAGTATCAATGGCATGGGAAAAAATAAAACAAATGTTTGCATCCAATTCATCATATTACCTCCCGGTAGACATAGTTGGGTGGACGGCTTCATCTTTGACAGCACCCAATAGACCCTCTGCAGAAATAGAGTTACTTCACCAGTGAAAATAAACTACAAAGGAAGCATATAAGATCAGCAGAGAAGGTTGTGAAGTTCTAAATTAAACTATCAGATAGGAAATAACAGGGGACAGTGCCCCAGCACAGAACACCCCCCTCAACCAATAACCGTATGACTGAATGTAGTGAAACATCTCCTTGCAATTTACTTTATTGCCCTTAAGATTTAAAAAAAAAAGTCAAAAGGCTATAAAAACTATTATTTTTCCATATTTTTTTATTTGTTTTTTTAACAAAAAAAAAAGATAGCAACTTCAATGGCAGCTCAATTGGATCAGATTTGGGATTGGATGATATTCAAGATGTCTCTTTGGGATTTTAGTTTTGAATGATGTGCAAAGGTGTGATTTGTAGACTTCCAGAAATTAGTTTCTCTCTTTTTTGACATTAACATTATTTTTTCCTTTACACTCCTATTGCTTTATTTATTTCTCCTTTTTCATTTTAGTATAGTTTTATTTCTTTTTTTTTTTCAAGACATCTTGTCTTCCTACATAATCTCTCTCTATTTCCAGTATATTTTGAAAGGAACGCCAAAAAAAATAACATACATTTAACGAAGAGTATAAGAAATACTCTTATTAAAAGAGATATAGGTGGACCCAAGAGGACCCTTAAACAAATCATTCAAGGTGATCTTATTCTAAATGGTTTCAATGAAAATATGGTCTTCAATAGAGCTAATTGACGACGTTTGATCCATGCAGCTGGCCTCATTTAATTGGGTTTAAGGCTTGTTTGTTGTTGTATAATAAATACTCTACCACACTACTTATGCTAATAATACTTTGTACTTACTTGAAGAAGACCTTCTTTTAATGATGGCCTTGATTTTACGCCGCTTCTTAAGCACGGATTGCAGGTGTTTCTTGGCAAACTTTCTAGCCTTCTTTCCCAGCTTCCCCATCACCACAATAATAGCAGTAGTAAATCTGGAAAAAAAACACTGAGCTTTTATTTATAGATGCGGCACCCACTTGAATGCTCAACTCAGAATCATGAAAATAGAGTAATAAATATTTGAAAAGTATACCTATTTTCTGCTCTCTCTCTCTACAGTAGCTTTTTCACTCCCGCTGCAAGGGAAGGCAGAAAATCAGAGTTAATAATATGTTGTACAGCAATAAAATGGTATTAAAATCAAGCAGGCATAATCAAGGTAGTCAAACTCAAGAGTCTACTTAGACTCATTCAAGACCAGTAAACTCAACTCGTTGACTCGACTCGTAAACTCGTAAGAGTCTACTTCAATAAAAAAATACTCTAGAGAAAACCGTAACTTTCATGCTGTTGCCCCTCCTACAGATCTTTCCACAACACCCGCGAACATATTCCGCTTAATAGTGAACAAATAGGCCACCATCACACTCTAGCGACTTCAAAATCAATTAAATCAATTGAACAAAAAAAAAATCGGTCCTCCTAAAACTTAATTTTGTAGCAAGAATGTCCAGACCTAATTGCACTAAAAAATGAATTCGAGCTTTGCACATAATCTCTAAAAGAGTCATCTCAACATGAAAGTTTTCACAATCGGATATTAAAATTGGAACTCAGAGCAACAGCAATTCATAGAAAAAAATAAAATTGGTATTGAAACCAACAATTCACATCAGTTTGGCCAGAGACAAACAATTCACATTAAAATCAACTGCACTAAAAATAAACTCTAAAATAAAATAAAATTCAGGCACCGGTTCATATTAAATAAACTCTAAAATAAAATAAAATTCAGGGACCAACAATTCACATCAGTTTAGCCCGAGAGAAATAATTCGCATTAAAATCAGCAGTATTGGCTAGTTTGGCAGGGATGATACGGAAAGAAAAGAAATGATATTGAGAGCAGAAATTTGTTTCTCATGTTTGGCGAGATAATTTTAAGGGGAGAGAAATGATAAGGGGAGAAATGGAGATAAATAGATTTCTCTCCTGCTATTGTTTTTAAATCACTCCAAATTTGGGATGATTTGGAGAGAAATGATGGTGGAGGGTAGTTAATATTTTAAAATTCCAATTTTATCTCTATTTTCTACATGTATCACAATAGAATTTCTTTTCTTTTCTTTTAAAAAGATTCACCATGGTGATAAATTCAAATCATTTATTTTATTTTACTAAAATCTCACCAAACACAGTGTAAATATAAAATTCAGCCCGCAATTCACCTTAAATAAACTCTAAAATAAAAATAAAAAATCACATAAAGAGGGGGATGGAGATCTTACGACAGAACTCACCTTGAGCGATTTCCGCGTGGGTCGTGGGATGCAGTGCCGAAGAAACAGAGGCAAAGAAAGAATAAACCCTAAACACTTGTGTCTCGCAGTGTGTGATGGGAGGTCGAGGGCTTCCGGGCCGGGTGTGCGAGTCGAGAGGCTACCGCGGTTCGTGCCGTCGTGGGCGAGGTAGTGCAGGCGGAGCAGAAGGGGTCGTGCGTGCGCGGCGGCGCCAAGGGGTCGTGCCGGCGTGAGAGGCATCAGCGACTAAAAAATCAGCCCCCGTTTTTTACACTGAAATTTTAGTAAAAAAAAATTGATTTGATAATTTATAAAAAAAAAATGGAAACAAATAATTGTAATTTCTATCTTTATGTTTTAATCAATAATTTAGTAAAATAAAAAAAATGATTTAGATTTATATCCATCATATTTGGTGACAATTTTTAAAAGAAAAGAAAAGAAATTGTTTTGGTGCAAATGAAACATATAACATGTTTGTCCAAAATCAACAATTTATATTAAATGACAAAAATAACCTTTTTTTAAAAAAATGTATTTTTATTACCTTTTTTATGACAAATCAAAACACATTAATTTTGATTTTAATCAATCGTTATCTTTCATATCACCAAAACTAGGTAAATATTAAACTATCAACATATAATACAGATTTTAAAATTTTTAAAAATTAAAAAGATAATCAAAATTATGTATATAATTTATTAATTCAAAATTATTAATTCAAGGTAATCAAAATTATAAATTCAAAATCATGAATTCAAAATAATTATTAATTCAAAATAATTACTAATTAAAAACATTTATTAATTCAAAATTATTAATTCAAAGTATTTATTAATTCAATTTTATTTATAAATTATTTATATAAACAATTAATTCAAGATAATCATAATTATTTATAATCAAAATTATCTAAAATCATAACTTTTTATAAATTATTTATGATTATTTATATACACATAATTAGTTATAATCGGAATTATTTACATACACATTATCAAAATTATTTATATTTGATTGTTATTATTAAAAAAAGGTTGGGTACAACCATCAAATGACGTCTCACGCATGATACAGGGAAAATCCACAAACAAACGGTCTAGGGACTCGACCTCGTGACCAGTGCCCCCAAACAATATTTTCATGGTTATTTAAATATTTTGTTTGCCCATGCATGGAAATTAATAATATTGTTTGCCTCATTAAAAAAATTTTGTTTGTCCCATGAAAATATTATTTGTTGTTATTATTAATAATTAAAATTATGTTCATTTATATAAATATTAATGTGGAATGGTGCGACAGTTTGAGGGAATAAAAGATGTGAACATTGTTTATATAGACATATAAGGATAATATTGAAAATTTAAAAAACACCTCAACCCCACACACCATTTCCGTTTGAATCATCCCAATTTTGGGATGATTCGAAACGAAGGGTTGGAGAGAAACGTTTCTCCCTGTTTCTCCCCCCTCATATCTCCTTCATCAACTTTTGTCTCACCAAATGAGCGAAATCATTTTCCATCGCTCTGAATCATTTCATTTCTTCCCAACTCTCCCCTGCCAAACGAGGACTAAAGGTTGGGTTACAACCGTCCGGGAACTCGACCCCGCAACCGGTGCCAAAAAAAAACCAGCTTGCGTTTTTAAATTTGAAAAATAATAATAATTAGGGTTTCTAGTTCACGAGTTCGACCTGACGACTCTGCACATGTGAACGTTTGTGTCACGACCCAGCCCTACTGGTCTCGAGCCGCAACTACCCTAAGTCCGCCTCTATAGGCCAGGGGCTGGCGACAAGCGCCGAAAGCGTAACAATCTCGGGGAGGCTTTCACCCAAGTACCTGTACACACAGCCCACTCAATGCAGAAGTGCAGAGTAAAAAGAAAACCAAAGAACGAATAGCTAAAACCCAACCACAGTCATGCATCGACTTCTAAATAGTAAAAAAAACTAAAGTGCTGAAAAGTACTAACAAGATACTGAACAGAAAAAGGGCAAAACATGTGCTCAACCTGAAAAGTGTCACAACCCGACAACAGGTAAACAAAAGTAAATAGCTAGTGAGTCTCACACCTGAAAGTCCTACTACGAACACTGAACGCAACCCAAGCTCCTGTGACCTCTATGCTCCTTCGTAGTCTCGATCGACCTGTCCATCGTCTGCAAGGGCACACCAAGTGCGAGCAAAGCCCAAGCAGAGATGAGTATAAAGATACTCAGTAGGATGCCCCGAAAGCTCAATGAAGCAACAAAGGAGGTACTAAAACGGTGAGCAGTAGTCAGAATAGAGAACGGTGAAAGAGTACAGTAAACAGAGTGCAGCTCAACCTAACAAGAGAAAGAAAAAAGGCTCATCCGACCAAGAGAAGCTAGACACAGAAAACACGTGGCATACCCCGCGTGTCTTTGCCCCTCCTAAAAGGAGAGTAACTGAACCCAAGGAGAGGAAACGAAAATAGGGTGTATATATATATATATGCTCAACAAGAAACCCGAACGAGTGCGTAAGGGGATCTCCATCTCCAAGCTCAACCCAGGATAAGTCACCAACAGTTCTAATGATATCCATCATCGATGCCCAAACGTCACATACGTCAAAGTTGTCTCATCGCTGAATCGCGCAACTGAGGATCCCGCTCTGGTAACCACGAAGAAAAGTCACTGACTGGCTTCATAGAAATGGCTGAGTCTGAAAGAAGTCGTTGGGTAACCCACTGTCCAACCCAACTGGAGGGTAAACCCCAAAAGTTCTTCAATTGACCCACTGCTCAGCCCTGCTGGTGGGTAAATCCTAAAAGGTTGTCGGGTAACCCACTGCCCATCCACGCTGGAGGGTAAACCCTAAGGTCACTGGGTAATCCACTGCCCAGCCCCGCTGGAGGGTAAACCCTAAGGTCAACGGGTAACTGATTAGTCACTAAAAGTGGCTAATATTAATTGTTAATATCTTTATATTCATTGTTCCAAAGTCCATAAACATTTTTTAGTGCATTACATAAATAGAACTTCATTTCTCTTCTTAAATGCAATTCATGTTTAAAATGCAAATTTGGGCCCAATCATTCATTTGTTTGTGGACAACATTATATTCATTTTCTGAATTTGAAATTTTGGGATATGATTGATCACTTTGTTTGGAACATTTTATCTTTTAGGTCCGATGGATGAATCCCAAAGGAAGATGGAGAATTTTGCGCCTGAAGGCAGAAACTTGCTGGAAAAAGCATAATGGGCCTAAGGCCCATCAACCAAATTTTGGCGCCGTTGCCAGGGACCAAGTAAGTTCCTTAGACCAAAAACCTTCTTTTCTTACCCCCATTCTTCTATTCTCATCCCAATTCTCTTATCTTTTCCCTTTCTCGCTTTTTTTTTTCTTTTGGCGCATGTCCGCCTACACCCGTGATAACTCAAACAGATTAGTTAGGGTGGATACTCCTAGGGCTGGGGAGTCAAGCACTAAAAGAGGTCTATTTCCTTTAGATCCAAATCTTCCTAATACTCCAAATTCAGACGTTGAGTTCGATAGAATGGAGAATCTCCCACAAAACCAAATCATAAACCGGGGAGGGAACCAAAATAACGGGCAAGACCCTAACTTGGGAATTGTTGCAGACCCGACCATGAATGACTACCTCACACCAACCTGGACCAATGCACCCTCATGCATTAGGCATGATAACATAGGATATTCCCAATATGTTTTCAAACCCCATGTCCTGAACCACCTTCCAACCTTTCATGGGATGGAGTCTGAGATGCCTTACCTTCATGTTAAAGAATTTAATGACATTGTCGAAACCATGTGCCCACCAAATCAAATTGAATCTGCTAAAATGAGACTTTTCCCTTTTTCCCTTAAGGACCGAGCAAAGAATTGGTTAAACAATTTGAGACCAGCATCCATTCACTCTTGGGACCAACTTCAACGAGAATTTTATAAAAAATACTTCCCCCATCACAAAACAATTGCACTTAAAAAGAGTATACAAGACTTTTTTGAAAGAGAGGGAGAAACATTCTATGAAACATGGGAAAGGTTCAAGGACACATTAAACATGGTATCGCACCATGGATTCTTAATCCCAGAACAAGTGAGAATTTTCTATGAAGGGTTGGGTCCCGGAAATAAACAATTCATTGATATGATGTGTAATGGAACCTTCAAAAACAAAGCCCCAAATGATACTTACGAGTATCTAGAAAATCTTGCTGAACAAAACCAAACATGGGGAACATCACCATACTATGAGAAGCCACCCAAATCTGGTGAAATGTACAATCTTGGAGAATAAGAAAACCTTAGAGAAAAACTTGCTGCACTCACGAGGAAAGTTGAGGAGATTGATCTTAGGAAGGTCCACAAAACTCAAACTGTTGAGATTGTTTGTACAATTTGTGACAAGAATGACCACAAGACTGATAATTGCCCAACCATTCCTTCCATCAAGGATGTTCTTTTAAGAGGACCACCAGAAGAAGTTAATGCAATGAACTTTCAAAAGCCACAATTCACGAACACCTTCAATCCAAGGTATAATGACCATCCAGGCTTTCGTTGGAAGGACAATCAACAACCAACACAACAACAATGTATCAACCCATACCCTCAACAAAACTTTCAACCTCATAATCAGTTCCAACCACAACCGGTCCAATTCCAACATCCTCATGTCCAATATCAACAACCTATCCAACAACCCATTCAACAACCCATCCAACAACCAAAGTATCCTCCTGGAATAAACCCACAAGCTCAAGCACCAACCCAAAATGTTCAACAAAGCCTACTAGAACAACTGTGCAAACAAATGGACAAAATGAACTCAGAATTCTCATCCATTAAAAAAGAACTTCAAACCATAAAAACTGGAAAGACACTCATGCCCACACAGGCCATTCCACAACAAACATCAAGGGGAGAGACAAGTTTCACTCAAATAACTCACGAACAACTAAAGGCTGTGACAATTTTAAGAAGCGGGAAATCAATTGAAAAACCTGAACAGATAAGTCAGAAACCATGTGAAGCATCAAAATATAATGAAAATTCAAATGAACTACAAGATCAAACTGAAGAAACTAATAATAATGTGAATGAAACAACACTTCAACAAAAAACTCCACAATCTGCACCATTTCCTCAACACATGAGGGAGAAAACCAAGCCTGAATTGAGTGAAACATTGAGGGAAATCTTCTCACAAGTCAAGTTGAACATTCCCCTTCTCGATGCCATCCAAACCATACATTCCTACTCAAAATACCTTAAGGACTTGTGCACTTTTAAAAGAAAATTTTCACATAAAAACCAAGTCCTTTTGGCTGCTAATGTGAGTACCACCATTCAAGGGACCATTCCTCCTAAGATGAAAGACCCAGGATGCCCTTACATAAATGTTGAACTAGGAGAAAACAAAGTTGTCAAAGCCTTGTGTGATCTAGGTGCTAGTGTGAACCTCATTCCTTATGCCATGTACTTTCAGTTAGGGCTCGAAGAACTCCAACCCACATCTGTCACTCTTCAACTTGCTGATCGTAGTGTTCGAGTTCCAAAGGGGATCTTAAAAGATGTTTTGGTGAAAGTTGAAAATTTCATTTACCCAGCTGACTTCATTGTTCTGGACAATCACCCAAGCTTAGGTCCTAGGGATCAAACCCCAATCATACTTGGTCATCCTTTCCTTGCAACAATCAACTCTGTAATCCGAGTCCGAAATGGGAACATGACCATCACCTTTGGGAACATGAGTCTAGACTTGAACATCTACAATGCAAACTCTCAAATTGGGGATGATGAAGAGATCCATGAGGTTAATTGGATTGGTAGTGCTGATAATGAACTCAATGAACATCAAGGAGTTACCAAAGGATGGTTAAGTCAAGAAGAGATTGATTTTCTTTATTCACATGAGGGAAATTTGCCTCCTTGGATTGAATCTCTTTCAGAAAGCTCTATTGATGAATTTCTAGAATCACCAATCAATGATACCATGGTTGAAATCAATAACATTGAGTCCATAGCCATTCATGACACTACTCTGGAAAATTTAGTGGATGAAAATTCTGTTCACAAGGAACCAATTTTGTCAAGAAACCTGAACAAAGAAACTAAGTTCAATACAAAGTCTCATCCATTCTTGGAAAGTCATGACCAATCTGATCTTGAATTTAAAGTCTTACCTTCATCACTAAAGTATGCTTTCTTAGGGGACAATCAATCCTTTTCTGTTGTCATTTCTTCCTCCCTTGAAGCCGATCATGAGATGACGCTTCTAGATGTTCTTAGGAGACACAAGAAAGCCATTGGATGGACCCTATCTGATATCCCTGGGATTAGCCCACTTATCGGGATTCATAGAATTATTCTTGAATCTGAGTCAAAGCCATGTCATCAACCTCAGAGGCGACTCAATCCTAATCTCATGGAAGTAGTGAGAAAAGAACTTTTGAAATTGTTAAAAGCTGGTATCATCTATCCTATAGCTGAGAGTGAGTGGGTTAGCCCAATCCATGTGGTTCCAAAGAAGGCTGGAATCATAGTAATAACCAACAAGGATGGAGAGATGCTTCCAACAGGGGTCAGTAGTGGATGGAGAGTTTGTATTGACTATAGGAAGCTCAACTCTTGTACCAAGAAAGACCATTTCCCCTTACCCTTTATTGATCAAGTCCTCAAGCGAGTGGCGGGTCATCAATTCTATTGCTTCCTAGATGTATTCTCAGGGTATAATCAAATCTAAGTCTCCTTAGAGAATCAAGTAAAAACAAACTTCACTTGTCCATTTGGAACTTTTGCCTTCAAGCGCATGCCCTTTGGGTTATGTAATGCCCCTGGTACCTTCCAACGGTGCATGATGGGAATATTCTCAGATATGGTGGGGGATTTTTTAGAGGTCTTCATGGATGACTTCTTCATCTTTGGGGATACTTTTGAGGGATGCCTTATAAATGTTGAAAATGTTTTTTCAAGGTGCGAGGATAATAATCTCATACTAAATTGGAAAAAATGCCATTTCATGGTAAGGGAAGGACTTGTTCTAGGTCATCTGGTATCTGGTAGAGGGATTGAAGTTGATAAAGCTAAGGTTGACATCATTCGTCACCTTCCCTATCCTAAAACTATTAAGGAAGTGAGGTCCTTCTTAGGACATGCTGGTTTTTATAGAAGGTTCATTAGGAATTTCAGCTCTATTTCTCGACCACTTTGTGCTCTATTGGTAAAAGATGCTCCATTTTTATGGACAGAAAGCTGTGAGGAATCATTCTCTACACTCAAGTCAAATCTTATATCTCCACCTATCATGCAATCTCCAAATTGGAAACTTCATTTCGAGCTCATGTGTGATGCAAGTGATTTCGCTGTAGGAGCAGTCTTAGGAAAACGGTGTGAGAAAACTCTACATGTCATTTCTTATGCAATCAAATCTTTAAATGATGCACAAATAAACTACACCACCATTGAGAAAGAGTTTCTTGCTGTTGTCTTTGCCTTAGAGAAATTCAGGTCTTATCTCTTAGGATCACCCATAATTGTCTTCACTGATCATTCAGCCCTAAAATACCTTTTCCAAAAACAAGATGTCAAGGCTAGAATGATTAGGTGGGTCCTTCTTCTTCAAGAGTTTGATTTAACCATTAAGGATAAAAAGGGTGTTGAAAATATTGTAGCTGATCACCTCTCTAGGATGGAATTCAATAACAACTCACACTACCTCTCTGTGTCTGATTCATTTCCCGATGAGCACCTATATTCAGTGAGTGATTGCCCTTGGTATGCTGACATAGCAAACCATTTGGTGACGGGTGACATTCCAAAATTCATGGGGACCCAAGCTAAGAGGAAATTCCTTTCTGATGTAAAACATTATGTGTTTGATGATCCTTACCTCTTTAAGTTCTGTCCTGATCAAATCATCAGGAGATGTATTCCCGAGTCTGAGCAAGAGTCCATTCTAAAATTTTGTCATGGGGAGGCATGTGGAGGCCACTTTTTTACAAAGAAAACCACTACAAAGGTCCTCCAAAGTGGTTTCTACTGGCCGAACCTCACTAAGGATTCCTTCCAATTTTGCAAAAGTTGTCCTCAGTGTCAGAAATTAGGATCCATTACCAAAAGGAATCAAATACCCCGCACTCCCATTCTGGTCGTTGAAATCTTTGATTGTTGGGGAATTGATTTCATGGGACCCTTTCCAAACTCTAAGGGATACCTCTACATCCTCTTAGATATTGATTATGTCTCAAAATGGGTTGAAGCCATTCCCAACAAGTCCAATGACCACCATGTTGTGATCCGATTTCTGAAAGAGCATATATTTTCTCGATTTGGAATTCCTAGGGCTATAATCAGTGATCGTGGAACCCATTTCTGTAACTGCCCATTCTCTTCACTCATTTCTAAGTATTGTATTACTCATAAAGTTTCCACTGCATACCATCCTCAAACCAATGGTCAAGCTGAGTTGGAAAATAGAGAAATTAAGCAAATTCTTGAAAAAACTGTCAATCCCTCTAGGAAAGATTGGTCCGAGAAACTCTTAGATGCCCTTTGGGCATATCGAACTGCTTTCAAAACTATCCTAGGCATGTCACCGTATAGATTGGTTTATGGAAAATCATGTCATTTACCTGTTGAAATTGAGCATAAGGCCTTTTGGACAATAAAAAAAATGAACTTTGACATTTCTTTGGCTGAAAAAAAGGAAATTAGATATTAATGAACTCGTGGAACTTAGGATAGAGGCTTATGAAAATTCAAGGATCAATAAATCTAAAGTTCAAGCCTACCAATCTAGTAATCTCAAAGTAAAATACTTTGAACTGGGAAAATTTGTGCTCTTGTATAGTTCAAAACTTCATCTACACCCAGGAAAGCTAAGGTCCAGATGGTCTGGTCCATACCTAGTGCATCATGTGTACCCTCATGGGGCAATAGAGATTCAGGATCCCACAAGTGGTCATGTCTTCAAAGTCAATGGCCATAGGTTAAAACCATTCATTGAATCATTCAATAAACAAGAAACCAAGGAGGAGTTAACTGAGCCAACATATGAACCAGAGAAAAAAAGATAGATTTAGGGTATAAGTTGGGCTAACGACATTAAACAAAAGCGCTACACGGGAGGCAACCCGTGGTTTTCATGTTTCCAATCACTGTGAATCATCTTTTGTTTCCTTCTTCTTAATTTTGTTATTTTTTTATATATAGACTGTTGACCTGTTCTTCTTTTATGAGTAAGGATGGGTATGAAAAGGGAGCACCGTATTCATCCGTGTCACGCGGTGTGATCCCTGAGTAATACCTTACCCAGAAATTTAAAGAAGACAATGTATCATCAGTTTATTTTATTTATGTTTTTGTAGGTTAAAAAAATTAGACTCTTGACCTGTTCTTCTTTTATGAGTATGGATGGGTATGAAAGGGGAGCACCGTATTCATCCGTGTCATGCGGTGTGATCCCTAAGTAATACCTTACCCAGAAATTTAAAAGAAGACAATGTATCATTAGTTTGATTAAAAAAAAATGAAAATGATGGTACTTGGAATTAAATAAATCATTATGTTGTTTGTTTTATCTACTTTGTCCTTCTTTTTATGGTTCAGGAACTATTTTGGGTGATACATGTTCAATCAAGGAGGTGCCTACATCCTCAAAGAGATAAAAGGAGTAATTTGGAGCATCATGAACCTCAACTTTAAAAACCAGGTGAATTTGTTCCATGTTTATCATTCTCAATTTCATCTTTGAACTCCTCTCATACCCACTTCTAACTTTTCTTTTCTTTAAACACTAGGGACAGTGTCATTCTAAGTTGGGGGGAGATAAAAAATGATTTTTATTTTATTTTATTTTAAAAACATGCATGAAAAGAAAAATTCCATTAACCATAAACATGATAAACACACATTGCAAACTCTAAAATTGGATATCAAATAAATTTTGCATGCCTTGATTCTAATTTTAATGCAAGTTTAAGTTCATGAGCATAGTTTTTGGAAAGTGCGGTTGTCTGATGTGATTTTTCAATGTTTACAATTTCATCCTCTTAATAAAAATGCCACAATGCACGTCTACTAGATCGTGGGTGTAAATTTGAGTTCTTGGGTCCCTTTCATTATAGCATAGGGTTCTGGGGTCACTTTTAGTTTAATTTGAGTATCCAAAAAAAAACAAAAAAAAAACAAAAAAAAAGACCACATAGAGCAATGTTTTGTCCAAATGCATGGTGTCCGGCACTTGAGGATCGTGACTCCATAGTTGTCTTGCCCAGAGTTAGGCTTTATATCTCTATTGTAGAGCATGAAATTGAAAATATGTGTGGCGTCCGACACTTGGGGATCGTGACTCCATAGTTATCTTGCCCAGAGTTAGTCTTTTCATATCTATTGTGGTTAAAAAAATAAAATCAAAAAATAAAATAAAAAAAAGGATACTCATCTTAAGGTTTAATGTGATTCCCACCTAGCGCTTCCATTTTTTTCCCTTGAACAATAAAATGGGCCCCATATCTTTTATGATGCACAACACTTTATCATTTTTAATTGGAATTGGATGAAATGTGACGATGAATTTGAACAAAGGAATGGGCTTGGGCTTGGGATATGCTTATGGACCTAGATTTTTTTTAATGATTTTGATGGGTTTTCATAATTTTTTTTGGTATTAGATATTTGGGTGAGCAATGTGTATTAAAATGTTTTTGGAAAAGGGGATTTGAATTTCATATTTGTAATTTATTTTACTCGGGACTAGAAAAACTCAAGTTGGGGGGTGTGATTAGTCACTGAAAGTGGCTAATATTAATTGTTAATATCTTTATATTCATTGTTCCAAAGTCCATAAACATTTTTTTAGTGCATTACATAAATAGAACTTCATTTCTCTTCTTAAATGCAATTCATGTTTAAAATGCAAATTTGGGCCCAATCATTAATTTGTTTGTGGACAACATTATATTCATTTTCTGAATTTGAAATTTTGGGATATGATTGATCACTTTGTTTGGAACATTTTATCTTTTAGGTCCGATGGATTAATCCCAAAGGAAGATGGAGAATTTTGCGCTTGAAGGCAGAAACTTGCTGGAAAAGGCATAATGGGCCTAAGGCCCATCAAACAAATGTGGGGCCCATAAACCAAGTCCAATGAAGCTAAAATTTATACATTAGAAATATAAAAATATGAGGATCATTTTATTCAACTGTGGCCGGAGCTAATTCTGATGTTTTCATGATGATAAAGGGATCTGAAGTTGAGATTTAAATGGTGGACTCGACATTAATGCACATAAATCCATCCCACCATTTCGACCATAACTTCCAAACGGATGAGCCAAATTTCCTGAAATTTTGAGAGATTCTAGAAGACACATGGACGAAGATATTTCTCTGATACAACCCCTACGAATTCGGCCTTCTTAAATTTCGAATTCACACGTCAATATGGTGAACGAATCTGGACAGTTTTTCGGGTCAAATTCAAAACATCAATTTCCTTTTGATTATTCACCCTCCATTTGACTCTATTAATTGTTGGGGGGTGAATTAATTGTTGGGGGATGTACCTAAGGCTCCTAATATGCCTATATAAGGAGCTATTGGTGAAGTTAATTGGGGTGGATATTTTTCATATCATCTTTTGTTGCTTGTTTCATTATAAGGTTATGCTTCCAAATTTCCTTTGTAATGTTTTCCATTTCCATGTAAGTTTCTTTTTTTTGTATCTTTAGGTTCTTAATAAACTTAATTCACTTATATATTTTCCATTTCTTTTATTAAAACTTTATTATCACAAAGCACAGTGATATCTCTATGTTTTTGTGAATTAGTTTACACATAGGTGTGAATTTCATTCACACACACGGAGGAGTGCTCGTTATTTCCGCGGTTTTAATTTCTTCAATCCAATTCTTGTTAGCCATCTTCCGCCAACCATTGAGAGTATACCATCAATGGAGGGCTAAACCCTTAATGGGATGATCTTAGGAGGATGCAAAGGCTGGATTGAATGTTATTTTATGAACGAATTGTTGTTAATTGGATAATCAATTTAAGACATCCATTCTTCAATTATTTCTACTATTTATCTTTACTGTGTTTGAGCAAACTAAATTCAATTACTAAATGACTATATACCTCGGGGAGATCATGAATTTGGTTCTCTAAGTGTATACGGGATTAGTAATTGTGTTTAGTAAGTACCAAACCAGAAAATGATGAATGTAACGTTATTTTTGAAGAATGGATTCATCAAAAATTAATAAAACCAAAATTGTCTAATGAAGTAAAATTCATTCAATCCACCCCGAGCATAATCCTAAGATCAACCCATTTCCATTTAATTGAATTCACTTAGGTTTATTAGTGTTCTTTAAAAACCATCCAAAATCAAACCCAAAGTCGGCTACTTCATAGCCCATCCTTCACACAATCATAGCGTCTCAAGGTTACTTCTTCGGTCCCTGTGGATTCGACCCCTACATGTACTACATCGATCTCTTTTACCAGTAGGGTAAATTTGGGCGCAAACAGTAACCCACTGCTCAGTCTCACTGGAGGTTAAACCCTAATACGCCGGTGGGTAACCCACTGTCCAGCCCCGCTGGAGGGTAAACCCTGAACTGGTCTGATAACTCTGCACTGCCCGAACCATCTCCGGGTGTCGCTAACATCGTGACCATGCGTTGGGTCAGAGTGCGCCAAGGGAACCTCCAACCAATGTCCTTTCGTGTTTCCACATTTAATTAAATCTCGAAAGATGCTCTGCATGCCCAAACAGATTTCACCGTTGTAGTCCTCGTGGAAAAATACGCGAGATATACTATTTATTTGCTGGAAACGGACTCCCGATGAAAAAGTTATTCAACACCGCTTTACGCCCATACGACGTCACATGGGGACCACACCTCAACTCCAGCTTCAATGCTTGAAACTACCCTGGACAACTTGGTCTCGACGCCAGGGTCACAACACCGTTGAAGGTGCCTTAAACGGACTTCGGATGTGTTCGCGCTATCCGAAAGAAGAATCCCGTCGAGGTACTTAACGAGCGTGTCGCGTCACCGAGCTCCCATACCAGGAATTAAAAATCCCCGAGATCATCTCAAAATTTCCTTCTCGATTCGAGGATTGTGCTTCCGTAGACGACATGCAAAATGAACACCCGCAGCGAAAGTTATGGGTGTCCGAAGGCAAAGGGACTACCCCCCTTAGGGCTGGACCGGCCCGGTCCAGCCGGTCCTCCCGGCCTGGGCTGACTCGCGCCATCCAGCCCGGCCTGCAGCCCGACCACTGACCTGCGGTCCACCCGGTCGACCGACCCTTGTGGCCAGTCATTGTCCCGCGCGGAGACCCACCTTCGGCGGGTCTCGGTCTCTCGCACGGGGTCGCACGCTGTGACCCCCGTTGCGCCCCACACCGGCGACCTCCACTCGCCGCCGCTGCCGAGGACCGCCACCACCTGGGACCGCCGCCGCTTGGGACCATCACCGCATGGGACCGCCGCCGCCTAGGACCGCTGCCGCCTGGGAGCCCGCCGCACCAACCGCCGTCCCGGACAGCCTGAAGCCCGCCGGAAACCCCTGGAACCACCGGAAAACAGGGAAAAATGGCCAGAAAACTTCCCGAGGCCACCCCGGGACTTGGATTTTCGATCCAAGAAGAGCGTTAGAAAGCTCGAATCAAATCCTACACAACCATGGGCTTCACTCGACAGGAAAACAACATTTCAACACTACAAATTTCATTTGAAGAGGTTGCATAAATTAAAAACGAAAAGAAATACATGAGCCTACCTCGCAGGGCGTAGCCCGTCGCTTCGGCGGAGATCCGCCGAAGCCGCCGCACCTTGGAGAGGTGGGGAGAGGATCTTGATGCTTTTTTAGAGGTATCCTATAGGGAGAGATAAGGGGTAAGGAGGAGGATGGGTGGGAGAAGTTTTTAAATAGAGAAACACTTAAACGCCCACCAGTAGGCTCCATACCCGAACTTTCGGCGGGGTCGGGGTTAAGCCGCCTCTAGGGTAAAATCCACGTTCTGAGCGTAATGAAGGTCTTGAAATTTTAATCCGAGCCTCCGTTCAGAAGTTGTAAAGTTCACTCCTGAGGCTGCTAAATTATGAAAACGCCCCTGGTGGCGTTTTCCACTGAAGGGTCGCGCCCGTGAAAGTTACACCCCTCCTAGGGTAAACGACACGCTCCGGACTCAACGGTGCCATCGGTTTTCCCATAAAAGCAACCATTTAAGATTTATTCTATTTATTTGGTGTGTCTAGTGTGAACGCACTTAAAAATTTAATTTTGGCCACATAGGGGCTCAGAATCACACGTCGTCTGAACGCCCTGCTCTGGAATAACATTAAGAAAATTTCAAAGTCTTACAAGCTCAAAACTCAGGTTCTTACATCATTCTCTCCTTCAGGTTTTTCGTCCCCAAAAAACAAAACTACAAAAACAACTTGGGATACTGAGCCCGCATTTGGCTCTCCCGTTCCCAGGTGCTCTCTTGCACCCTTCTGTACTGCCACAACACACAAACCAAAGGAATGGTCTGTCCACGCAGTGTTCGCTCCGGCCGGTCCTCAATCGCCCCTGGGTGCTCCGCAAAGGTGGCTCTATCCTCGATGTCCAGCTCTCCCCAGTCTATAATGTGCATGGGGTCGTGCACGTATTTCCTCTACTATGACACGTGGAAGACGTCATGCACCCTCTCCAGCTGTGGGGGTAGAGCAAGATGGTTGGCGACCTCACCAACCCTGCACACAATCTCAAAGGGCCTAATGAACCTCGAGGATAGCTTTACACCCCATCCAAACCTTCGTGTACCATGCCATGGAGAGACTCTCAAAAAGACATGGTCCCCCTGCTCGAACTCCAAAGGTCTGCGATGACGATATGCATAGGACTTCTGTCTGCTCTGAGTCGTCCTCATTCGCTCACGAATGGCCTGCACCTTCTCTATCGTCACCTGCACCAACTCTGGGCCCATGAGGGAGGTCTCCCCAACCTCCTTCCATCACAACGGTGACCTACAGGGTCTCTCGTAGAGGGCCTCAAAGGGTGACATGCCGATAGTAGAGTGGTGACTATTGTTATACGCGAACTCCACCAAGGGTAGGTGATCCCCCTAGCTTAGGCTAAAGTATAACACGTATGCCCTGAGCATATCCTTCAACACCTGGATAGTGCACTCGTTCTGCCCATCCTTCTAGGGGTGAAAAGCTGTACTCATCCATAGCTAAGTCCTGAATGCCTCCTGCAGGCCTCGCCACAATCACGACGTAAACCGCACGTCACGGTCAGAGACGATCGTCAAGGGTACTCCATGAATGCTGATGATCTCCCGAAGGTACAATTGCCCTAGACTCTCCACCGAGATCTGCTCCCTGATGACAAGGAAGTGCGCCGACTTCGTGAGTTGGTTCACTATCACCCAAATGGAGTCATGGACCTTCGCTGTGCATAGAATCCCTGTGAAAAAGTCCATAGATATGTCATCCCACTTCCACTATAGGATATCAAGGGGCTGCAACAACCCTGCTAGAACCTGATGCTCTGCCTTCACCTACTGACAGGTAAGAAACCGAGAAACAAACTCAGCTATGCTCCGCTTCATGCCCGACCACCAAAACTGCCGCTGAAGGTCTCTGTACATTTTCCCCACACCGGGATGTATAACTAAGGGAGAAGCGTGGAAATCCTGCATCATCTCCTCCCACATCTCCACTGGCACTACAACTCACCCCTGGAATAGGATCTCGTGATTCCCTCCTTCAGAATACCCATCGGGTGCATCACTTGTGGATATCTGATCACGCAGTACCTCGCTGTCGACATCCCCCAGCTACGACTCTCTCACACGCTCAAGGAGCGAAGGAGTCAACACCATCGACTTCAGAAAAGCCATACCCTCCTGCTCCACCAAGGTCAGCCGTAGGGAAGACAACTACTCTGAAGCTTCCCGCACTAAACAAGCCTGGGACTTCCTACTAAGGGCATCTGCTACTACGTTGCCCTTCCCTGGAGTGTAGACTATCTCGAAATCATAGTCCTGTAGAAACTCCAGCCAACGCCTCTGCCTCAGATTCAAATCCCTCTGAGTGAAGATATACTTGAGGCTCTGGTGGTCTGAGTAGACCACAAAATGCTCACCCAGAAGATAGTGTCTCCATAACCTCAAGGCGAAGACCACCGCTGCCAGCTCCAAATCGTAAGTCACATAATTCTGCTCATGGGGCCTCAACTGCCTCGACCCATATGCAATCACTGCCCGTTGCTGCATCAGCACGCACCCGAGCCCAGATTCTGAAGCGTCACAGTACACCACGAACTCAACGCCCTCCTCTGGAAGCCTCAACACTAGAGCACTAGTCAGCCTCTGTCTCAACTCCTTGAAGGCCTTCTGGCACTGATCAGTCCAGGTGAACGATTGTCCCTTCCGCGTCAATGCGGTCAAAGGGGTAGCAATCCTGGAGAAATATTCCACAAATCTCCTGTAGTACCCTGACAAACCAAGGAAGCTCCGCACCTATGATGCATTCTTGGGTGGATCCCAAGCAAGCACTACCTCTATCTTTGCGGGATCTACAGCCAATCCCTGCTCTGTAATGACATGCCCTAGAAAGTGAACCTCATGAATCCAGAACTGAAACTTCGAGAGATTCCCATACAACTGATGCTCCCAGAGTAAGTCTAGAACCATCCTCAAATGCTCCGCGTGCTCCTCCTCTGTCACAGAGTAGATGAGTATGTCTTCAATAAAGACATCCACAAAACGGTCCAAGTACGGATGAAAGATTTGGTTCATCAAAGCCATGAAAATAGTAGGGGCATTCATCATGCCAAAGGGCATCACCAGAAACTCGTAATTCCTATATCAACAATGGAAAGACAACTTCAGGATGTCAGCCTCACAAACCCGCAACTGGTGGTAGCCGGATCAAAGATCAATCTTGGAGAACCATTTTGAACCTATCAACTGGTCGAAGAGGTCGTCGATCCTCGATAAAGGGTATTTGTTCTTTATCGTGGCCTGATTCTGGAGACGATAATCCACACGAAGCCGCAGACTCCTATCTGACTTTTTCACAAACAAAACCGGAGCTGCCCAAGGGGACACACTGGGCCTGATGAATCCCTTCTCATGAAGGTCATCCAGCTGAAGTCATAGCTTCTGAAGCTCTGTGGGTGCCATCCGATAAGCTGCACATGATATTGGGGTAGTCCCTTACTGCAAGTCAATGCAGAACTCCATCTCTCACCTCAGAGGTAGTCCCGAGACATCCTCGGGAAAGACGTCCATGTAGTCCTCTACAACGGTAGGGATCCAGGTGCCTGTAGCGTCTAATACTCCGAGATCCATGCTCGCCAACTGATGAGAAAAAGATCATGGTCTCCTGCTCAGAGTACCCATCTGCTCTGCCAGGAGGTCTCATTCACCAAGGATGGTGAACCTAGTCCCATCAGAAAACACGCCTCTGACCCATCTGTGACGACATTCGATCTGGGCATGAACCATAGAAAGCCAATCCATGCCCAGGACGACTTCGTAAGGTCCCATTGTGATGACGAGTAGGTCCCACGTGAAACTCCCTCCTCCGAACGATAGTTTGCACTGTCTGCAAATAAAGGTCACCAACGAGGCACTTCCCGTAGGAACCTCGAGGATAAGTGCAGGCGTCAGTGCCTCTACTGGAAGATCTAACTCCCGTACCAAAAGCAGCAATATAAAGAAGTGGTTGGCGCCTGTGTCTACTAGTACCAAAGTAAGCATAGAGTAAACACAAAGCGTACCTCAGACCATCTCATGTACTGGGGGGTCATGAACACCCATAGCCTAAAGCTGTCCGCGACCCCTACCGCCAGCTCCCTGAGCTTGATGTGGGCTACCCGGTGGTGGTGGTGGAAGGACCTCGAAACGTCTTCCCGGACCTCCAGGCTCTGCTGCTCTTCCTGCACCACCTCCCTGAGGACCACCTTGTCCTCGCCTGGGGGATCCCTGGTCACGGCGCTGCCTCTGCCGCTGCGGTGCGCTCACTGCCTGCCACAACTACTCAATACACCTGGTTAGGCATTCCCGTGCTAGGTGACCCCGTCTGTCATAGGCATAACATCGACTCTCTCCTGACTACCCCAGTGCTCCACGACGCCACTACGGTGTATGACCTTTCTCCTGTGTCTGCTCACAGAAGGGCCTCCTCGACCAAGGCTCTGCTCTCTGCCGCCTGCCTATCACTGAAGACTCTCCTCTAAAGCGACCACTGCTAGGCCCTGTCAGATAACGTCCCTCAGCCAAGAAGATCTCCATAACGATCGCCCTCTCTATCACCCCAACATAAGTAGGGATGCACATGGGTACTACACTAGGACAAATCTCCCTGCGAATACCCTGCTCAAACTTCCGCGCTCGGAAGTAACTATCGCGGATCATATCTTGCGATTAGCGTGTCGGATCGGTAAACCGGGTCGAGTACTGCGCCATGGTCATCTCCCCCTGCTTCAAATCCAGAAGATCCTGAATTTGAATGTAGAGTAAACAAGAGGGGGAGTAATCCTCCTGGAAGAGCTGCTGGAAGCTATCCCACGTGAGAGACGACTCGTCGTGGGTCTGCGTAACCAACCCCCACCAATGCCCGACCGTCCCGAGGAAAAGGCTGGTAGCTAGGGCTACCATCTGGTCTGTTAGTTTTAGTACCAGCCTGAAAAGTTGGTCCATAGAATCTAGCCAGTCTTCCACTGCCTGGGGATCCAGGTCCCCGCGGAACTTCTACGGCCGCTGACGTTGGAAGTCTCGGAGCACACTCAACCTACGCTTGAACTCGGCCTGTGCTACTGGTATTAACTGCCACTCTCTAGGTGGAGGGGCTACTGCTGAAGCACTGGGTGGAAGAGGATCACGTGAGGGTCCCTAAACTGACACCTCGTCGCTCTCGAGGTCATCGTCACAAACTGGAGAGGGTAACCTGGTTGGCTGCTGTCGTGGGGGAATCCTGAAAATTATCAAGGATTACCACGATCAGATGATCATATATATATATATATATAAAATAGTAATCAACAAAGGGGGGCTGAATCAACAAGGATAGTCAAAGACTCAATCCTACCGGATGCATGTTCCAAAGTTCCCTGCAATAAATGTCTCAGCGTGCTGAGTCAACAAGCAGGTTATTAGGGTCCTGGTGAATGGATACGTCAGCCAACCGTACCATCACTGGACTCCCTGTCCTGAGAGCTGCTCTCGAGAAACATCAACACTATTTCCCTAAATCCCAACCAATTCCTTTTTAGGGACATCCGAACAATGCCCCAAGGAACAAACCACCTCTGATACCACTTTGTCACAACCCGACTCTACCGATCTCAAGCCGCAACTACCCCAAGCCCGCCTCCATAGGCCAGGGGCTGGCAACAAGCGCCGAAGGTGTGATAATCTTGAGGAGGCCTTTGACCAAGTACCTGTACACACATCCCACTCAATGCAGAAGTGCAGAGTAAAAAGAAAACCAAAGAACGAACAACTAAAACCCGACCACAGTCATGCATCGGCTTCTAAATAGAAAAAAAGTAAAGTGCTGAAAAGTACTGACACAATACTGAACAGAAAAAGGGAAAAACACGCGCCCAACCCGAAAGGTGCCACAACCCGGCAACAGGTAAACAAAAGTAAATAGATAGTGAGTCTCACACCTGAAAGTCCTACTACAACCACTGAACGCAGCCCAATGTCACGGGCTGAGCGTCTCAGCACAACAGTTCACCCATGCGGCACCCCAGCCCCCTCCAAGGCGGGCGGGGGTGCCGCACGAGCGAACTGCTGTGCTGAGACGCTCAACCCGTGACAAGTGGTATCAGAGGGAATGTGCTTTGTGGTGTTACAGAATGCTGCCGGATGGACCTTGGTGGTGGGAGCGGAGTCCCGGGGTGTCATGCAGAGGTGACACGACACAGATGGTCGCGCTTGCGAGATGTCAGAGGTAGAGACGCCACTATGAAGGGTGGGTCTCTTGGAGGTGGTTTTCGACCCTGAGAGAGAGGGTGAACCACGATGGTTTGAGACCCAGAGAGTGGGTGGGCCATTGATGCCAACGACAAGGAAGGAGCGTCCCCTGAGGCCATGCTTGGTAACCGGTTAGTTGGAAGTAGTCGCGGACACACAAAAGGCCACGATCCTGCATGCACGAGGGCGTGCATAGAATGGTGGTGGGAGAATTTCACGACCCAATCATGGGGGTCCTGTCCCACACCAGCAAGAACATTAAAGCTGCGGTTCATCTGGTTAGTCCCTATCTAAGAGATGGGAGTTGCCCCGACATAGAGGATGATGGTGCGTGTCAACTTTGACACCATTGGTTGGGAGTTGGGGCCACTCTCCTGATGAGTCCATGGTAGGACGAAACTAGTGAACCTCACATATGAAGAGCTGGACGGCTGAACCCCGCCCGCCTTGGAGGGGGCTGGGGTGCCGCACAGGTGAACTGCTGTGCTGAGATGCTCAGCCCGTGACACCAAGCTCCTATGTCCTCTACGCTCCTCCATTGTCTCAATCGACCTGTCTGTCGTCTGTAAGGGCACACCAAGTGCGAGCAAAGCCCAAGCAGGGGTGAGTATAAAGATACTCAGTAGGATGCCCCGAAAGATTGAGGGAGAAACAAAGGAGGTACTAAAACAGTGAGCAGTAGACAGAATAGAGAGCGGTGAAAGAGTATAGTAAATAGAGTGCAACTCAACCCAACAAGAGAAAGGAAGAAGGCTCATTCGACCAAGAGGATCTATACATAGAAATCACATGGCATACCCTGCGTGTCTTCGCAACTCCTAGAAGGGGAGTAACTGAACCCAAGGAGAGGGAACTAAAGTAGGGTTTATATATATATATGCTCAACAAGAAACCTGAATGAGTGCGTAAGGGGATCTCCATCTCCAAGCTCATCCCAGGATAAGTCGCCAACAGTTCTAAGGATATCCATCACTGATGCCCAAACGCCCCGCACGTCAAAGTTGTCTCATCGTTGAATTGCGCAACCGAGGATCCCACTCCGATAACCATGGATAAAAGTCACTGATTGGCCTCATAGAAAGGGCTAAATCTAAAAGAAGTCATCGGGTAACCCACTACCCAGCCCAACTGGAGGGTAAAACCCAAAAGGTTGTCGGGTGATCCACTGCCCATCCCTACTGGAGGGTAAATCCTATAAGGTCATCGGGTAACCCACTGCCCAACCACGTTGGAGGGTAAACCCTAAGGTCAATGGGTAACCCACTGCCCAGCCCCGCTGGAGGGTAAACCCTAAGGTCAACAGGTAACCCACTACCCAACCTCGCTAGAGGGTAAACCCTGATACTCCAGAGGGTAACCTACTACCCTGCCCCGCTGGAGGGTAAACCCTGAACTGGTTCGATAAATCTGCACTGCTCGAACCATCTCTGGGTGTCACTAACATTGCGACCGTGCGTTGGGTCAGAGTGCCCCAAGGGAACCTCCGACCAAAGCTCTTTCATGTTTCCACATTTAATGAGATCTCAAAAGAGGATCTGCACGACCAAATAGATTTCACCATTGTAGTCCTCATGGAAAAACACGTGAGATAGACTATTTACTCGTTGGAAATAGACTCCCGATTAAAAAGTTATTCAACACCGATTTACGCCCATACGACGTCACGTGGGGCCCACACTTCAACTCCAGATTCAACTCCTGAAACTACCCTGGACAAATTTTTCTCGATGCCAGGGTCACAACACCGCTGAAAACACCTTAAACGGACTCCAGATGTGTTAGTGCCATCCGAAAGAAGAATCCTGACGAGGTACTTAATGAGCGTGTCGCACCACCGAGATCCCATCCCAGGAATTAAAAATCCTTAGGGCCATCTCAAAATATTCATATCGAGCTGAGGATTGTGATTCCATATACAACACACAAAACGAACACCCATATCAAAAGTTACGGGTGTCCGAAGGTAAGGGGACTACCCCCCTTAGGGCTGGACCGGCCCGGTCCGCAGCGCCGGCCCGCGGCCCAGCCACTAACCTTTGATCCACCTGGACGACTGGACCTCGTGGTCGGTTGATCTCCCACACAGAGACCCGCCTTCGATGGGTCTCAGTCTCCCACATGGGGTCGCGCGCCGCGACCCCCGTCGCGCCCCGCACCGGCGACCTCCGCCTGCCGCCGCTGCCGAGGACCGCCCCCGCTTGGGACTGCCACTGCCTAGGACCACTGCCGCCTGGGACCGCCACCGCCTGGGATCCCTCCGCATCGGCCACCATCCCAGACCACTTGAAGCCCGCCAGAAACCCCTGGAACCACTGAAAAACAGGGAAAAATGGCTGAATAACTTCCTGGGGCCACCCCGGGCGCCCCGGGACTCAGATTTTCAATCCGAGAAGAGCGTTAGAAAGATCAGATTGAATACTACGAAACCATGGTATTTAATTGACATTAAAATAACATTTTGAAACTATGAATTACATTTTAAGAGGTTTTAAAAATTAAAAATGAAAAGAAATACATGAGCCTACCTCATGGGGCGTAGCCCGTCGCTTCACCAACGATCTTCCAGAGCTGTCGCGCCTTGGAGAGGTGGGGAGAGGATCTTGATGATTTTTGAGAGGGATACTCTAGGGAGAGACAATGGGGAAGGAGGAGTATGGTTTGTAGAAGTGTTTAAATAGAGAAACACTTAAACGCCCACCAGTAGGTTCCGTACCCGAACTTTCGGCGGGGTTAGGGTTAAGTCGCCTCTAGGGTAAAATCCACATTCTGAGCGTAACAGCAGTCTCAGAATTTTAATCTGATCCTTCATTCAGAAGTTGTAAAGTTCATGTCTGAGGCCTCTAAATTATGAAAACGCCCCTGGTGTCATTTTCCACAGAAGGGTCGTGCCCGCAAAAGTTACACCCCTCCTAGTGTAAACGGCACACTCCAGACTCGACGGTGCCCTCAGTTTTCCCATCCAAGAAACGGTTTAGAAGTTATTCTGTTTATTTGGTGTTTCTAGTGTGAATGCACTTAAAATTTTAATTCTGAATACACCAGGGCTCGGAATCACACACCGTCTGAATGCCCTGCTCTAGAATAACATTAAGAAAATTTCAAAGTCTTACAGGCTCCAAACCCAGGTTATTATAGTTTTTATCACGAGTATATTCATTTGAGGTGATTATATAAAAAATTATTTTAGATGAAAGTGAAATTGATTGGGGAGGGATGCATCTGTAAACTCGTATGATTTTAGAGTCAACCCGCGTGTTGGACCACCTTAGGTATAATACAACATTCCATGAAAAATATATTTTCAATAAAACAATTGAGAAATAAAGGACTTTTTTATGTTTTCTAGAAAAAAAATTAAAACGGCATAGGTTAATTTTTTTTAAAAAAATACACTACAAAGACGGCATCACCGATGCCGCCTTCCATCCCCAGCGCCGCCTTTGACCTGGAATCGATGACATGGAAAAGGCGGTGGGGAAGATTCCACCTTTTGCTTCTAGGTAAGGCAAAAGGTAGAACTGCTGATGCTGCCTTTACCGCATCTCCCTATAAAAGGGAAGCCTCCAATTCTCTTCACTTTATTTTTCCCTCATCTCTTCTAAATCCACTTCTTCTCTCTCTACAATAATTCATTTTCCATGCGGTAGAGTCGGTGGTCCAAAAGAAAGCATTTTTTAGAAGCATCATTTAGAGGTATGTTTTTTATTTAATTTAATGTTTTTTATTTATTTAATTGAATTATTTTTAGTTTTAAATATTTCATTTTTAAGTAGTTTAGTTAGTTTTAAATATTTTGTTTATTATGTTGTGTAATTAGTTATATATAGTTTGGAATAATAATTATTATTAATAATGATTAAGTATAGATTGAGTATAGATTAAATATATATTAACTTAGGATTAAGTATTGTGAAATTTTGGTAGCATAAAGATTATGTGGTTATCTAAGCAATCAAATATCTATCTGAAAACAAACAATTGGATGCAGCTCTGGTACATATGTACCTAAGAGTGAAAACTTCGACAAGGAGTTTCAGGCTTGACCCGGGGTATCCTGATACACGACAACGGGCCTTGATGTACTCTTAGTTTGACACTCTTGGAGGATATGCTTAAGATGATTCATATTTTCTTTATAAACTACTAAAATATCTAAGAAAAGAAAAATCAAATCAGTATATTTATCAATGATAAAATGATAATTATGATGTTATAGATTGAAATAAGGAATAAAGCATTAACTAATGAAAGTTATTATTAGTAATTAAAGATTTTGTGTATTAAGTAGATTAATTAGTAATATATAGTTTGGAAATGATACTTATTATTAGTAATGATTAATTATAGATTAATTAATGAAAACTTAGGATTAAAAATGAATACATATGATTAGTTAATTATAATTAACTAATGAATATAATATGATTAATGATTGAAGAATAAGTAATTAAAGAATAAATTAATAATGATTAACTAGTGATTAAAGAATGATTGATTAGTTAAAAACTATACTAAGAAAATCAGTTGATAAAATGACAATTATGATTATATAAAATGAAATAGAGAAGAAAATGTTTTAAAATGTTAGTATCGTAAAAATTATATAGTTTAGAAATAATAGTTATTATTAGCAATGATTAATTATAGAATAATTAATAAATAACATATGATTAAAAAATGAAGCCATATAATGATTATCTAACGATACTTATGATCATATAAAGTGAAATGAAGAAGAACACACACATTAAATAATACATGAATGCTTTACCTGGGTTTCCAAAACGTTATGTGACTTATATTCTAATAAAATTTTATATAATGAAACATTACTAGCATATTTTAGGGTATAAAAAGGCGTCCTAAAATTTCATTCTAATAAATATTATATGGTCAACCATAATTGTTAATATTTTTTACACTCATAATTTTTATGAAATAAACATTTTTGACGTAGAAAGTCATGTTTGTATGGGTATACTGCTATGAGGAGGTTATTCAAACTGAGCAAGGAGCTTATTATAGTACACAACCAATAATAGTGGTTAATACAACTGATTTTGTAACCATAAGTGACCTTTAAGAGAGAATTCATGGTTCCTTAAATATTGGACCCGATCAAGAGATCAAGTCTATGAGTTAAAGACATTTGTAATTCCCAGCAACACTGTGACATCTAACTTGTTTATTGGTTTCTGATACGTAGTGGGTCCAAGTAATTAATTTATTTTCTCAATGGTCAGATGGTACCATGATGGAGTTATATGTTGATGTTTCTATTGTACAACAACAACATCCAGTTGTACGAAGACATAGACTTACAAAAGTGGTTGAAGACATTACGCCCCATAAAATTAAGCCTATTCCAAATGATGCAGAAGAGGAAAACATAGATGATCTCCTGGATATACATGTCAATATGATTTCTGATGAAAAGTTTTGTAATGACGGATCAGATGGTGACAACAATGATGATGATGAGGGACTGGTGAAAGTTAATAAGGAGGTTTTAAAAAATGAATTATTTGTACATCAACCTCGACCTACAATAAATAATCCACCGCTCCTTAAATCTTGTTCAGAAGTAATGAAACGTGTGCCTGAATTTGACAATAATGTTCTCACACTGTCAACTGAGTTCTCCGGAGTTGTACCAGATAGGTTTAGTGATTTTGAAAAAACCTTATATGTTGGAAGGAATTTTCCAAGTAAAGATGCATTAAAAAGCATGCTAAAAATATTTCACATTGAGAGGCACTACAACTATATAGTTCACGAATCATGTCATAGTAAATATGTCATACGGTGTGATAAGTATGGGGATTATTGTAGATTTCTCTTGAGGGAAATTCCAGATAATGTATTTGGAGGTTGGAGAATCTCAAGGATTGAGGTAGCTTATACTTACGTTCAGCCAAGCCTCACACAAGATCATACCTCATTGGATGCAGAATTTGTGTCATATATTGTTGTTGAGATGATTAGGACATGTCAAGATGTTCTGATAGCCCTTGTGAAAGAGAGGATACAACATACATTTGGTTATAATATTTCCTATAATAAGGCATGGATGGAGAAACAGAAGGCAATTGTGAAGGTCTATGGTGATTGGGATGACTCATATCGGGTGTTGCTGCAATTGTTATCCATACTAAGGCATCATAACCAAGTTTTCTTCCATCTTGATACAAATGAACATGTGTCTCACGATAACAGACTTGATCCATCTCATGTTCAATTTCATCGGTTGTTCTGGGCATTCCTTACCTGTATCTCCACATTTCGTTTCAGCAAACAGTTCATCCAGATTGATGGAATGTTTCTATATGAAAAATACAATGGCATATTGTTGATTACGACAAACCAAGATAGAAACCGTTCACCTCTTCCGCCTGCCTTTTCCATTATAGAGAAAGAAAACTATGAATCATGGAGTTGGTTTCTGGCATGTATCAACAACCATTTCACCAACATTTGGGGTGTTTGTTTGATATCTGATTGGCATTAGGAAATTAATGAGGCAATAAATATGAATACTAATACATAGAGATATCCAAATATGTATCATCAATTATGCATTAGACACATTTCTAGAAATGTGCATAAAAATTCCACAACTAACCGATGAAGAAGGCAATCACGAGGCTTGGTACGCATTGTATTTGTTATTTTTTACTATTTAAACATAAAGATAAAATAAAATTATGTAAAATATCATCTATTCTGTATAGCATATGAGTTGGATCAATAGCATTTTGAATAACGTTTTGAACAAATCCACTAGGCTAATCAAAAAGTTTATGATTATATGATGTGGATTCCAAAAGAAAAATGGACATTGACATATGATGGGGTGAAGAGGTACAGACACATGACCACAAACATTGAAGAGTGCATCAATGGTGTCTTCAAAGGGCTTCACAAACTACCTATAACTTCCCTAGTTTAAGATACATTATATCGATGTGTGAAGTACTTTGTTGATAGAAAAAAACTAGCATCAGACGGAATACAACATGGGATAAGGTATAAAAGACACTTTCAACGAGAGATTTAAAAGAATATTGAAGAAGCTTATGGTTATCATGTTTTTATTTTTCGATGATAAGACTCTAAATTTGAATTTCAAGAGTGTTCAGACCTCATCACAAATCATATCGGTGAAAAATGGTGGTATTATTGGAAATGTGACAATGTTAATGTGGAAAATTTCAGGCATTATGGTTTCCATACACACAAGCCATCACAACATGTGCCTCTGTGAACATATCATGGGAAACATATGTTGATCCAGTGTACCAAATGGACATCATTACTAATTGTTATGCTGCACCATAGACGCCTATTGGGGAGTATTGTTATTTCCCAATGCCCGAAGGCCAGCCGATAGTGATACCTGATATCAATCGGTTGTGTCCTTGTGGGAGACCAAAGTCTAGTAGGATGCATAATGATATGGAATAGCCTCAAGAATAAGGGTAGAGTTTGATATGCACCATATGTCATAAAGAAGTTCATAACTAGAAACGATGCCCTAATATTCTTGGGTCGATTTCACACTCTCAGCCACAATGATGTATTGTATTCATTGTGGCATTCTCATATTGTAAATTATATGTTGTTATCTCTTTTTTTCTCTCGGTTTTCTAAACCCCAAAACTCAAAAGTAGAACACTTAACCCAAGATTCTTAAACCTAAAACCTAAACCCTAACCTAAAATTCATAAACCTAAACCCTAAAACTAAAACTAAAACCTAAACCCTAAACCTTAAAACCTAAACCCTAACCCAAAATTCATAAACCTAAACCCTAAAACCTTAAAAAAAATCCAAAAACCTTGAACCAATAGAATTATGGTCCTTCATTTTCTTATTCTAAGAAAAATGTTATTCATAGCTTGAAAAATTGTGTTAGCATAAAAACAAGATTTTTCATTCCATATCCTATAACATTCCATTGCTCAGGGAGAGAATCAATGAATTGTATATCGTATTCAACATTAAAATGATTTCTTTGGGTTCAAATAATTGAATAAAACAATAAATAATAGTGTGACAAACAATGATCATAGTGGGAGAGAACATAATCATGGAAAATAATTCATTTGATGTCTAAATCATGAAACATTTTTAATGAAACCTTTTGTTTACCTAGGTCATTCATAATTGTTATCAAAACAAGATGACATTATCCTATAATTGAAATTATTCCTAGGGTTGTCATAGATGTTAGCACATCCTAGTATCCTATGGTTAACTAAACCTTCATTGTATAAAAACAATAATGACAATTAATTTCCATACAAAGATATAAATTTTAAGTAAAATAGTGTTCATTAAATAATAGAATGATCTATTCCATAATAATACTGGTCTAGTGACTTTGGAAACATAGACACATAAATAACTAGTTTATAAAGGATCTATAAAGATAAGAAATGATATTATAATAAAAAACTTATACAATACATTATTCTTACAAAGATAATTTCATTAATAAAATTATTTCACAACATATTTCTTGGATAAAAATACACAAGAATAACAATCATTCCACTTCAAAAGTATCAATAACATATTCTTTACATTAGTGTATTGGATTATTCTAAGATATATTCCCTTAAATCAAGTATCAATGTTTTTACTTCCATAATTATCATATGTGGGTAAATTATTAAATGTTGTTTTTACCATTATCTATTTTTTCTCTTATTTACTCTTGTTATATTTATTTCATTCAAAACCAAAATATTTGGATAATTATATTTATTTTGGTAAAAATAACTTCATAAAACAATGTGAATAAACATGGCATGTCTTGAATTCTACAAGTCATAACATTATGCTGACCATGATGTTATATTTACATTTTATACTTACAACTCATTTCATTTGTTTATATGCAGATGGATGATACCATATTACTCACTCTACAACATACCCATATTTCCCAGGTCGTGTTAGAGGGTGGTGCAGATCGATCGATCAGGGTGCGTTGAGTGCACCATTTTCATCACAGGGAGACTCTATATGCCATTAGACCATACTTGCGCCGTGCTGGCTTCTATGACCTTGCCGTATCAGATTTCACATTTGTAGACGATCACCTTCTTGCTGCCCTCATTGAGAGGTGGAGACCAGAGACACACACATTCCATCTGCCTAAGGGAGAGATGTCCATCACCCTCTAGGATGTGGTAGTGCTTCTCGGTCTTCCTATTCAGGAGAGACCTGTTATTGGACCCACTCATGCATCTTGGAAAAACCTTACTCAGCGCTTGTTAGGTATTGACATTTTGTCCGACTGTAGGGATACAGATGGAGCGTCCATATCTATTCCTTGGTTGCAGGTGCAAATTCCACATTTACCTGATGATGATGACAAGAAGACTGTCATGTGTTATGCCAATGCATGTATATTACGACTCATTGGTGGGACCATGTGTACTGATCACTCAGGGATGCACGTGAACATGATGTATCTACCCCTACTAGAGGAATTTGATCAGGCTGAGATGTACAGTTGGGGATCAACCTATTTGACATACACATACATGGCATTATACAAGTTATCCCACAGGGACCACACATGTCTCGGGGGATGCGTCATCCTTATTCAGATGTGGGCATGGGAGAACATCCCCACATTTTGCCCTGAGATTGTTGGTCCACTGATCGAGATGTAGGTGCTGCATGACGCTTCGTATGGACGCTGGTATGATTAGTTATTTCTATTGATTTTTGATGCTACTAGGAGTTATTGGATTTAATTTATTATTATTTTTCACTATCGATGATTTATTTTACAGGTGGTGTCAGTAACACAATTTCGACACGGTTTCGAGACACCATTTAGGTATATATTGGCTCTAGTTGGACTGTCTCTTACTTGATCATGTATGTATATACAATTTATCACTGTCTAACAAATTTAATAATAATATCAATTTTGGTTTTTAGTTAGGATCTTTTTTGAAAAAGTTAAATGTAATTTCAGATTTCATGGCTTCCATACTGGATTATTATGGATCAATTTCCAGCATACTGAACCATTAGGCTTGAGGATGCTATGGTTGTAGTGTCCCTCATTCACTTCCAAATTATTGAGTGGAAGCATCCTGATAGATTCATGCACCAGTTTTTCTATGCTCAATTGATTCTATTGTCATTGATACAGACAAAGGATCTTCATAGGATGAAGCTCATAGGGTGGTAGGATGAGGACTGGTCCTGAGTACATGTCTGCTTTATCGACTGCTGGCACAGACGTGTAGAGTTTCGTATTCAGGGTGTACCTACGAATTGATTTTTTCTTTTGAAGCAGGTTGAGTACGAGCCCTGGTATAGACTGAAGTATATACCGTATCTTACCCAACACGACAAAGAGATGCATATGATGATAAGTCCAAAAAAATATATTTGTTTATTTATTGAACTATTTTCTAATTCAATTTAAATATCTTTATAGGGCAGTCACACAGACCAGCTTATTCGCATGAGTCATGAAGAGGAGGATGGGGTATTTAGTTGGGTAGCCACCCATGCTACAACGCTGGAGTTGAGAGAATCTTTTCATGCACTTTCTGAGAGCATCTTCGAGCATCCGACTCGAAGATAGGAGGTTCCTTCCCCAGAGGAACATCCTACAACTGGTGCTGAGGATCCATGACCACGAAGATGTAGATAGCGTCATGCTACACATGAGGCCTCACCTGTTCCATAGGCTGAGGTTGGCCCTCTAGTGGTCTACCATCAGCCGATTCAGGATGTACCTCAACTGGCATGGGATCCATCTTTCTTGATAGGATATCCACAGTTCTCTCCATCTTAGGGTCCAGATCCATCATAGCCTTGGGTTCCAGATCCATCGTAGCCTTGGGGTCCAAATCCATCACAGTCTTGGGGTATAGCTCCATCACAGGCTTGGTTCTCCAATGCGATGATGGTAGGTCCTTCTACCACCCTAGTGGGAGAAGGATCCATAGGGCAGTACAAGATGTAGTTGACAACTTCTCCCACTGACACAAATAGAGGATTCGATATTCGACGTTCCAGTGCCTAGGGATTAGCCATCTCTAGGTCATCAGACTCCACTGCGCACTCAATGTGGACGCCTTATTCGTAGACCACCATGTGAGATAGAATCTCATCGTCATAGACATAGGAATTGATTGTACATGTTCATTTATATGTTTTATTTATACTGAAATGAAAATACTATTATTACTATTATCCCTTCTTACATGTTTATCCAATTTTTTAGTTTTCATTTATATTTTAGGCACAACTTATATTTGACAGCTTTCAAAGTCATAAGAATGATTATTAAATTTCAAGTAAATAACTTAAAAAGATTATAAAATATACAATATAAAAACAATATAAATAAAATTTAAAAGATATCCTAAACATCTAAAAAGTTGTTGAAAATAAAGAGTTTCATAAATAAAATAAATAAATGATAATGAAAGTAATGTAAGAAAAGTAACTCAGAAGTGAGAGCAAAAATAATGAATATCGAGGAGGATCATAAGCCACCTACTTGACTTTGAAAGCCTATAAAATATAAACTATAAGACCCATATAAATAAAAATTAAAAATTTGACTACTTGTTATATGTTTAATAAATGTTTAAAATTTTATTCATATCAGTCTTATAGTTTATATTATATAGGCTAACAAAGGAACATACTTACATTATTAAATTTCAATTAGGTAGATTAGAAAGCTTATAAATTATTTATCATCAATTTTTTTAAGAAATTATTTTTATTTTCAACTACTTATTATATGTTTAATCAATATTTAAAACTTCATTCATATCGGTCTTATAATTTATATTATATAGGCTAGTAAAGTCATGTACTTGAAACATTTTTAAGTTTCAAGTAGGTGGATTAGAATGCTTATAAAATATTTTTCATCAAATTTTTTTAATATTTTTATTTTTATTTTTGACTACTTATTATATATTTAATAAATGTTTAAAATTTCATTCATATAGGTCTTATAGTTTATATTATATAGGCTAGAAAATGCACGTACTTGAAACATTTTTAAGTTTCAAGCAGGTGGATTAAAAACTTATAAATTATTTTTCATCCACATTTTTTAAGATTTTTTTATTATTTTAAAATAATTATTATATGTTTAACTAATGTTTAAAATTTTATTTATATTGGTCTTATATTTTATATTTTATAGGCTAGAAAAGACACGTACTTGAAACATTTTTAAGTTTCAAGTAGGTGGATTGGAAAGCTTATAAATTATTTTTACATCAACATTTTTTAATATTTTTTTATTTTCAATTACTTGTTATATGTTTAATAAATGTTTAAAATTTCATTCATATTGTTCTTATAGTTTATATTTTATAGGTTAACAAAGTCATGTACTTGAATAAAAGATAAATTATGTTGAATCATTTTGTTATATATATATATATAACTATAACAAAATAATAATAAAAAATAAAAATTTTAAATATATAAAAATAATAATTAAAATGGAAGAAAAAAATTTATTGTTTAAGGGAAGAGGTAGCATTGTCGATGCTGCCTTTACGCATAAACTAAAAGGCATCATCGACGATGCCGCCTTTAAGGCTTATTTTTTTAAAAAAATTAAACCTATGCAGTTTTAATTTTTTTCCGAAAGCATATAAAAAAACTCAAAATAAATATATGGAAAATATTTATATGATGTGGGTTTTCATTTTTCTATGACATTTTCTGAATTCAATCTCATCAGAAATCTAAAAGAGTTGTGAGTAGACACCAAAGTTGTCAACGTTTTTGTAACAATAAGTGAATGTTGTCCTTTTATATTTTGTAACTTTATTATCTTCTTAGATGGTTGTATTGGGTTTTGTTATTTTTATTTACTCAATAGTAAATAAGAGTCTACTGACATGTTTAAACATTAAAAAAATAAAGTTAACAATGAAATCAACATGAAATGTCCCACACAACACTTGGTTTTACCCTCGTCTTGTAGGATATTTGGGAATGTATGGACCATAAAATGATATTTATTCACACCAGTAAATGGAAGGGAGTGAGATTTTAAGGATTCAAGTGCCTATAATTGAGCAAGTGATGACCGTTGAAGTAATTCAACTACACCACTACTAGCACAATACTGGTTGTGCCTATCTATACCTGACACGGGGCTATTTGCATAGGGCATGCTAGGCCAATCTCTCTCTTCTGATTTCCTCTTAATACCCCAAACCAAAACCTTTCAATTCACATGATTTGGAGGGGGGTTGTTCATCGTGTGTGTCGCCATGTAGAGGAGGTGTCTAGAGGTGGAGGTTAGTGGAGGTATTAAATAGTGACAAGGAGGAGGGTGGTGGGGCACGAGTGAACTTTGCCACAGAAAAAAGGGATATAGAAATTATGGTTATAATTTAATATCATAACATTTTGATTAACACGGGGAGTAGGGGTGATTAACATACCATGGGACCACATGTCAGGCCCTCCAACAGATGGATCAAACAATAAAAAAATGACTCACGTGATAAATATATTTAAACAAGTTGTGGGGAATTTTAAGAAAAAATAATCTTAAATGCTCATGCAGGTCGCCACATGGACTGATCCTCTTAAAATTTAGATCAAACCAAGCTAATTTTTTTAAGACTGTATTAAATAAGGGCCTAAACAGACCAAGCATTTTTAGACCTAGTCCATTTGATTTATTTTCCATAATCTTCACATCATCATACACCAAAAAAAGACATGAAAATAAAAATTAAATAGATACTTGGCTTTATTGAATTTAAATTTGTGACTCATACACCCATGATATGTTGGAAACTCAATACCAAAGGGGAAAAAAATAATTGATTTGGTAATGAGAGTCTCGATATTATTTATGTAAAGACCTAGGATTTTATCAATAAGATTTCTCTTCTTATAATTATGTCATATCTAATAATGTAGTATAATGCACATGAACCACATGATAAAACCAACTGCATTTTATTATAATAATTTGAGCATTACATTTAGTGAATAAAAATGATTATAAGAATTGAAATTACTACAATGTGACAAAAAATAGAAAATAAGATAACTAAAATATAAAAATTTGGATATGCTCGATCCATCAGAACAATCGTACTCAAGAACATTGTAGAAATGAAGCATAATATTATTAATATGTATTTTGAAAATGAAAACATATGTAACACTGAGAGAAAATATAAGTGAATGAATAATTAATGGAATGATAGGTATTTATATAATGTAAGGAACCCATATGACCGTTACAAATCTAACTGTTGGAATAGTAATCTGATCATTGTAATAGTAACTTGTTCGTTGGAATAGTAATTTGACCACTAGAAATAGTAACTTGATCATTATAATAGTATATTCAGCTATTTAAGTGTAAAATAATATTTATATATCTTATGAAATAAAAATATGACCTATTTATATCATAATACAAGTAAATAAATGTTTTAAAAATTATAAAATAAGCATTTTGTTGTGAAACCAAAAACTAAAAAGAGTAAAATTAGAATAGCGGAGAAAGATGAATAGAAAAGAAAGATGAGTATTTTATTAATGCTTTTGGTTCCCCCTTTTATCGGTGGCATGTATCCAGGGTGGTTGCACTGCCCTTTTATAGGTAGTACAACAAGGTGGGTGGGGGGATTGGTGGGGGTGGGCAACCCACCCCTGTTGAAGACTACAATCACCTTTCAATAACTGCCTAACACCCCCATTAGGATGCACATCCCTACCAATGTCATACGTGTTTTGATACTCCATTAAAACTTTTTTCCAAAAAACCCAATGGGATAAAAACTGGAATATGGAAAAAATTATAGTAACGTAGGCTCCCCCTAAAAGTTACATTACATAAATAAATTACAAAATTTTTCAATCTACGCATCCCCATATTATGTACTAGCTTTTTAAAGATATGCTACTAGAAAAAAGGACATACCAAATGTTTTGTGGACTATAGGGTTATTTTCCATCGATATAGGCCTATACCAACAGTTCTTGAATTATTGGTATCAATAATTTCAATGGAAATACCTACACCAATGGTTTGGTCAAATCACTGGTATAAGTCTTCTATTGAAAAAAATAGCACTGGGTATTGATCTCGCAACCTCTCTCTTATATACCAAACACTTTACCACTATCATACGACATGTTTTATATTCCTATGTACAAATATATATATATATATATATGCATGTTAAAAAATTATTTATATCAAAGTATTTATTATTATTATTATTAATATGCATAAAAATGGCATCACATATACCAACAATTGTTAGAGTTGGTGACCTAGAACCAACTACTTTGTACTTTATGATAAAATTGTATTCATGGATTTGAATATTAATACCTTATCACATCTTTATTATTCTTATGCATGAAAACACATGTGATAATGTCCTAAGGATAACTGTTTCACTAAAGGGTCATAGCGGGTCCCTGATATGATGAGAATCCTAAAGTGCCATAACACTATTCTTGAATATATGTTCTATGTTCGGATGACGTTATTTGAGGGACACAAATAATACAGGCCATTAGGGGTGAGAACTCATAAAACTTTGAGGTACCTTCTCATGGTGTGCACCCTTGGTAATATCTAGGAGGATATTATGTGAACGAGACCTGCCAGTAGAAAATCCACATTTCATAGCATCATTGGATGTTCCCATCCTCAGATGTGTGTATTGGTCCTTAGACTTTAAGATTATTATTAATGGGTATTACAACTCACACACTTAGATATATTGATGAAAACTGTGACGATACACTATTTGAAGTGAGGTAGGATATGTTGGGTGGGTCAAGAGTAATATTGCATTAATAGATAATGCGAGAAAGTATTTTTCCTTCTATTTCATAATAGAAGTTGATATCTTAGGCCCTTTTATGGAATTGATATATCCTAAATAAATCCATGGTCATGGTGAGTAATGAGAAAGTTTAATTCTGGGAGGTCAAAGAAAGAGTAATCAATCACATGGGTTGATGACACTATCATGCAAACCTCTTGATTCGAGATATCGAGACAAAGGGATTACATTACATGGTAAGCATTCGTAGGAGGTGACAAGTCATTGTGGCGTTAACTTCTTTCTCTATGGGTGCCTTGACATGTTTCTAGACACTAAAATTAGACTTTAGGCAGGCTTTGCCTAATGCCACTAAGAAAGAGGCCTAGAGGTTCACACACTAAGTGTATCTAAGTATCTTAGTTAAATATTTATTTAACAAGTTGAATAAAGATTATTCCCAATTGTGGTTTAATAATTATTCAAAGATGCCTAGTCGTATTTATTTCAACACTAGTTATGCGAGAGAACATATTGTGGGCGAAATAATATATTTATTAGCGAATAATATAGTGATATTTATTTGAGAAATAAATAGACATTATTTAAGGTCTAATAAATGTGGTGAAGGAAATAAAGAAAAATGGAAAAACAAAATTACACATCGTGTATATTAATATACACACTGTGTAGTTTTCTGGGAATTTGTGAGAAATAATATTATTTATTTAATTAAATAATATTAGGTGTAATTCGCTGGGCGCATGTAAAGTAATAATAATAGTCAAATGTTATTATTAGACATTGGGTCTTACTAAGAATTAAATGAAATGAATAAATGCATTTGGGTAATTATTTAATTATTTTATTATTCTAAGTAATATAAATATCAATTACATTATTCTCATTAGGCCTAGACATTCTTTGTGGTTGTGCACAACGAATCTAAATAAAGCTCTCAAGACAAGAGAGAATTCCTTTTCTCCAAGAACGCTCTCAAGTTACAAGAGAGATCCTCCTCCACTGAATCAAGGAGAGTGCTTTGGAAGCATCTCTCAAGGTGATCGAAGGTGGACATCGCAAGAAAATTATCTTCCTCACTAGCACCCAAAAATTCCTTCGGTGATGTCCAAAGATATGTGAAGCATGTGTGGATCACCTCTAGAGGAAGCCTACACTTGTCTTCTATGATGCAATGACGAATCACATCAAATCATGACCAGAAGCATCAATAGAGAAATAATTTCTTAAAGGTAATTCTTTCCTTTTAACTAAATTAATTATAACCAAAATATGATTATCCTATCTATGGTTCCAGGAATTCCCTCTTTCCCTTTCGTTCTTCATTATATTTTGAAGATCCAACATTTTATCATCGTGATGGATCTCAGATTGATTGTTGTTAACAGTAAAATTAAAGATGGGTACACCCATCCACATTCTTTCTCTACGCTTAGAACCTACAAGTGGTATCGAAGGGGTTATATCATTGATTATAATTATTTAGTTTTTCATTGATGATTTATTCATTTAATAATTTAATTGTTTCAATTCAAGTTAATTATTCTGTAAATCTGAATCTCAAGATCTGTTTATCCTCTTTCGTTTCTCATTCACCTTACATAAATGATATTTTATTTTAATTTTGATTAAAATAAAAATAGAGGATCTCATATGAAGGTTCCAAAAGTTCCTGGACATACAACACCAGAACACACAGTGTGTCAGTTGGACTCACACGTCGTGTAGTTGGAATCACACGATGTGTATTCTGCCTCACACACTGTGTATTCAAGTTTCAATGCATTGGGACTGGTCCACCAAACCAAGTCACGTGATTAGAGTTTTTATAAGTCTTAAATAATCTATGTGTTGACCAAGAACAGTTGGCACATAGTTTTTGGAATACACTCCGTGTGGCCCAAAGGACATGACATGTGGTCCCTTCAGGTTAGTTTCAGACCGTGTACCCCATACATGGCTTGCTCGATTGGAGACTGTGTAACACAGATACTACACGGTGTGTGGCCCACTGGACATGACCTGTACTCTGAATATTTCTTTAGTTTTTCTATACACTAACACCCCAGGTGTGTACTTCAGATGGACGATGAACAATAGTACACGCCATGTAGTAGGAACTACACACCGTGTACTCATCCAAATTACACAGATTTATTAAAATTTATTATTATATTATACAAACCCTTGAGACGTGTACCATAGTGTGGGCGTAAAGCTGGGACACAATAAGTGATAAGTGTTTTAAACATATGTGTTTAATTTAACATCTATGTAATGTTAATTTCTACTCATTGGGTAGTTATGAACAGAAATTCACTAGGTTTCCTCCATGGTACAATTTATGAACACATATAATTTTAAATGAATTTATTTGTTTAAAATTATAATGAATGAGAATCTCAAGGAAATTCATAAAAGAGTTTAAGATAAAAGAATTGATTAATTAAAGATAATAATTAATTGATTCGAGCATGATTTATCTTAAACAAGAATGATTAAAGAATTGAATGATAGTTTTATTTATGGATAAATATCATTGCATGTATGGATGACCATGATCTATACTAGGACCTTTTTATGTGGATGGTTTCTTTTAATTTATTTATTTAAATTAAAATTGTTGGCCTACGAGCCTTCTCCTTGTTAATATGTAGGGCATGCGTGCCCAATGTTTCTTTTATGTAATTCCCCATTTTACCCCTAACCTATGTATGAGATAAAAACATATGTAATGGATGGAGATCCTAAGCTAGTGGAGGTGGTTCAAGTTAGGAGTCGAGGCAAAATGAATCCAAGGAGATACAAAGATGGATAGGTGAAAAGCTATAAACATGAACCCAAAAGGTTCAAGGTGTTTCTCCACTAGGTCTTGGGATAGTTTATCAACCTCTAGATAAACTAACCAATAAAACGAGCTCACAATAATACCATTTATTTTATTTTTGTCAGTTTCATGGTTTATTTATTGTGGGTGTGTTGTCACAATCACACAATTAATGAATTAAACAAGCATGCAAGATGGAACTAAAATAAGACCTACTTATGCGTAAATATTATATTATACATGGTTAATCACTTAATTATATCCCAATTAATATTAATAAGAATGTAATAAAGATAATAAAATGGAAATTTATGTATAAGGATAAAATCCCTCAAGGAAATTTTAAGACGGTATAGCCTTCCACTATCACTACTAGAAATCCAGCCTATACCAACACTTTGTTCCCAACAGTTTAGAAAACTCGTTGGGAAAAAGAACCTATAACAAAAGTTATAGTAAATTGTTGTCATGAGCTATTTTATGTTGGGTTTTACCAATGGTTTAAGAAAACCGTTGGGAAATAAAACTATTACCCATAGTTTTATTAACCATTGGGAACAAATATACCCAATTTAGGGCTCCCTCACGACATTTCATCCCCGCGCACTCCTCCCCTACCCAACCTTGACCTCCTCCCAGCCTCCACCTCCGCCTCCCGACCTCCGTCTCCGCCTCCCAGCACCCTCCCTCTCCTCCGGTGATGTTCCCCTTCCCCTCTCGGCTCCTTCTCCGACGACAACGTCCCCCTCCCCTCTCGGATCTCGACGACGTTCCCCCCTCCCCTCTCGTCTTCCTCTCTTGGAGACATCCCCCTCCCCTCTTGGCTCAATCTCCTCTGACGATGTCCCCCATCCCCCTCTCCAGTCGCATGCGAGACCCCCCATGGACGAACACCCCGCGGGACATCCCCCTCTCTCGGCTCCCTCTCCTCCCGCTAGGGTTCTTTATGGGTACTTCCAGGTAAGAATTAGTCTTATTTTAAAAAAATGAGGCAACAAGGAATGAATTGTTAGGTTCAAACTAGAGAGAACCACATCACCACCACCAGGAATAAATAAGTGCACCTTGATCAGAGCATCAAAGCATCTAGAGTTTGAGATGGAAGAGAGATTTCTTACCTTTTCTTTACTATGTTTTCCTGCACATTTATTCAACATGAATTCTCTTATTTTGATCTATTTTAATTTGTTGAATTTGATTATGATGCTAGGATAATATTCCTTGGGGGAATAGGCTAGACTGGTGAGTTTATTTTTCTATGGTTTATGCACTCATCTTATGCTAGATGTCTCTCTCTCTCTCACACACACACATTTTCTGGATAGTTAAATTTTCAGAACAAGATTACGTGAAAATCGATCTTTCTTTTTTCTTAATTTAAACTGTCTTTTATTTGAGGATTCTACCGACAAGTGAATCAATCTCAAATGAGAGAGAAACACTAAGTTCAACCGATAAGTTGAACTCAGTGATTTATGATTTGTTTTCAACTGGTGTGTGTAAGATTACCGCGGTTGATAGACTGTAGCAATCAAACAATAAAAGGTTGATCAGAAGTCAAATGTGGTCAGCCATTTTGAATCAAATATAGATATTTACATTAGTTTCATGAATAAGGAAAATTGAGTTGTAGATGGCCAGTGGAATTCCCCCTACCCAACAATTGATTCTTTCTACTTTTTTTCTTTTTTCTACCTGACTACTTACTGTCTTCCTATTATACTTGTCTACATTCCTTTATGTCTGATTGTACTCACTCACTTTAACTTCCTCACACAAAATTTCATTCACTTCATAGTTACATCAGCACCGCCATTGTTTTGTTTTTTGTGTGTGTTTTTGTGTTTTTTTAATGTTTTTTTTGTGTTTTTTAAGGTCTTATGTAGGGTAATTTTTCTGATGCATCCTAAACTTTCGTGATACATACACCATGAATTGATATCCCTGCATCAACACTACCACTAGTTCAACACCAGATACATCACAAAACAATGTATAGTCCTTACCTATCTCAGGTTGGATCAAAATAATTGCAGTAGTCAAATTATTCTTAAATTTTTGTAAAGTATTCTCACATACTCCAGACCATTTTAACTTGGAACCCTTTTTGGTTAATCCCAAAATTGGAGCTTCCAAGAAAGAAAAGTACTTGATTAACCTTCAGTAATAGCCTAATAAACCAAAAAAGCTTCTAACATTGAAAACATTCTTAGGATGCTCCCAAGATATAGTTGCTTACACTTTCTCTGGTTCTATAGAAACTTCTTCCTCAAAGTTGATGTGACCCAATAAATGTACCTTGTCAATATAGATTTGACACTTAGATAGATTGTTGTGTTAACAATGCTCTATCAGTTTACTCAAGATTATGTTAAGGTGTTCATAATAACAGTCATAATTCTGGGAGTACACCAAGATTTTATCCACAAAACCACTTCAAACTGACCTAGGTATGAATGGAAGATTCAGTTCATTAAGGACATAAACATAGAAAAAGAATTTTCAAACTTGAAAGGTCTTACAAGGAACTCAGACAACCCACACATTCTCCTAAAAGCAGTCTATACTATATTATAAGGTCTCACCCTCAGCTGATGATACCCTAACCACAAAAAAAATCTTTTAGAACATTGAAGTACCTTTTAGATTTTCAAAGAGATTTTTGATATGTGGAAGAGGATATCATTTCATAACTATCATATGATTAAACTTTTGTTAATAAAAAAACAACCACAATGTCCCAATAGCCTTCTTATAAAACAAAACTGGAGATCCCCAGGGTGACGTACTTGGACAAATAAACCCTTTATTCTCAAATTAATCCAACTGGGTCTTAAGTTATTGAAGTTATTCTAGTTACATTCTATATGGAGGAACTAAAACTAGATCATATTTAGGAACCATTTCAATCATGAACTCAATCTCTCTATTATGTGAAAACCTAGAGAAGTCCTTAAGAAACACATCCTGAAAACGATCTACCAGAGGAGGAAAAAAATCCTTCTTTATTCCCACAACATTATGCACAAGACATGCCACTTAGAGGTTGTAATCTCACCTAACAGCTAATGAATCATACCTACATATTCTTCTTGGATATCCCATTCCCCATGATGAACATAAGTGTCACCTTAAGGATATGTGAAACTCACTCTCCAAATTTAACAATCAATATGATCCTGATATGCAACAAACCATTCCATCCATAATATCAAATCAAAACATGAAATATTGAGAACAAACAAGTACAAAAGGAACCAAAACCCACCAAACTTGAGAAAACACTCCATACATTATTGGATATTTTTTGATCGTACTCCTAATGGTATGTCAATCAAAAAACCCCATACATTTATTACACCACTAGACCTAACACATTCAAAATCTAATCAGATTTAAAATAATACGAGCCCCCTATATCAAATAATTTACTAGAAAGAGTGGAATCTATAAGAATCATACATTGTAAAGTAGAAGGTCCAACCTCACCACCTCTAAGTGCATGATGAACTATAATAAGATGATCCACCCCTATACCCTGGGATCCAGTCTAAGTTCCTTGTGTTGTACTATCCAGATGATATAGACACTCCTATATCAAAGTACCACAACCACCACCCTGACCTCTGTGGACAGTAGAGATCGAAATACCAACCTAGTATGGAGTTATAGACCCCCTTCCTACACTCTGTATCAGCCTTGACCTTCAATCATCACTACAAGGCCCAATCCTCTTAGGAATATTTTACTTGATCTAAATACTCATCGTTAGTGACATCAATCACATTAAAGAGCATAAATGTCAACTAAAACATATATTCCAAGAATTATTCATGTGGATAGGCCCCATGGAAATAGGCTAAGAACTAAAACCATAAATAATAATTCCAAATACATGCATCATTTTTAAATAAATATCTCAAGTGTAAAAATAAAAACCAAGAATAATAAGACCTCATCCCTTGTATTGAACAAAACAAAACTAAGTTGAAACTCAGGACAAATTGATTATATACCATTAATAGGAAGAGTAATTATTAATTAATAGGAATTTACTATTTGATAGTATCATTTTGAAACATTGATATGTTTCCCCTTTTCTTGCAGGAACATGATTTGACCCATGGGGCGCTGTGGTACTTATATGTTGGGTGGTGACAGGTATAGTCATAGGAGACAAGTATGTTTTAGTTTAGTTTTTTTTTATCGCATTGGTCACTTAGATCTTTGAATACTTTCTATATATAGAGGGTAGTTATATTCTGCGAAAGGGGCCAGAAGGAGTTCAAATTGATTTAGTCCACCGGCTTTGATCCAAGGTAAGATTCTATGGTTACTACTTTTCTCTCACCTCATGTATTTGGGGATTTAGTGTTTTTGACTCCATATTATGTTTTCGGTAGGGTGTTGGATCGTTTCGTGTTAGTTCGAGTGGATTTGGTTCTCCACTGCCAATCTAGTTAAGGCTTTAATTCCATTGGTTGGTTTCTCACTGGTTATGTAGCATCCTTCATGTGTTTTAAGGTTCTTAATATCCTTTGTGTAGTGTGTTGATCCATGCTCGTTGGTTTCGAGTCTCCAAGTCAAGGGCGACTCACCTGCGTGTGCATAGGTAAGTAATTATATGTATGTGGGTTCCCCCATTACGTGTATAGTCACCCATGGCAGTGATTATGAACTTATGGGGCTATGTGTGCCCATGTATATATATATAAATGCATACACAGGTGAGTGGAGACTGATATATGCATATAAGCATATGTGCAATGATCCCCTTGTACATGCTCATGGCCATATGGGTGTGTGCATAGGGGATAGGTGTCCTTGCATGTGTGTGAATGTGCGTATACCCAGTGGAGGAGTAGCATCTTTTAGTTAGAAAGCTCTAAGAGCCGAAGTGGATGACTTGGTTCCACCTTGAGGTAGAGTCCCTCTCGTAGCCTCTTTAATTTAAGAATGCTTTAAATTGAATTTAGATTATTTCTTAATTCTGCTTAATTATATTGAATTGCATATCTTGAATAAGTTTTCTTTAATATAATTTTTTCATTTGATAAATAAAGTCATGTTTTTATAATAAAACCCCTCCAATGGAAGTGCACTGTCTGTGAAAACTCACAGTGATAGTATAGGGTGTATGATTCTTTTCCGTCATTTTGTTTCCCTTTAGATGTTGCGTCATTGTGCCGCTCACTACAACCTTCCAACAATCCCTTGTTATAACATATTAAATAGTTGATTTGTTATATCATGTCCGTTGTGACCTTATCTTATGGTGAAACCCGTTTCGGGTGTTTGCCTGGCCTCTTGGCCACCCCTTTGAGTGTTTACCCGAGCCTATATATCTAAAAACACTGATGGTGTCATTGTTTAACACCTATCAGGCTTATGGTGCTCCCCACCATAAGCTTCATCTTAACACTGTTTGGGGTGTTTGCCTGGCCTCGATGCACATATAATTTTTTACATATATGAATTCTCTCATAATATTTGTGTTGCATCCTGAGATGTTAAAACATACTCAAATTCTATTGTTCTCAAGGTGACTGAAGTTTTATTATTAGAGTTTCAATAAATGCATATACCATTGATAAGTAATACACCTGCATAATTTGACTCTTAATCAATAGTTTCAACTACCTAGTACCGCTTTTAAAAACAATGAATATAAAATATATATCTTTATCATACCACACTCGCGAATCATGAGTCTATTTTTTATAACATAATATCAGTTTCTATAATGTGAAGGAAAACTACATAGGATTTATTTGGAATCCTAGCCGGAATATACTGCCCCGCAGATGTCACTGGACCAGGCCAACACGCCGCGGTCATGCCGTAGTCACGCCGCGGTCACGCCGCAGTCACGCCGCAGTAATGCCATGATTTGGACCTGCTCCAGAACGAAACCCCATGGTAGTTCACAGTCCTGTCGGAATTATATTTATGATACCTAGATAGAGTTTTAGATACATTACCCACCCATAGTTAATGGGGAGGGAGCCGACGATCAGAATGTTACCCCGCTTCCTCCCACTCCCTTTGCTCCTGGCCGAAAGATACTGCCCCGCAGATGTCACTGGACCAGGCCAACACGCCGCAATCATGCTGCGGTCACACAGTAGTCACGCCGCGGTCACGCCGTGGTAATGCCGTGATTTGGCCCTGCTCCAGAACGACACCCCCCGGCGGTTTGTAGTCCTGTCAGAATTCTATGTATGATACCTAGATAGAGTTTTTGATACATTACCCACCTATAGTTAATGGGGAGGGAGGTGACGGTCGTAATTTTTCCCCTCTTCCTCCCGCTCCCTTCGCTCCTGGCCGGAAGATGCTGCTCCGAGGATGTCGCTGGACTGGGCCAACATGTCGCGATCACACCGTGATTTAGCCCTGCTCTAGAATGACACCCCGCGGCAGTTCACAGTCCTATTGTAATTTTATATATGATACCTAGATAAGGTTTTAAATACATTACCCACCCATAGTTAATGTGGAGGGAGGAGATGGTCAGAATGTTGCCCCGCTTCCTCCCGCTCCCTTCGCTCCTGGCCGGAAGATGCTGCCCTGCGGATGTCGATGGACTGGGCCAACACGCCACGGTCACGCTGCGGTCACGCCACGGTCACGCCGTGGTAATGCCGTGATTTGGCCCTGCTCTAGGAAAACACCCTACGGCGGTTCATAGTCCTTTCAGAATTCGACGTATGATACCTAGATAGAGTTTTAGATACATTATCCACCCATAGTTAATAGGGAGGGAGGAAATGGATGGAATGTTTCCCCGCCTCCTCCCACTCCCTTCGCTCCTGAAATCCAAGACTACATTGTTAAATAGAAGAACACATGTTCTAATGACATGGCTAACCTGGTTTCTAACTCACCTCACCTAAACATAAACTAGAACATTGGTTAAATGCAAGAAATCATCCTAAACATACACTATAACATTGGTTAAATGGAATAACCCATCCTCGTTACTGAATTCCATACACATATGGAAAAAAAACCATCATTCATGAACATCCCTATAATTCATAGTATTTTCACAAAACACATATCCCTTAAATGTCATGAAATTCCAGTAGGCACTGATATAAAGTTGTCATGTTTACAGGTGGAAGCTTCATAGATTTGGATAATATATTCTCAGAACTATAGAGTGGAACCCCATTCGGTGTTTTGAGGTCAACCCAACTCCACACATGAAAAAGAAGATCATTATCCATCAATAAAAACAATGTAAATATATAAATGGTGATTCATATCAGTATCATTAATATATTTCCTTAGGAATTCTTAATCCATTAGAGTGTTCTCCCGATACCTCCCTTGTTGGATTTCAAATTCAATTATCCTTGTTTAACACCACTTTCAGGCATATCTTCATTTACAATTATGTGTTGGTTATAGGATATTCTGAAATCTTTATATTCTATATGAGTTGGGGCTATTTAATTAGAAATTTTAAAACCCTACATAAAAATCCTACTTCTAAAACTTTAATTTTCTTTTCTAAAGCCACCTATTTAATTTTAGAACACTTAGAAGAGTCTTATTACACAGGAAAACTTGATTTTCTTCATCCTTGAAGGTTGTGAACAAAATTGGAATTGCAAAAAATATGCCATCGTTTTTAGCATTTGGATTAGAGGCATAATATTTGCATTTTTTTGAAGAAAAAAAACATATTTAAGGTATTTTTAATTTCAATTTCATGTTTTCAGGGTGGGGAGGGGGAGTGTACAGGTGGAGTGGGGGATGGGGTGGGGTGGGGGGGCTGTCCAGGTGGGGGGGGGATGGGCTGTCCAGGTGGGTTCATGTTGGCCAAGTGTCACAACCATTATTTAATTATGAGGTAATTTTTATATTTTTTTGGTATTTTATTTTTCCCTTGTATTTACTTCAGTGTTTTTAGAGAAAACATAGTATTTTTACCCAACAATATGTGGTTCATGGTTGGCACACAGTTTAGTGAAACTATTCCACATCCCAAGGGAAACTGGGTACCCAAGACAACATTTTTGATGTGTACGAGTCAACCCTACCTCAATCTGATGCACGGTGTGGCTGGTATCACTTAAAGTGTCTCACTTTTATTTGAAATGGACAACATTTTAAGTGAAAACAACTGACATATGGAAAACCGATCAAACGCATTTGGATTGTGTTGATAATTTAGGACAATGATCCATGGGTCATTTTTGATGTGTATGAGTCAACCCCACCTCAATACAATGCATGGTGTGGCCGGTACCACTCAAAGTGTCTCAATTTTATTTGAAATGGATAGGATTTTAAGTGAAAATAAGAATTGGCATACGGAAAACCGACCAAATGCATTCAGATTATGTTGATAATTTAGAACAACGATCCATGGATCATTTTTGATAGGTATGAGTCAACCCCGCCTCAATTAGAGGCACGGTGTGATTGGTATCACTCAAAGTGTCTCACTTTTGTTTGAAATGGACAACATTTTAAGTGAAAACAACAACTAGCATACGAAAAACTGACCAACCACATTCATAATGTGTTGATACTTTATCACAACAATCCATGGGTCATTTGTGACGTGTAATAGTAAACCTCACCTCAATCTGAGGCACGATGTGACCGATATCACTCAAAGTGTCTCTTTTATTTGAAATGGACAACATTTTAAGTGAAAACAGCTAGCATACGGAAAACCAATCAAACACATTTGGATTATGTTGATAATTTAGGAAAATTATCCATGGGTAATTTTTGATGTGTATGAGTCAAACCCACCTCAATCCGATGCATGGTGTGGCCAGTACCACTCAAAGTGTCTCAGTTTTATTTGAAATGGACAGGATTTTAAGTGAAAACAACAATTGACATACGGAAAACTGACCAAACGCATTCGGATTGTGTTGATACTTTAGCACAACGATCCATGGATCATTTTTGACTGGTACGAGTCAACCCTACCTCAATTCGAGGCATGGTGTGGCAGGTATCACTCAAAGTATCTCACTTTTGTTTGAAATGGACAACATTTTAAGTGAAAACAACAAATGGCATATGGAAAATTGACCAACCACATTCAGAATGTGTTGATACATTAGAAAAATGATCCATGGGTCATTTGTGATGTGTAAGAATCAACCCCACCTCAATCTGAGGCATGGTGTGACCGTTATCACTCAAAGTCTCTCTCTTTTATTTGAAATGGATAGGATTTTAAGTGAAAACAACAACTTACATACAGAAAACTGACCAAACTCTTTCAGATTGTATTGATACTTTAGGACAATGATACATGTGTCATTTGTGATGTGTAAAAGTCAACCCCTCCTCCATACAAGGCACGATGTGGCCAGTATCACTCTAAGTGTCTCAATTTTTTTGAAATGAACAACAGTGTAAGTGAAAACAACAACTGACATATGGAAAACTGACCAAATGTATTTGTATTGTTTTGATACTTTAGAAAAATGATACATTAGTAATTTTTTACATGTACGAGTCAACCCTTCCTCAATACAAGGCACGATGTGGTGGAATCCTACTCTGATCAATAGATCTCACCATACTTGTACCATTTAGTGTTCATAGCCTTAAGAACATTAATATTATTCTCACTAAGGTCAATAAACTTACAGTTCCATTATTCTAGACCATCACAAGTTGAACTTATGATCATTTCATTTCTGCCTGAATTTTAAATCAAGTAAAAAGTTCCATACTTTACTCCTTTTGTAACGACCATGGAACCATGGGTTAGTTTCCATACCCCATTTTCAAATTTAGTTTCATAGCATGCATCATCAAACTTTATCTTTAGATTTAAAAAGAAGAAAACCACTCCCAGGTAAAATCCATTTTCAGATGTTTTTCATTTTCTATAAATGTTGCTTTTGTTTGAGGATAGATCATATTTGGGTGTTCTTTAGTTGTCAAAAGATCTTATTATGATCCTCAAAAACCTAACAATTTCAAAAATTGAGGGGTTTTATTTCACAACATCAAGAAAGTGTAGCGAGGGAATATGATTCCACTTGTCAAAGTCCTATGGTAGGATGGTTGGGTTAAAGAAGGTATTTGGGGCATGATTCAGTTGGATCCATTTTTTTTGAGGATATTATGTGTCATCACTTTTATTCTCACTATTAAGCATGAGAGGGTCACATCAATTATTTTTATCATGGAATAAAGAAGTTTCGCCCTTACATTAACCAGTAGTACACCATTTATGAATATAACCCATCCTAGAAGGGGAATGTTTTTTTTCAACCTCATATGCATCACGACACACTCTGGATCAGACACATGTTCAAAATCCACTTATTTAACCAATTTGGACATGATCACTATGTGTATAAAAACCAATACCCAAGTATATAATGTTATTACCACTATAGATTCTACTAACAAATCCATTACCATTCACCCAATATCTGACATTAACACCCCTACCTCCTTCATCTTCCTTCTTAATGCATCAAAAATGACATTTCCTTTACAAAGAAAATATTCCATTTCAAATTTTAACATCTACATGTATTTTATAAAACACATATGAAAACAATTTAGTTCACATTAGAATAAATTATATTACTATGACATTCAGTTTGTATATATAACATGTCTCTAATCAAAGAGGTGGTGTCTCTGAAATTTACACTCATCAACTATAGTCGCAAACTCTTTTTCATGAGTTGGGTAGTTTCACTCATGGGGTCATAAGTGATGAGACTCCTAAGAAAATACCTTTTCACCATATATTATAAAAAATACAAGTTCAATAAAAAATGCATCACAAATAATTACATACCCAAATCTAGGATCAGAAAAAAATTTGGGATTTGAGCCAATTTCAAACTCTTATTCAACTCTAATAAGTATTTCTCAGACTATTCTGTCTATTAAAATTTTATGGGGAGGTTAGAGGGGCTATGCTGGTTGGGGGGGTGTGCAGGGGTGAGGTGAATTACTACTGGAAGAGTGGTTGTCATATGAAGATTGAAATGGGTGTAAATAATATTTGAATTATTGAAATTGTTATTCAACTCTACTAGAAGATTGTTGTCATATGAAGATTGAAATAGGAAATTGTAGTGCATGACATAGTTGGAAGAGTTTGATGGTTTTATGTGTTTTTTGTGTGCTATTGCAGGTGTTTTTATGCTGTTTTAAGTCTGTTTGTATGTGTTTTTTGTGCTATTTTTTATACAGGTGTATACTGGAGTGGAGGGGATACTGGAGGGGTTGATGTGCAATAGTTTTGGAAATACACAATACCAACGGTTTTAAACCGTTGGTATACTTTGAGAAAAATTTTTACCCTCGGTTTCAATAAAATGTTGGTAAAAAACTATCCCAACGGTTTTAAACCATTGGTATAGTGTTTAGTCTTTAATATATACAAACAGTTTCAATGAAACCATTGGTAAAAATGCTATACCAACGGTTGTAAACTGTTGGTTTAGATGAAATGAATGGTCTTCCCAACCGTTGGGGTAAACATATACCAACGGTTAGCCTAAACCGTTGGTAAATCAATACAGACAGTGACCTATACCAACAGTTTAGATCAAAACATTGGTATAGGGATTTCCTCATGGATTACTTACCTACGGTTTGGAAAACCATTGTTATAGGCTATACCAACAGTTTTCCAGCCTATACCAACAGTTTAGAACCATTGGTATAACCTTCATTTCTAGCCCTACGGTTTGTGTTCCCAAGGTTTCTTTTATGTAATTCCCCGTTTTACCCCTCACCTATGCGTGAGATAAAAACATATGTAATGGATGGAGATCCTAAGCTAGTGGAGGTGGTTTAAGTTAGGAGTCGAGGCAAAACCAATCCAAGGAGATACAAAGATGGATAGGTGAAAATCTATAAACACGAACCCAAAAGGTTCAAGGTGTTTCTCCCCTAGGTCTTGGGATAGTTTATCAACCTCTAGATAAACTAACCAATAAGATGAGCTCATGATAATACCATTTATTTTATTTCTATCAGTTTCATGGTTTATTTATTGTGGGTGTGTTGTCACAATCACATAATTAATGAATTAAACAAGCATGCAAGATGGAACTAAAATAAGATCGGATTATGCGTAAAAATTATCTTATACATGGTTAATCACTTAATTATATCCCACTTAATATTAACAAGAATGTAATAAAGATAATAAAATGGAAATTTATGTATAAGGATAAAATCCCTCAAGGAAATTTTAAATCGGTATAGCCTTCCACTATCTTGGTTAGAATCGAGCCATAGTTCAAATTACTTGACCAACCCTAGTTGGAGTGCTTTCAATTATTAGGGAATTATAATTTGAGGTTTTGGGTTGACTTGAATTGGTTCACATCAAGGGTTGACCAACACATCAGGACTTGGTGTGACCAAGAGGCAAAGGTTAAGGAAATCCAAAATAAAAGGATTTCAATATTGGGGATTCCACTCAGGGGATCAAGGAACTACGAGTTAATGCAGTTGGAATTTGGAATGCCTACCTAAATCCTTTCAAGTTTCTTGGCCAACCCTAGTTGGAGTAATTCTACGGGAAATATATATCCTTTCTTCTAGAATATTCAGGCAACAAAATATTTTAAAGTCAATGGTGAGGGATATTGGATTTCGATAAAATAGTGGGAGACTAATAAGTATTTATTTATTTATTTTCTCAGTTTTATCATGATAAAGTACTAAATATTTTCTCATTTTAATCTGTAGAAACAATAAGAAAAATGACTTCAAACATATCATTACGAACCATACTTTAGAAGGAAAACCTTCTCACCGGTACCAATTTCTAGGAGTGGTAGAGGTGTTTACGCATCATCCTTTACCATGAGAGGAAATTGTATGTGTTGGAGGAGCCTATTTTAGTTTTGCTTGGAAATGAGGCCAGTAATGAGGAAATATCTATCTATATGAAACATTTGGATGATTCCACATATTTCCAATTTTTCATACTATCAGTTATGTCTAATGAGCTCTTTAAGCAACATGAAAACATAGACTCATATAGCATGTTGTCTCACCTTAAGGATCTCTATCAAGATAAGGCAAGACATGAGAGATATGAGATCTCTAATGCTTTGTTCACAACTAAGATTAGAGAGTCTGTGCCAACTGGGCCTCATGTAGTCAATATTATTGGCTACATTGAATGCCTAGACATCTTAGGGATTAAGTTCCCAGATGAGTTGCGTATATATTTCATCCTATAATCACTGTCCAAGACCTTATCTAGATTTATTTTCAACTAAAAAATGAGAAAAAATGAGAAGAGTCTATCAGAACTTCTGACCTTGATTCTCCAGGTAGATAAGAATATAGGGAGTGACAAAACTTCAATCCTTATGATGAATAAGAAGAGAAAGGACAAGACAAAAGGTCCAAGGATTTATAAATGGTCTGAAGCCCCCAAGAACCATCCCTCTAAGAAGGGGAAGATCTAGAGGTAGGGCAAGGAATAAGAGGTAGTATATTTTTCATGTAGAAATCCATGCCACTGGAAGAGGAACTACACCCGTAAGTGTGAGGACGCTAAATGTGCATTTGTTATTGAGTGTAATATTTCCATTTATACATATTGGGGATTAGATACAACATGTGGGGATCAAATCTGTATTCAAATACAGGAACCAAGTAGATTTAAAAATATTTCTAGAGGAGAGGTGGATCTTCGAGCTACTAATGGCGTGAAGCTGGCTGCGTTGGCTATTTATGATTACCATCTCTCATTGCCAAATGGGATGCTTTTGGTTTTACATAACTGTTATTATGTACCTAGTGTTTCCAAGAACATAATTTTTGTATCATGTTTGGATATGGATGGATGTATTTTAAAGTTTGGAAATAAGGTTTGTTTATTTTATAAGAATAATGTATGTTATGATGTGGTGCATTTAAATAATGGTTTGTATGTATTAAATTACGAAAACCAAGTTTTGGAAATTGATAATGAAACAAACTCACATGACTCATACAACACCCAGTTGTGGAATCACCGTCTTGGTCATGTAAACGAGAAGCGATTGACAAAGCTCTGCCCAGATGGTTATTTCGACTCTATTGAGCTAAAACCACTTGATAGATGTCATGCTTGTTTATAATGAAAAATGACCAAGCTGCCTTTCGGTGGACAGGGTGAAACGGCCATAGAGCTTCTAGGATCGGTACACATAGATGTGTGTGGACCATTTCTAGTAGAATCCATAGGTGGATATTCTTACTTTATTACTTTTACTGATGATTTGAGTAGATATGGATATATCTACTTAATGAGGTATAAGTTAGAGTCCTTGGATAAATTTAAGGAATTAAAGAATGAATTAGAGAATTAGCTTGGTAAGAAGATAAATAAGCTTCGATCAGATCGAGGTGGAGAATATCTGAACCAAGAGTTTATCAACCTTTTACGAGAGTCTGGGATTATATCTCAACTCACTCCTCCTTATACACTACAGTGAAATGGTGTTAGTGAAAGGAGGAACCACACCTTGTTGGACATGGTGATGTTGATGATGAGTCATGCAGATCTTCTATTATCATTTTGGGGATATGCATTAAAAACTGCAACATATACATTAAACCAAATACCAACTAAGGTGGAAAATAGAATTCCCTATGAGTGATGGAATGAAAATAAACCCATTTTCTCACACACACATGTATGGGGATGTGAGGCATTTGTTTAGGCCTTTTCAAGTAACAAATTAGCACCCTAGGGTATAAGGTGTATCTTTATAGGATATCCTAAGGAAACAAAAGGATATTACCTATATAAACCTTCAAGTAAGAAAGTGACTGTCAGCAGACAAGCTGTCTTTCTTGAGAGGGAGAACATCCTAAACAAGGATAGTGGAAGAAATATTAACTTCGACAGAGTTGATTATCAAGATATACAGGGGTTGGTATAGTAACAAGTTCCACTGGTCCCTGTGTAAGAGGTTCCAGAAACACAAGTACTGCATAGGAGATCAAGAGAGGTAAGGTAACTAGAGAGATTTGGTTTCCTAGTCACCGAGGATGGTGAATCATTATTATTGGATGATGATGAACCTATCTCATACAAGGAAGAGTAGAGAGCTCAAAATCTGCAAGATGTTTAGAATCTATGAATTCTAAGATAGATTCCATGTATCAAAACCAAGTCTGGGTTCTGTTCGATGAGTCAGTTTATGTAAAGCCCGTTGGATGCAAATGGGTGTTCAAGAGAAATATGAACATGGAAGGTCAATTTTGTACCTATAAAGTAAGGCTAGTGGCTAAAGGATTCAGAAAACTTCAAGGAATTGACTAAGATGAAAACTTATCAATAGTTTCCATGTTTAAATCCATAAGAATCATACCTGTCATAGTAGATTACCATGACTATGATATTTGGAAGATGAATGTCAAATCATCATTCCTTAATTGAAATCTTCAAAAATATGTCTATATGACACAACTAGAAGGGTTTATGACACCAAGTGAAGTCAAACAGGTTTGTAGGTTGCAGAAACCCATTTATGGATTAAAGAAAGCATCCAGGTCATGAAACATTCGATTTTATGAATCCATAAAAGAATTTGGTTTCATGAAGAACGGATGTGAGCCATATGTTTATAAGAAGATTAATGGGAATGCAGTCATTATCCTAGTAGTATATGTTGACGACATATTACTTATTGGAAAAAATGTACCAGTATTATAGTCAGTTAAAGACTGGTTGAACAAGTGTTTCTCCATGAAAGACTTAGGTGAAACATCCTAAATTCTAGATATCAAGATCATCATGATAGATCTAAGAGGATGCTTGGACTAAGTTAGGGTATATACATTGACCAAATACTAAAGAGATTTATTATATAACAATCCAATAAGGAATTGGTTCTAGTGTCACATAACCTACATCTTTCTAAGAGAATGTGTCCTCAGACACAACAATAGAAAGATAGAAGAAGTAAGATCCCATACGCTTCAGATATAGGATCCATCATGTATGACATGTTATGTACTAGGCTTGATGTAGAATATGCATTGAGCATGGTAGAAAAATATCAAGGAGATCCACGAGAACAACATTGGTCTGCTGTTAAGACTATACTTAAGTATCTGAGAATAACTAAGGATATGTTCCTAGTGTATGGAGGAGACGAGTAGCTTGTCATCAGAGGGTATGATGATGTTGGTTTTTAGATAGATTAGAATGGTCTGAAGTTGCAATCATGATATGTTTTTTGTCTCAACGGAGGAGCTGTGAGCTGTAAGAGTTCAAAGTAGCTGATTGTTACTGATTCTACAATGGAGTCTGAATATATAGTAGCTTCTGATGCAACCAAGAAAGCTGTTTGGATTCAAAACTTTGTCCATGAGCTTGATGTGGTGCCTATTAGTAGAGACCCTATCACATTGTATTGTGATAATACTAAAGTGGTGGCTCTTGTAAAAGAACCAAGTTTACATCAACAGATAAAGAATATTCTCAGGAAGTATTACCTATTAAGGGATTCCTATCAAAGGGGTGAAGTTGTAGTGAGTAGAGTGTCCATAGAAGAGAACATGGAAGACCCCATGACTAAAGTCCTATCTTAGCATAAGCATGAATATCATGTGAGAGCTAGCAGGTTAAAGGTTGTTAGCAGTTGGCTCTAGTCCAAGTGGGAGTTTGTTGGAGTTGGTGGCCTAGAACCAAGTACTTTGTACTTTATGATAAACTTGTATTCATGGATTTGAATATTAATACCTTATCGCATCTTGATTGTTCTTCTTCATGAAAATGCACGTGATAATTTCCTAAGGATAGTTGTTGCACTAAAGGGTCATAATGTATCTCTACTATAATGAGAAACAGGAAGTTCCATAACTCTATTCTTGAATATATGTTCTATGGTCAGATGATGTTATTTGAAGGAAACAAATAATACATACCATTAGGGGTGAGGACTCATAAAACTTCGATATACCTTCTCATGGAATGCGCCTTTGGTAATATCTAGGAGGATATTATGAGAACGAAACCCGTCAGTAGGAAATCCACATTTCATAGTGTCATTGGATGTTCCTATATGCGGACATGTGTATTTGTCCTTAGAATTTAAGATTATTATTAATGGGTATTACAACTCACATATTTAGATATATTGACGAAAACTGCGATGACACACTATTCGCAGTGAGGTAGGATATGTTGGGTGCGTCACAAGTAATACTGCATTAATAGATAATGAGAGAAAGGATTGCCCCTTTTGTTCCATAATGGAAGTTGATATCTCATGCCCTTTGATAGAATTGATATAGCCTAAATAAATCCATGGCCATGGTGAGGAATGGGCAAGTTCAAATCTGAGAGGTCAAAGAAAGAGTAATCGAGCACATGGGTTGATGAAACTAGCATATAACCCACTTGATTCGAGATATCAAGACAAATGAATTACATTACACAGTAAACATTCGTAGGAGGTGACACATCATTACGGTGTTAACTTATTTCTATATGGGTTCCTTGGCATGTTACTAGAAGCTAACCTTGAACTTTAGGCTGGCTCTACCTAATGCCACTAATAAAGAGGCCTAGAGGGTCACGCACTAGTGTATCCAAGTATCTCAGTTAAATATTCATTTAACAAGTTGAATAAAGATTATTCCTAATTGTGGTTTAATAATTATTCAAGGATGCCTGATCACATTTATTTCGACACTAGTTATTCAAGAGAACATATTGTGGAAAAAATAATATATTTATTAGTGAATAATACAGTGACATTTATTTAAGAAATAAATATACATTATTCAAGGTCTAATAAATGTGGTGGAGGAAATAAAGAAAAATGGAAAAAAAAATTACAAATCTTGTATATTAATATACACGCCGTGTATTTTTTTTGGGAATTTGTGAGAAATAATATTATTTATTTAATTAAATAATATTAGGTGTAATTCGCTGGGCGCATGTAAAGTTATAATAATAGTCAAATGTTATTATTAGACATGGGGTATTACTAAGAATTAAATGAAATAAATAAATTCCTTTGGGTAATTATTTCATTCTTTTATTATTCTAAGTAATATAAATCCCAATTACATTATTCTCATTAGGACTATCCATTCTTTGTGGTTATGAACAAAGGATATGGAGAAATCTCTCAAGAGAAGAGATAATTCTTTTTCTCTAAGAATGATCTCCAGTTATAAGAGATATCCTCCTCCACCGAATCAAGGAGGGATCTTTGGAAGCAGATCTCAAGGCGATCGAAGGCGGACATTGCAAGTGAAGGATCTTCTACGCTAGCACTCGAAGATTCCTTCAGTGATATCTAGAGATACCTGGAGCATGTGTGGATCACTGATAGAGGAAGCCTACACTTGGATTCTGTGACACAACAACGAATCACATCGAATTTTGACCAGAAGCATTAACAGAGAAAGAATTTTTTTGAAGGAAATTCTTGTCTTTTAATTAAATTAATTATAACCAACATATGATGATCCTATCTATGGTTTCAAGAATTCCCTCTTTCTTTTTTGTTCTTTGTTCTATTCCAAATATCTCTCATTTTATCATCGTGATGGATCTCAGATTGATTGTTGTTAATGGTAAAGTTAAATTTGGGTGCACCTATCCACACACTTCTATTGTGCTCATAACTTACAACAATTTGGTCAAACCATTTGTATAGGTGTCCATAATCAACACCTATATCAATGGTTTGACCAAAAACATTGGTATAAGTGTCCATAAGTAATACACATACCAACGGTTTGGTTAAAACATTCGTATAAGTGTCAAAAATCAATACCTATACCAACGGTTTGGTCAAACTGTTGGTATAGGTGTCCAGAAACAATACCTATACCAACAGTTTGGGAAAACCATTGGTATAGGTGTCCAGAATCAATACCTATACCAACAGTTTTCCCAAACTGTTGGTATAGGGTGCCTATACCAACTATTTTTCAAATAATTGGTATAGATTAGATTTCTAGTAGTGATAAAGATTGGTATCACCTTTATAAATAATCCAGTAACATTGTCACTGGATCAAACATATTGCTTGTTGATATCTCTGTTCTTCATTAACTCTTGTGTGAAGGAGAATAATTTTGGCGGTATGTGTTTTGTCTGATCATTCTTGATGAAGCCTTCCTTTAATTGTGGGATACACACAGTATTATCTTTAAATAATATTGTTGGGATACAATCCATATACAATCCATTTATTTCTCAAATTTATTGAGTCATAGACCACAACCAAACACATTATCAACATGCTTCATGCAATGTTGTTACTTTTTCATGATTTGAAGATGTTTCAACGAGTGTCTAATTTTGTGATCACCAATATATGAAAATACCTCCAACTGTGAACACATAACCTATTTGTGATCATGCATTATGTAGATATGATAAATATCCTGCATCTTCAAAACCAACCATCTTATTTTCTGATTTGTTAGAATAGAATAAACCCAAATCAATAGTGCCATAAAGATAACAAAAAATATTTTTAATTCCATTAAAGTGTCTTAATGTAGGGGATGAAAAAAATATTTCCAATAAATTACTAGAAAAAGATATATCAGGATGTGTACAATTATCAAGATACATTATTGCTCTGATACCACTGAGGTATGGTACATCTAGACCAACCAACTCCTCATTTTCTTCACAAGGTCAAAATTGATCTTTCTCGGTATTTTAATACCGAACAACCATTAAAATACTTAAAGAATTCACTTTATTCATATTAAAGAATTTTAAAACATTTTTAGTGTAATTTGACTAATGCAAAAAAATACCACTTAGCATATGCTCAATTTGTAATCCAAGACAATACTTGGTTTCTCTTAGGTCTTTCAATTCAAATTAATTCTTTAAGTTTATCATTGATTAATTGATCTCTTCTAGAGTTTTGATGATATTTAAATCATTGATATAAACAAAAATGATTTCATATCCAAATGTTGTTTTGTTAATAAAAACACACGGGCATATGGGGTTATTTACACACCCTTTATTTAACAATTATTTTCTCAAATTATTATACCATATACACCCATATTATTTTAATCCATATAGGGATTTCTATAATTTGATTGAATATAGGCCTTTGGGTTTTTATTTCAATACTTTGGGTATTTTTAATCTTTTAGGGATTATCATATATATATATATATACTACTAACAAGTGACCCATATAAATAATTTTTAACAACATTCATAAGATGCATATTATTCTTTTCATCCAAGACACGGCAGATTAGATATCAAAAAGTAATAGCATCCATAATAGGAGAATATGTTTCTTAATAATCAATTTTAGTTCTCTGATAAAAACCTCATGCGAAAAGACGAGCTTTGTATTTTACAATCTTGTTTTTCTCATTATGTTTACACACAAAACCCATTTATACCCAACATGCTTCACAGCTTATAGCGTGAGCATGATATGTCAAAAGACCCTTTGCCTACTAAGTGAATTTAATTCAACTTTCATTGAGTATTTCCATTTATTCCAATCCGATAATTTTTGACATTCCATAACAAACCTTAGTTCATGATCTTCATTTTCTATATCATGTGACATAGAATATGAAAATATTTTATCAATATTTTCCACATTACTTCGATTCCATATATCACTTGTAGTGGAATAATTAAGAGAGATTTTGTTATTTCTAAAACCTTTAGGTTTTTCTATATCATGTGGATTCTCTTTATTATCATCATCATGTGTTTTGTTAAGAACACTAATATTATGTGCTTCTTATGGAACATACACCTCTATAATGGGATTTTTCAATTATACTCAGTCCTTTTTTCTTTTCCAAGGATTTTTATCCTTAAAACCAATTGGTATTCCATGATTCAGGAATGTTTTTGACATTTTTGTAACATTATTATGCAATTGTATCTGTGGGACATCAATTATAGTTGGTTAATTTACAACTAGTATGCGTGATTTAGTCATTCCCTTTAAATCAATGAATGCATTAGGCAACTGATTTTCCAATTCTTGAAAACATAAAATATTTTTCACTTCTATCTCACACTATTGTGTGGGAGGATCAAAAAAAGATAATGTTTCTACATTTCAGGAAATATCATACCTCTATTTCGTTTCTCCCCATAAAGCTATGAAAACTTCTTCATTGAATTGACAATCAGCAAAATGTGCTGCAAATACATCACCAATTTGTGGTTCAATATATCTGATGATAAATGAGGATTAATATCCTATGTATATTCTCAACCTCCTTTGAGGTCCCATATTTGTATATTATGGGGGAGAAATCTGTACATATACTGCACAACCAAAGATTCTTAAGTGGGATATGCCATGATCTTAGCCAAATGCCAATTGGAGTGGAGAGTGCTTATTATATGCACTTGGTCTGATGAAAATTAATGTTGAGGCATGCAATATGGCATGACCCCATATGGAGCTCGATAACTTTTTTCTCATTACTAATGGTCTAGAAATAAGTTTGAGGAGTTTTATTAGTGATTCAGCTAAACCATTTTGTGTATACACATGGGCGACTAGATGCTCCATAATAATCCCCATTTCCATACAATGATCATTGAAAGCTTGAGAGGTAAAGTCTCAATCATTATCAAGCCTTGATTTCTTGATGATATAACTATAGAATCATGCTCTCAATTTAATTATTTGAGAAATAAATCCTGAAAATACTACATTACATGTTGAGAGAAAACATACGTGTGACCATGCATTAGATGCATCAATTAATACCATAAAATATTTAAATGACCCACACGATAAATGAATTGGTCCACATATGTCCCCTTGAATTTGTTCAAGAAAGGCCAACATTTCAGCCTTAATTTTAACTAGAGATGATCTCATAATTAGTTTTCCAAGTGAATAATCCTCACATGGAATTTTTCTTAGCATAGAGATATTCTGGACTATTATTGAATGTCCATGAGAACTTTCAATTATTTTTCACATAATTCCTGAACTAGGATGACCTAATCAGTTATTCCACAAATTAATGATTTTTTATCAATTCTTTACTATCATATGTGTTTTTATTACACTTATATATGTATAATGAAATATGGATAATAATTTTGTTAGTTTTTCTAGTACACAAATCTTATCAGATTTATTAACAGTAACACACATATACTTTTCATTTATCTCAGATATAGTTTGGGTATCATTCCCATGCTGGTATATATCATTAAAAATCAACAAGTTTCTTTTGGAATTTTGGGGAAAACGCATCTCTTATAATTTTTTTTGTCCCATTAGGTAAAGAAAAAGTTTCTTTACCAGTCCCTTCTATCTGATCTACAGGACCTAATATAGTATCAAAATTGGTCTTATTAGTTTAAGATTAGAAAAATATTTTTTATTGTTAATAATAGTTTGCATCAGTATGAAAATATCTGTATCGTTTATGCATTCCATTTCAATGCTTCAAATTAAAGAAAATAATATTATAAGAAGCACCCTGTGAAATTAAAATATTATAACATTAAAAATAAAAAGCATACAAAACAAAACAACATATCATATATAATAACTAATTTTTTTTAATTATTTCCATATATCATCTCATCAAATTCATAGGTAAAATCGCCCACTTCGTGGTAAGTGAAATCATCATTTGATGGATCATTATTCTTAGTAAAATTCACCTCCTTTTCTTCCCCTTTTTAGGATGTCTTAGAAAACTATGGTTCATTATTATTTACTTCTAGAGGCACTTTATAGAGTATACAAATATGCTCTAGGGTTCATAAGACTTAGGAATAATGTCTCTTAGAAACACACATGTAGCAGGAATCTTCATGATTCCTTGGAGTGCTTGTGCTAATATTTCTTTGATCCTGATATTCATTTCGAGCATGCCCATGGTTACAACCACATCCTTGGTCGTTCCTACTACCAAAACTATGCCCACCATGATAATCACACCCCCAACTTCTTTCATGATTATTTTCATGAAATATAACATTTTCTTAAAGAAATTCTACTGCTGAACTAGTAGGACGATACTTATGATTTTTAATTAAAAGCTCACTATTTTTATCTTCTATAAGTAATGATGATATTAGATCAGAATATTTTTTATACCCTCACAAGCAATATTTTTGTTTAAGGGTGATGTGAGCTGCATGGAATGTCATATATGTTTTTTCAAGCATATCAACATCTGTTATCCCAATACTGCAATATTTTAACTCTGATACTGTTCCATACATAGAAGAATTGTAACCACTAACCCTTTTATAATCCTGAGAGCGTAAATAATTCCATTTATCATGGTCCACGAGAAGATCAAACTACTTTTGATGATCATACATCTCTTTGAAACTACTCTAGAGTATAAATGGATCTCATTCTGTGAGGTATTCACATTTCAATCCCTCATTGAGATGTCTTCTGAGGAAGATGATCACCTTGGATTTATTTTGGAGAGTTTGTGAATTATTTTCTTGAATTGTTTACATGAGATCCATCACTTTGAGATGTATTGCAACATCCATCATCCATGACATGTAATTACTTATGATGATATCAAGAGTGGTTAATTTGAGTTTCACAAGATTTTACATGATGATAACTAGGAGAGAGTGAAAAAAAAACTTTATTATTATTAAAAATAAGAGTAAAATGATAATTTAAATTTAGGTTAAAGAAAATAAAATGATATCAAAAACATTAAAATGAGGTTAATATTATCATTTAATATTTTTTTATATATCCCACCTTAATCGGTTAATAATTTTTTCACATGGGGGTTTGAAATAAATAAATTAGTACATCACATTAGTCATTCAAAACTTTATTGAACATATTGATTTATTAATTAGATCGTCCAATTAAGAGGTGAAAAATAAATAAATTAAAATCATCCAAGTAGTCAACAACTCAACCTTTATGGAGGTAATTAAATAAACTACATAAACCATCCAATATAGTGGTAAATAAATAATATCCAATAAATAATTAGAATCGTCCAACCAGATGATGAAAATAAGGTTTAAGATGAAAATAATAATTAAAACCACCCAATTAGGTAGTGAGAATAAGGTTTAAAATAAAAATATACCTTTATCCCCTTTTACACATTTGTACTGATAATGTGTTGTGAATTTTTTTTTGAAAAGAGTAAAATTAGAATAGCGGAGAAAGATGAGCAGAAAGGAAAGACAAATATTTTATTAATGTTTTTGGTGTCTCCCTTCTATTAGTAGCATGTAACCAGGGGGATGAACTACCCTTCTATAGGTAGTGCAACATGGTAGGTGGGGGAAATTAGTGGGGGTGGGTAGCCCACCCTCATTGAAGACTGAAACCACCTTTCAGTGGTCGCCTCACATGTTTGAATTTTTGTAAATCATATACGTTTTATTTAAATTTTTATAATAAATATAATTATTTAAAATAAATTTTATTTTCATAAAATGGATTTATAAATTAATATTAATTTGTATTATAATTATGATATAATTTTATGAGACTATAAGTAATTTTCCAAAGGTCCATAAAATCGATCATGATATTAAAATTAGAATTTTTCAAATAAATGAGGTTTTTATTTAAAATTATTTTTTTCATATTTAGAAAATTATTTTCATAAAATAAATTTTATTTTCAGATTCTACACATCAAAAATCATTATGGTTAATTTTTGGCATTTTTCTAAAATAGTTGAATTTTTTTGAATAGTAAAATACGATAAATTGCGGTATTTAACATTATAAGTTAAATACATGATTTTTTGAGTCATGGATGATGTAATAACTTATTAGTTAAAAATCACATGCACTGGTTACTATATATAGTCACAAGAATCAATATTATTGATAGTATCAAGCCAAAACAATAAACTAATGGATATAATATTCAAAAACACCCCTTCCCCCCTTATAAATACCACCCCACACCATCCCTTATTTACACACCTTCTAAGCCTTATATCTTGCCAAAATTCCACCCAACACTCTTCCCAAACATCTCCCCCATGTACTAGTGATACTAGACTCTCTAAAAGACCACTTCTAAGTTCTTTAAGAAGTATTTCGAGGAGGCGACATTTAATAGATAATATTCTCAATTTACATCTTTTAAATTCTTTTCTTATTCTACCTTCTCCATGCCTCCCTCATAAATCATGGGATAATAACTCCAGTATCATATATATACTAGATTATTATATTTATAATGGAATATCTACCATCTTCATCTTTCTCATATCCTCTTATTAGAAAAACAAAATCGTCGTCCATATTATATCGGTTCACCACCTTCGTGGATAATGAGTTTTCGTTTTCCACCACTGCCTTCATGATAGGTTCAAATTCACTTATAGTGGTTTAAAATGAACTAATTATGTATTTTATATATTTTTTTTCATTATAAAATTAATATATTTCCATAATATTAAATAAAATAAAATTAGTTTGTGATGGTCGGTAAAACCGCTTAAATGAACTAATTGTACAATGCTAAATTTTTTAATAAAAGAATCATCCCTATGGCAGAACACATATGGGTATTTAGAAAAATTATAATTTTTTGAAATACATTAATATTATTTCATTTAACTTCTGGATTTTTATTCCCATTTGAAAAGAACATAAAAAATTATCCATAAATGATCCGACCTTGGAACCATGAAACGAACGCCCTCAGAACAAAAAAATTAAAAATTATTTCTCACTGAAATGGTTATAAATGAATATAATAAAATTATAATAAATAAAAAAATATATAAAAGGTTATGAATTAAGTAATTAATGAATCTAATTTGTTTATCTAGGATGTTAGGTGCAAGTGAAAAATTATTTTGGGCTTTGACTTGATCGTCACCTGGTGCACGACAAAGAGGTCTTTCTATACACCTGGTTTAAAAATCCCAGGGGATATGCTTTAGAAAATTCATAAAATATTTATGAACCATTGTGAAGGAATTGAATAGATTGTTAGGTTATAAAACTGAATAAGAAAATAACTATGGATAACCTTTATTGAAACTTAGAGACTCATAAGTTAGGACATGATTTTAATTTATAAGTTATTCCTTATAAGTTCACAGTTTTCTTTTTATATGATCATTAGTTAAGTATTAAAATACCTCATTTTATTTTTTCTTTTTTTAGTTAGTGGCGTGAAATAGGAGAACCTGTTCCAACAACCAATGTGATGGGTAATGTGATGAATTCCCTAATGAGATTCCCAACCTGATGAGAGCAGGAGCTAAGAACTTCATGGCAGTACTTGATCAACTAGCTCAAGTTATGAATAATAACTTGAATCATGTGGAAAAACCTCCTTTTATTAAGAAAGATCAAGTTGTGGATGAATCCTTTATTCTATAAATACCTCATACCTTTAGTAAATCTTATGATCCCCTCATTGTAGAACAATGAATCAACTCTATTGAGAAGATATTATTTATCCTCCAATGATCAGAATAAGAGAAAGTCATACTGGCAGTTTATCATCTTGAAGGGGAAGCCGATCAATGGTAGAAACTGATTAAGAACACAAATTCTAAAGAGAATATTGATTCCATGGAATGGGAAGGATTCAAGAAAATATTTTTCAATAAATATTTTCCCCGAACTCTATATCTTAAAACAGATAGGGAGTTACTTAGACCGAAACAAAAGTAATATGAGTCTATGAGGGTATATGAAAAAAACTTCAAAAATATTTCATGGCACACCTAAGGATTTTATATCAACACCAAAAGTAAGGTGAACAATTTCTTTAGTGGATTAAAGTTGAGTCTATGAAAATACTTGGTGATTTGAGACTTTGACAACTATGATGAGATTATTCATTGTGACCTTAAGATTGATATGGAGATTGAAGACTCTTAGTTTTCTCATGGGTATAGAGATAAAAAGTATAAAATGGAGTTTAATATGAGAGTATCAATAGATAAATCTCATGGAGTAAAGAAATCCCAATACCCCGTGTGCCAAAAATGTGGGAAGAAGCATCCAAGAAACTGTTTGTGGGGAACCAGGAGATATTTAAAATATAGAAAAGAGGGGAATCGGGATAATAAATGTCATGGAGAGATAAATAAACCCAATAATGTGATGGAATAAAAAAAGGTTTAGATCAACACTCAGCCTGTGGTATGGTGTGTCAACTGCAAGGAACATGGACATTATACGAGACAATTCACTAAGCCAAGGGTTATTGGAGAAAATCAATGATAACAACATGAAAGTCCTAAATAGAGGGAATGGAATACGCTATCATTAATACTGTGATGGATCCTAACAATGATTTGGTGATAGGTGCACTGGTTATTCATTTAATAATAGAAAACACACTTTTTGATTTTGGTTCTACTCATTCTTTCATATCTTGCAAGTTTAGTTTAACTATTTAAACACCACCTCAAAACATAAGAGTTGAGCTACCTGTGAGAACAAAAAAATATCAATTATTACATACTAAGTATATGATTCATACCTAATCAATTATTATGGACTGAACCTTCTAGAAAATATTGTCTTACTTCTTTTAGTGGAGTTTTATGCTATTGAACATGGATTGAATGTCCTTATATAAAGTCAACATCAACTATCAATAAAGGGAAATCACTCTTCACATATCGAGTTATCATTTGATTCTATAAATGTGTAAGGAGGTGGATGAATCTCCTTTGGAATATTCTTCCCAAGCATAGATATTATTGCCTTATGAGAAAGAATATCTAGCTCAAATGATTGAGACAAAGGAGAGAGTCATGCTCGAATACATGCCCATTGTGAGGGATTATATTGATGTATTCCTTGACTATTTGCTTGGTCTTCCTCCTGAATGAGAGGTTTAATTCTCAATCAAACTTATATTTGGATCTCTACCCATATGCAAGGCTCCCTACATAATGACCATAATTGGGTTAGAAGAACTAAAGAAGAAATTACAAGAGAATCTAGATAAGGGTTTTACATGATCAAGTGCTTCACCATGGGTTGCGCCAATGCTCTTTTTTCAAGAAGAGATATCGGCCAATGTGCCTCTGCATTGATTATTGTAAACTCAAAAAATTCACGATAAAGAAGAAGTATCCCTTTCCATAGATTTAAGACTAGTTCAATCAACTACATGGGGCTTAATATTTCTCTAAGTTGGACCTTCGGTCAGGATATCACCAATTAAAGGTGAATAAGGAATATATCTTGAAGACTACCTTCCAATCTAGGTATAGACACCGTGAGTTCATAGTGATTCCCTTTAGACTCACTAATACTCCAACACTCTTTATAGACTTAATGAATAGAGTCTTTAGATATTACTTCAACAAATTCGTTCTAGTATTTATAGATGGTATTATGATATACTCCAAAAGTAAGGAGGATCATGAGGAGCATTTGAATACTATGATAAATACTTTGCAAATGGAGAAGATATATGTTAAGTATAATAAATGTAAGTTCTGGATGGAATAAGTATCAATATTAGGGCATGTTGTAATGACCTGACCCATCAGGGCCACCATTCCAGCGGAAGCCTAAATCGCCACTACCCCAAGTCTGCCTCCAATAGGCCAGGGGCCGACAACCAGCGCCAAGTAGGCATTTCACACACATGGGAGGCCTTATCCTATGGTACCTGTATGCACACACATACACACACATTTATAACCATAAAACATTTCATATATAATAAAACTACACATAAAAAATGCATGCATACATATATATCCCACGAACAGAGTACAAAAATACCGAAAAGTATGAAAAGGAAAAAATAAAAGCCCACCAAAAATTTTAAAATCATCCAAACTTCTTAGAAGGAGGGGAATGCTATCAAATTCATGACTGATACACCCCTTGGTCAGTATAGCTCAGAACTATGCTCCATCACTCCCAGTCCTCCAAGGACACTACTAAGATACCTATCTTCTGCACAAGACATTATATGTATGGGAAAAGACTATGAATATATGAGTATAAAAATACCCAGTAGGTGCGACAAAAACCCAAAATAAATGGATAAATTGAAAGAAAATGGTCCTCTTAACCCAAAGTCATATGAGGAAAACCAAGCGAGATAGAATAAAAAACTCCATATTGACCACTAATCAACTATACATGAATAGCTAGCTCATATCCATGTGGTGTGTCAATCAAAAATCACCATAAGAAATCCCATAATAGCCCAACTATACTCCTCTCAGACTCCAAGTCTCATGATGTCCTGACTTCACTGCCAGTAACAAGATTCTACTTGAGGCTCAAAGGCATCGCTTGTTCGGGAGATCCCACTACACGATCCCTACCATCCCTGATGGTACTCATATGAGAGATATCACTCATCAGGAATGACTCTCTAAGTCCAACCCTGGTGCCCAACACCAGAGGTCCTATCTCTGCTATCTTACACCCCATGCAAGATTATAAGAACTTAAGTGGAGAGGACCACCCCTCGCCACTACACTCACAATCGAGGGAGCTCTAACTCTAAACCAAGCACCATGTGAAACCTCATGAGAGAAAAAGAAGGGACTCACACCTCACCGCTACCCCACAAATAAGGGAGTAATAATTCATAACCATCTCAAGAAACCTTTGAAGAACCTATATGGAGAGTTCTGCACCTCATCGCATCAAGGGATCACTAACTCCTAATCAGGTATCACACATATCAAGTGAAGGGTCTCACTCCTCATAACTGTACTCCATAGCCGAGGGAGATCCAACTCCCATGGAGAACCCACTCCCCACTGGAGCTCAAAGGTAGGGGAGTACAACTCCATTGATAGAGGACCCACACTTGAGTATAGGGGAGTTCTGTCTCTACCTATATAAATGATATGGGGGACCCATACCCTAACGTGATAAGAGAGTACCAACCCTATGGATAGAGGACCCATGACCTGGTGTGAAAGGGGAGTAACATCTTTATCTGTACAATGAGAATGGAGGACTCGTGCCTTGGTGCAGCAGGGGAGTACCTATATATAGATAGAGGAACCATGACTTGGTGTAACTAGGGGGTATCATATCTATGAATAGAGGTCCCGCACCTTGGTGAAATAGGGGAGTACCGTCTCTATGGATAGAGGACTCGTGACCTAATGTGACAGGGGAGTACCATCTCTATATGTACAAAAATTATGGAGTACCTACACCCTGTTATGAAAGGGGAGTACCATCTCCATGGATAAAGGATCTATTCCCTGATAAGACATGGGAGTACCATCTCTAGCATAACGAGTATGGAGGACCCACGCCCTGGTGCGATAGGGGAGTACCATCTCCATGGATTGAGGAACCACTCATTGGCATGACAAGGGAGTACCATCTATATCTAAGCACTCTGATGGTCCTACCTAATCACTTCCATCATTAAGCATTGCCTAAGTAAGTGTCATGCTCAGAACATTTCACCACAAATCTACCACCAAAACCATGGCCACCATTGCATCTAATATAGAAAACTACTCAGGATAGGATACTTGTGGGCCTCTATCAGAATCCTAAAGATGAAGATGTGTGAGGGAGAAGTCTCCAAGGGAGTACAAAACATGTACCCATAGTACAAAACGTCTCAAGAAATCAACCCCTGGCCAGGTCCCCTCTCAGTACTCAACATGTAAAAGAATTACATGGTGTATAACCCATGTTACATGACGTGTAACATCATCTGAACCCCAAGGTGTATCCTTATCCACGCATGGATTAACTGGCCATGTCACCATATATGGCGTGTATACTTTGTACATGATGTGTTCCTCTTGGCCTAATCGAAGCCGATGACCTTTATAACACACTGAAAATTCCCTTATGTTATTAATAGAACTATTATTTTATAATTATTTTTTATTATAAGAACATAACAATAATTTTGATTTATATAATATCTTTTAACATCATGTGTTGATATGAACTAGTACAACTATGAAAAATAAAAAGTGCATACTAGAAACTATCAATACTTTACTTCATTATTTAAGAACGTTACATCCACTCTATAATTGTTTTTTAAAATAATACCAAATATTACAATAGGGAACCAAAAAGAGGATAAATAAAGTAAAATACAAAAAAATTAGTCACCTAGACCCCTTAGAACCATCCCACCCATGAATAATGCTATATCAAAGAAACATAGATTTAGTAATATAATATTAATTTTGGAAATGATATTGAACCTCAGTTTGATTCGAAGTGAATGATGAAGAGTAAGAATGATAGTGTATTTATAGGGAAATATGATCATCAACATTTATGTTTTTCAACTAATACAGTTGATCAATATTATGACCATTAGTCAATAAAAAAGATGATCATTATTTCTGTTGGTTACATCGACAAATTTAAATGATCATTAGGATTATTTAATAAGAAAAATTGTGTTATTTTTAGAGACTACAAACATATTATATTAAAATATGATTTATATGTATGTTTTAAATAAAAATTCATTTCATGAAATAATCTTATAAAATGATTTTAAAATTATAATATATTTTAATTAATCCCAAATAAATTTTTATAGTGGCCAGAAGTTATTTTTCTATTTAATTGTTAATATTCATTAAAATAATGATTTATTTAAAAGTTAAAATTTTCATACCTAGAGTATTATTTTAATGAAATAAATTTAATTTTTGGACTCAACATGTCAAAATTATCTTAGGGTGTTTTTTTTGAAAATTTTCTGACAAAGTTGAATTTTTGGTGAAAAAGTGAAAATTACCATTTTACGAGCACTATGATTTTATGACATCATTATTATGTAATCATGAGTAAAAATGTTATGGGACATTTTTATTAACCAAAATTTGATTTAATATGTATAAAAATTAATTTATAAATGTCAATTTTAATTTATAAATTTATATTTTTTTTAAAAAACCAAAAAATTGGATTTTTGAAATAAAATTCATTTGTTGGATTCTGCTCATTTATTTGTTTGGATAGGTGTGGTTTGATTTTGGAAAGACTTTAATGTCCAAAAAGACTCCCCTACTCTTAATTATTATATCATAATGGTTGTAATTTATTGATCTCACAAGTGGTTGGCTTATATAATAAAATAACCAATATTTAATCCTTTTAAACCCACCCCTCCTCAAGTATAAATACCACCTATTAGCCATTATTATCTAATAAAAAAAATCATAATACATGAATTTATTACCTTTTAACCTCTCTAAATACCATCCAAGGTGTCCCCAAGGTATATTCAAGGTCCTAAGGTTCCCCCTCCATGATTTAGGAAACAAATCTTCAAGGTAAGGGATCTCTTTATCTTTTTTCCCATTAAAGATTATTCTTTGTATTTTACCTTTTGAATATAAATTTTATATGTTTTAAAGAATTTATAAATGTCCATTTACTATAAAATTGATGTTATTATAATGATAGATCATTTATCCCCTCTCATTATAACATTTACCTAAATTGTTACTATGCCGAAATTTAGTAAGAGACCTTTCTCTCTTCTTTTCCATTCAAGAACCTTCTTTATTTTATGCCTTCATTTATAATTATTAATGTTGGGATATGTTTTTACACATACAAATTTTTTTAATTTTTATGTCCAAATGATGATATACCCCCTTTTCTCTCATTAAACCATTTTATGAATCTTTAAGTAAGACCGTTATGCTGTCAAAATTTCATTGTGATTTTTCATGCCAAACTTTTATTCAAACACCCTTTTCCATCTTATGACTTTTAATTCCCAATTTTTCATGTTGGATTATGTTTTTACATATCAATATTACTTATCTTATTATTAAAAAGTTATTATAGACTCATTTCACTCTCATTAAGCCCTCCCACGAACCTTTATATGCCCTTGTTATTTTGTTCAAATTGTATTGCAATTTTTCATGAAAAATATTGTGAAGTGTATACCCATATCCCTTTACACTCATGGTTATTCACCTAGTTGTACCAATAATTAATTTATTTTGGAATTCCATGTATATAACCCATGATCCTTAATCATGGTATTAAATGTGATGAAATTTGTTCTTATGTTATGTGATCTATGCGGCACACTTATGCATGCACATGATATGATTATGATGGGTACACCTAGATAAAAATACAATGCATTGGGTAATGTTTTAATCTCATGATATTCCATGTATGGTTCACAAGAGGTTATCCTAAGCACACTATGTTATGATGTATTGTTAGTTAACCTTGACTCATTATATGCCATGTATGGTGCACGAGAGGCTATCATAAACACACTATGTTATGTTGTCTTGGTGGTTAAACTTGACTTATGATATTACATGTATGGTGCATGGGAGGTTATACTAAGCACTCTATATTATTATTTCATTGTGGTTAAACTTGACTTATGTTATTCCATGTATGGTGCATGGGAGATTATCCCAAGCACACTATGTTATGATGTCTTAGTGGTTAACCTTGACTTATGCTTATGATTTCATGTTTAATGTTGTTTCCAAATTCCCATTTTACCTTTATGTTATCATGTTATACCATGCTTCATTATTAATGATTATGAATCTCACCTATTATGTTACAATTTCATGCATCTTGTCTCACATGTATTGCTTTACCCTATCCTGTGATTTGTTTATTCCCTTATTAGGCTTTATAGTTGACCCCTTTCTTATGTATATCCCCAGGTTATCCTGTGTAGTTTTAAATGATTAGTGGAATATTATAAGCATGTTAAGGAATTTTTCAATAATTTTGTTTTATCCATGTAACAATTTGATATTCTTTGTACCTAATTCCCAAAGACACTAGTATTCTCGATCTTCTAAGTTGTGCTAAGTGTGCTTTTATGTAATAAATCATGAATTAATGTGTAATAAAGGCAAGAGTTTTCATAGTTGGTATCATAGGAAAGTATAGTTATTTTTTTATTATTATTAGAAAACATTAGAGAAACACTACAAAAAAATCAATTATTAGCAGCGGTTTAATAAAATGCCACTAGTTTTTTTTTTCAAAATATAGCGGTGGTTTTTTAAAAATTTCCACTAATTATTTTTTTAAATGGTGACACTTTTTCCCCTCCCCCCTCCCCACCCCCCGAGCCTGACACCCTCACCCCTTTTCCCTTGACCCCATCAAACCCTCGTGCCAGCCCCCTTCTCTCCCTCACCACTGACCCCTCTCTCCCCCTCATCGTCGACCCCTCTCTCCCCCTCACCTTGACTCCCCTTCTCCCCCTCAATACTGGCCCCTTTCTCCTGTGATCTCCCCAATCCCAAGCCTGAGGCACCGACCCCTCTCTCCCCCGAATGGTCATAGCCACTAATCCCTAGGCAAGGTAATTAAAAAGGATGTGTGTTGGGATTTGATCATACTTTTTTCTTGTTGTTTCAGTACCATTATTCCATCCTGTGAGTTAGGATTTTATTATTCCATGCTAGTATTTTGAATTTAGAAGTTTAGTTAATTAATTTAAGGGTGTTTATAGTTGATTTATGTTCTTGTAGACCCATTATAGGTCTTGTGAGCTCTGGAGTATTATGCGAGTCATCGATTGAGGTAGGCAGTTCCATTTATACATTTTAAAATTTAACCCTTGATTACTTATTTATCTTTAAACTATATTTTGAGATTATAAAGGTTATGAAATATGTGAAACGTGATCCTCACCAAATGGTTGTGGTTTGGACTTAGGTTTTTATGTGATTTATAGAATGGGGTTTAAACTGTTATGTTTATATAGCCTTTCCTAATGAATTTAGTTTCCAATGAATGAAATTTTAATAACATCTCCTAATTTAAATGAAATTTTTTGAGTACACATTTTTAAACTAAGAGTGGGATTGGTTTCCTTACACAGTTATGGTTGTTTTGATATTTATTTGTGCTTTTTCATTGTAAATGATCTTAAATGTGGAAAGGTAGAATTTATTAATGACTATGTTGTTTTAAAAAGTATTTTAAGTATCTTTATTTAGTTTTGGTTTCTAAAGGGAAGGTTTTTATATTCCAGTTTACTTCTAAAAGACATATCTAAAAGCTAAGTTGTAACCTTGTGTTATAATTGTAGATATAATATAAAAAGGTATACATGGGGTGAAAATAAGAGTTTCTTTTATATAACTTAGTATCTTTATTATTTATATTTGATTTTTATGTGAAAAATATAGCCTCATCTTCTTATGAATAACTTTTTAGGAAACCTGGGGTTCTTGGGTTAGTGAAACTAGACCAAGATGAGGTCTTTTTCAATAGTTATGGCGTTTCCTTGACTAGTGAAGTAATTTTGTGTGCATCCCATTGTTCCAATGAAGTAGTTGTGGTTACATTTCATTGGTTGAGGGTTTACCTAATTAGTGATGTATAATTACCAGGTTCCACTAGTTTTAGTGTTCATAGGGGTTCTCCCATGGTATTACATATTTCTTTTCTTTTGATTGTGCAATGCTAATTCTATTTTAATTTAGTTATCATTCATTATTTTACATGAGTAGATGTTGTTTCTATTTATATTCAGTTTCTTTCTATTTATTGATGTGCTACCATTGCTTATTAGATTTTGTGACTTCCCTTTTTTAATTGGAATCTGCTATTTCTTATCACTTCTTACTACCCTTTATTGATCAATTTTGCCTTCTTATTTTTTCAATATAAGTTATTAAATTGACATTATGTTAGAATTTATAATTTTTGGGAATTTACTTATTTTGGATTGTGATCAAGTGTAATTTCATGTTAAAATATTTATTTTCATTTATTATCATCCAAATGTCCCTGATAGATGAATTATCAAACACTTTTTCATTGAATAAATAGTAACATTCATCAAATAAATCAAAAGTTATTTTATCTTCAAATGGTTGGATAAAATATTTATGTTTTTTCCCAATTCTTTTTGATCAATTCTGATCTTTATTTGTTTGCCAAATGAAAAAATTATTATATCAAACATATTTCTTCACATGGATTATACTCATCAGAATGTGACACTGTACAAAAATGAGTTCTCTTATTATGGGTACAATATGGAATAAAAAATAGTAAAGTGGAAAACATTTTAACCAAACTTCATTATTATATTACCTTAATGGACATTTATGATTGCATTTTTTATTTCTAGGAAAGGTTTATTCAAGATTATAGGTTACTAAGCATAGTTCATATCCTTCTTTATGATTAAAACATAAAAATCAGCAGGGAAGATCAAATTATTCACTTCGAATAAAACATATTCAAATACTCTCTCTTGAAATGTAGTAGATCTATTAGGTAATTTTAAAACCAATATAGTTGGTTTGAGATTTACTATATGTAAATAAGGAAAAATAGAATGCGACATACCTAAATAGAATCTCTTAGATCACCACTAGAAATGCTAGTGAGGCATTATGTGACACCCACTCTAGCTAGATATGTGTTAGAGATCTAAATCCACTGCTATAGTGATAGAGAATTACTAGGTTTGCCTATACTTAGTGACCCAATTGTGTTTCTCCCATGATTCATATTTTAAATTAATGAATTTATGATTTTTCTTTTGCTTCTATTTTACATAATATTATCCATGATTGATTTCCTTTTTTAACTTTGACTATTTTAGTACTTATATGAATATTATTATAACTACTTGGGTTGTGTTTTTTTCACTTAAATTTATCTCTTTTCCTACTTAGTAACACTTATGAATTTTAATTTTTTTAATAAAGTGTAGGCACATTGTGATATGGATAAAAGCTGGATCACATTACTGAGGAACACACCTCAGTATGCTAAGGGTTTGGAGGAGTTTTTAGATTTTTCAATTTCAAATCAATTTGTTGATGGGAGAATAAGATGTCCATGTCCTAAATGTAAATTTAGAATATGGTTTAAGAGAGATGAAGTTTATTAACACTTGATATTGAATAAATTACCTACTCAATATTTTTGTTGGATTTGGAAGAGAGAATCGAACATTACAGAAAGTTTGAGCACTAATGTCAAGCAACAAAATGAGCTCCCAAGTTCTTCAACAATGGAAAACATAATGAAAAACCTTATAAATGATGCATTCGAAATTTCAAGACACAAAAATCAACATCAAAACATATCAGAACAACTAGTTGAGGGTGTTACAAATAACAACTTGAAAAGTGATGTTTTTTAGACTATAGGACAATTAGATTAAGATTGTAACATATTATTGGATCCTCCTCTTGATTATGTGGAGACTAATGTAAGATAAAACTTCACTAAGCAGACAGATGTGTTTCATGTATTAGTTGATGATGGAAATCAAGATTTGTACAGTGGATTTTTGGAATATTCAAAACCTTAATTTTTGCTGAAGTTATACCATATAAAATGCCTATGTGGAATTAAAAATAAGGCAATATCTATGATATTGGAATTTTTTCATGATGCATTTCCCACAAATAGAAATTTTACCTATAGAAACAGTTTGGAACCATGGCCGTAGACCCTCTAACCGTGGCAATATCCTATTGCCATAGTTTTTATTAACCGTGGTGGCTATCACTGTGGCAGTAGGGGAATCCTACCGCCATAGTTTTAACCGTGGACATAGGTGCCTATTGCCATGGTTTTAACCATGGATTTATGGACCTATGACCATGGTTAAACCGTGGAACTAGGTGCCTATGTCCATGATTAAAACTGTGGCTGTATCCTCCCTATAGCCATAGTTAAAACCATGGCCGTAAGCTCCTTTCATCTAAAGAAATAGCAGAAACCTGCACAAACCTGTAGTATACAAATACATCATACACATACACCTGCAACAAATTCTAAAAACCACTGCAGCATCTCATTTCCACATAGATAATAAAACAAATAATACATATAAAATTGAAATTTTATAAACAATGAAAACAAAATGATATATAAAGAAAATGTCAATAATGTTGCTCCAAAATTTCATCTGAATCCTCCTTATCATCAACACTAATATAAATAGTATCAATTTGTGTACCACCAATAATAGCATCATCACCACCACCACCAACAACATCATCACCACCATCAGCAGCATCTTCAGCTTCTCCACCATCAACAACATCTTCTTCAACCTCTCCACCATGCGCAGCCTCTCCACCAGCATCTTCAACTACACAATCATCTCCATCCTCATACATCTAGTGCAAACTCGATAAAAATCCATCCACTATAGCTGCACTCTCTGGAAAAAGTGAATAGCATATAGCTGATGTCAACTTGAACAATTGTTCATTTTATTTTTTCCGCATCTTTTGAGACTCTTGTCTAACTTCTTGCTTTGCTGTCTCAATGGTAGCCCGTAATTGTTCTTCGGTAACCACTCTTGTAATATTGCTAGAAGATTCAATACCTGATGACCAATATTTATATGACATGATTTTCTTTCTGAGTTTACAACGAACTCTACCAATGTTCTCGTTGCCAAGAACCTGATGTAAATAATCATTTGGTCCAAATGTGTCTGGTTCCTTTGCCATTAGATCTTTAAGAGCATCCTATAAAATGGTATTAGCATTTTAGTAGATAATCAAAAAATAAATAATATAAAACATGAATGTATTGAAGAAATATTTAATGTGTTTGAGCAAGAGTTAATGTATTCAAGACTCGATAAACACGATTTTCTAGTAGCATCCTTCTTCCAAGATTTTTACTCTTCATATCTAATTTTCATTTAATATTGATGATATTATTTGACTATTGTGTGAATATTAAGAGATTAAAACTAACCTGAGAGAAGGTAGGTTAGGATAGATTTAATCCTTAATTTGTGAAACTCTTATTATAGGGTATACATTTAGGGTAGAGCAGTGTGTGACTATGTATTCAATAGATGTTACAACAACATAGACTAATCTCATTCAGTCATTCAAGGAATCATTCATTTTTCCTTATAAACAGAAAGGTAGTGAAAGTATGATCTAGAAAGTTATAAGAATTTTTTATTTTGATTCAATGTCTTTATTAAAACTACAGAGTAAAATAAAATAAAAATAACATTCTTCCATAAGCTACTAAAAATATTCATGGGATGTTCTTGATCTTCCTTTAGAACTTCTAGTATTATTACCTTTAGCCTGAATATTGGGATAAATTTCATTGAAGAAGACAAAATCAATAGCCTTCTTTCATTCAATAACATCCAAAAAGGAAATATGGAATGATAGTATTCACTGCACACCTAAGCTAATAATACATGACCTCATCTACTATAACTGTATGATACATGAATTGATGAGTGAGAATGAGAGGATAAGAAGCAAAAATTACATTTCCAAAGTCATATATATACTATCATTTATCACTTAAGGCTTGGTGGAAGAGAAACAATAATATAGTAATGTTTGTGCAATATAATAAAATCATTCATATCATTTTCCATTGAACCAGTTTGAATGTAGGACACCGTATGATATGAATTATGGATGGACACATCACCACTATAGATGGAACACTTTTTGTTTTTAAAGGAAACTACATTGCAGGCTGCCCAAAAATTGTCCACAATAGTGGCATCCACTATGATCAAGAGATTGTGAACCTACTGGATTAGAACCAGTTCAGAAATAAATTTTATTAGGTATGTCACATTATAGTCAAGGCAAAACTTTATTTGGAACAAGGTATGGAAATAATACCAAAGCCTGGCCACATACCTGCACTACACAGAGATGCAGTTCAGTTTCTTCAGCCTACAGGTAGAGGTTGCAGCCCGAGAAAATCTGTAGACCGAACCTCTTAAGTTGAGCATGCATTGGAATCTTGTATTTACATAGCATCCATAATAGTAGATGCTTTGATGGGGGGATAAAATATCTCCTAAATTTAGTGATCTAGGACAAAGTAATGTTGTTTTCCAATTTCTTGTTCCAATAAAAGTCCTTAACAATGATCTTTCCAACCAAATTTGATTTCCAGATGAGAGTATCAACATCAATAAAAGAGTATCTCTTAATTTCTATAATGAGATAAACTCATCAATCCTATGATAAAATTCAGAAATGGACATGTGTTTTTTATCATGTGAGTGTGAGACCATATGATTTAGTGGTATGTTCAACCATTTAGTGATCTAAAAATTCATGTTGGAGCTATTTGAAACATCCAATTTTGAGATGGACATTAAATCATTAAAGGGTGATCTGATAGTAGGCCAAATAGAGGATGAGAGATAGAATAAGAAACCATTGCATAGCTTTTGAGTGAATCTATCACCCAATAAGTACAGTCCTCCATCATACGAGGTGATTAAATTCTAGGTGAATTTTTCAAGGAGTGCCTTGTTAAATTTTCTAAGATCCTTAATACCCAATCCAACCATGCCAACCGGTTTGGTGCAATCTTTCAAAGCCTTGGATACCAACTTCTTCTAATTAATGCATCCAGTCCAAAAAATGTTTCTAATTTTGTCTTGCTAGGTTTTGATAATACAAGTGGACCATTTATAAATGGAGAAGGCATGAAAAAACATCGAAGTGATTACAAAATTTACTATTTAGACCCTTCTAGCTTGGGACATGAATTTCCCTTTCCTGCTAGCCAATTGACTAGTGATATTATCTAGGATTCTCTCTAAGTGGTAGATTTTAGCCTTCCCCCCAAAAAGAGGGAAACCAAGGTAAAGTAAGGGTAAAGATCGTCTTTTCACACAAAGAGACTAGTTGGATAGAGTGTCTTTGAGGGATGAGGGGATATTCCAAGATATTTTTTCTCCCATATTTTACTAGTTCTTCCAAATTATTCCTGAGGATTTATCTATATTTTTACAAGAGTATGAGAATGAGTTTATAATCAATATTATTCTAGGTACAAAGCCCATATACCCTATTCTATATATAATTAATACTATAGAGCTTTATATGCTAAAGGATCAACATGAGGATTTATAGGTGAAGGGTTTATTCAACCAAGAATTCTCGTTACGGTTCTCCTATATAGTTTCCCAATAAGGAAGACTAATTACTATAGTTATGTTTATATTTATATAGTTTTAACCTGATGATGGTTAAGAATTTGTACCCCCTTCACTGTATCAATGAAATGTTTGGTAGGATCAAAGTTTTTCTCTAAGATTAATCTATGGTCTTGATATCATCAATTGATAGTGAGTACTTTTATATTCTTTATACTACTTTTAAGAGTTGGTATAACTTATATTAGTATCTTGGGATGCTATTTGGGTTTATAGATATATTAGTAGTGGTTATAGACCTGTTTGAGAGTCTATATATTCCTTAAAAATCTATATAGAAACATGATTATATGATCAGTACAAAATAAATGAGAATGTTCCTTAAAAACTATTCTAGATTGAATGGATTTCAAATGTCCCTTTTAAACCTTATCAAGAATTTATCTTATTAAATTATCATTAAGAATACTAAAGAGAGTGTAAGATAATGTATTGTCCTATATAATACTATAGGAACAAGGGATATCATTGAATCAAACATTCTCAATCTATATAAAGAAAAGACAACTCATATAATTTTTAGTGAATGAAACTATATATTAAAAGCTAAAAATTTAAAAAAATTCTTACAAATTTTTCCTGTGTTGCCTAATTCACAACAGTTCCATCTTCATTTTTCCTACTAGAACAAAACAATAATTATCAGGGAACACATCCTTCGATATTTAATTCCCATTTCTACATGAAAATTGAACATAAATCAATGAAAAAATAAATGTATATTCAATGTTAAATCATATATTACCTGTGACAGTTCATGATCTGGCAGTGTAGTTCACCCCAGAGTATGATTATATATCATGATTCCCATATATATTATGTTCCTTTTAGATGAATACTATTAGTAAACAAAAATAAACCATCCTTTCAAAAAGTCAAAAGGGATAAAAAATCATCATTTCAACTTAAAAATTCAACAAGTTCAAGACATAACTAAAATAACCAAGTATGAAAAATAAAACTGAACACAATCACATCTAATAAAATCATCCACTATAGAAAACTAAGATTAATGAAAAAAATAAATTTATTAAAAACATTAAGACTGTAAATTACCTTGAAAAATGAATAGCTCCAATATGAAATTAATTCTTTGTATTATGAAATTGGGCATTCATTGAAGAATGATTCATTTTCAAGATGAGTACCTCTTTTTTTTCATCCAACATGAAGGTCATTCTTGTAGGCCTACCACATCTCCCTCGGTGCCATTAACCTATATATCTTATCATGGAGACCATTCAAGAAGTTATAGAAAAGATGAATATTCAAAAAATCTAATAAAAACACTTTATAAGGAAATTGCAATGTAATTTTAAAAAATATATTACCCAAATTTCTGCCCAAGCCTTGTATTTTATTTCTTGTTTAACTTTTCTCCACTCGATTTCTTCAACTAGAACAATATTGCTATTTCTACTGAGTGTTCCCATGAAACTCTAAAATTCTTTACCATTTTATTAAATAATTTTTATTTCCTCATTATACTGAACCATAACATGTGTGTGTCTATTCCACACTTTATGCACCTTCGTACGACCATGTCTTTTAGTATAATATGATCCTGAAAAAAGAAACAAATATTTTATAGACATATATAACTAAAATTTAATAAAAATTTATTAATTTCATTACTTTTTAAACATTTACCAATAGCACTATTTGTTGTCGCTCGATCATGCACACTATGCTGGGAGAATAAATTGGAGAAGTGTCCTCCATAGTAGACTGTGGATGATGAGGTTGGGTGGGAGGGTACGAGTATACAGGGGGCATAAGAAATGGAGGTGTACCCTCTATAGTAGACCATGGATTCTAAGGTTGGGTAGGAGGGTATGGGTATATATGGGGCATAACCAATGAAGGTGTACCCTATAGAGATGAAGGTAGATAAGGGTAAAAAGTCTGAGGGATAGAAGGAAATGAACTACCCTTCATGATAGGAGGAGGAAATGGATAAAAAGTATGACCACCCATGTATGGATAAGGCATATAATTGGGGGGAATGATGGGAGGAAAGAGTCCCAGAGACTGCAGAGCCATGTACTGTGAGGCGGTACATGTAGGGGGGCTGCATGTAGGGCCGATCCTATACTCTGGAGTGCCTGAACTATCTTCATTAAACGCAAATTTCTTCCTTGATGATTCCTATTCATATTAAATATGATTTTTGTAAATTTAATACATAATCAATAAATAAATAAGGGTCTCACCGAAACAATAATGTTTCTCAGGCCATCTTCTCTAAGTTGGCGATCGTTTTCCTCAATTTTTTTTTTCTAAACCTCCTCGTAAGACATAATAATATGTAAATGCCAAAAGTGATGTGAAAATTTTAAAAATATAACAAATCATTAAATAACTATAAAGATACCAATAAAATTCATATTATTTTTCAAAACTTTACATCTTCCATTATTCTTTTTTCATTATATTGTTTACTCGCTAAATGAAAACATTACAAAACAAAAGAAGATGCTACTTTAAAAGTTTAAAAACACACACATCGGTTCAGAATAATATAATCTAAATACTTTGAAACATGTAACACTAGGAATTCTCTATTATAATTTCCAATTCAAAATATATTCTCACAATTGAATCACCTATATCATCGAATGATACATTCTAGTGAATACCGACTGGTTCATTCAAAACATCACCATCATCCAATCCTTCATCAAAAATATGTTTGAGAATAACATCAATAATAACACCAAATTGTGGTTTTAAAGGGTCATTTACATAAAATAATTTTCTATATTGTGATGCAAGAATATAAGGATCATCTGTTCATAGCTGACATTTCATATCAATCACTCTAAAACCACAACTATCTATATACAAGCCTTATCATGTCATTGAATCAAACCAATTGAATTTCATCATAGCGACACGACCATGTGAATAGTAATCTAATAAAAATATTCTCTCAACAATCCCATAATACAACATATTTTCTAATCGAGGTTGTCTATCTGATGCACTAACATAACAATCCGTTGTAGCGCTTATCGTGACACTGTGATGTTGTGTTTCCATCTTTGTTGCACAACTATTTATAATGAATTTAAAACCATTGAAAACCATTTATTTACAATCATGAACCACATTGTTCATACCAAATGAAAATTCCCTTATTTTAGCAGATACATCATCCATCGGTAAACTTTGGACCTAAAATATAACGATAATGAATATTGAACAACTACTAACGATTTGGTAATGTAAAAAAAAAATAATTTTTTACCTTTGACTTCAACAAAGTAGGAAATTCTTTACTGTGTAATTGCTCTTACCTATTAATAGATAAAGTGAGATGTTCTCTTTTTATAATTTCACTATATTATCTGTAAATATAAAAATTTAATGATATCAGGAACTATGAAAAAAATACAAAAAAAATATTTATAATTTTTATTACTTGATGTAATCGTCAACCATGCCATAGTTAAATAATACCGCATGATGAGCCATTTCCCACTCATCCCTATTCAAAGTACACAACCTGTATGATCCAGATATCCCCCCCGTTTGTGGTAGTGATGGAAATATTGGCTAAATGGGATCATATTATTCATCTTTAGTTCTCATGGGCCGATTATATCTCATGGTGACATTAGTCAAATACATCGAACAAAAATCCATGCATTCCTGCACTAAATAACCTTTCACAATATATCCTTCAGGATGATTCTTATTTCTCACATAAGATTTCAATGTAAAAATCATTCTTTGTATTGGATACATCCAACAATAAGAAATTAGACAACCAAAAAGAACTTTTTTTGGAATATGCATGGTCAGATATAACATACATGTGAAAAATGATGGGGGGAAAATTTTCTCCAAGTCTCAAAGAATGATCGATGCATCTTTATATAGTTTTTTCACAACACTTTTGTTCAATATTTTAGCACAAATATCTTGATAAATGTGACATAATCTAATCACAATGAACCTAACATTATGTGATAGTAAATGTCGAATGGTAATAGGAATCAATTCATGAAACATGACATGGTAGTCATGGGTTTTGAGGGATTTTAGTTTCACATATCTTGTATTCACTTGTTTTAAAATGTTACTTGAATAACCATATGTAACCTTTAAATTTTACAAGACTTGAAGAAATTGTTTTTTCTCTGCATTTTTCATCGAAAAACAAGAAAAAGGGACTTTCCATTAATTCTTACCAATTAACTCAAGATGAAGTCTTGGTTTTATATCCCAATCCATTAAATCACGACATGAGCGCAAATCATCTTTTGTCTTTCCCTTTATATTTAAAATCATTGAAAGTAACATTTCACACACATTTTTCTTAATATTTATTACATCCAAGCAGTGATGCATCAAATTTGATGACCAATATGGAAACTCATAGAATATACTTTTCTTTCTCCAATTATTGTTGGAATTCAAAGGAATATTCTTCCACTTGTTGGAATTTAACTGACCCTTTCCAAGAAAAAAATTCAAACTATTAAGTTCTTTAAGGATATAACCCCCTGACATTCGTTGAGGTATTTCATCTGTCTCTATGGAATTATCAAACTGTCTTCGATTTTTTTCTGTATGAATGATACATTTTTAGAAATCGTTGATTCCCTATGAAACTAAAAGTTCGTCGAAACTTTAATCTCCTAGAACATATATTTTTCATACATACAGGGCAAGATAATCTCCCCTTGGTAATTTAAATAGACATCATTCCATATGCAAGGGAATCATTTATTTTCTATAATATTGCTGCATGACACATAAAGTAATCTTTTCTAAATGCATCATATGTCTGCACCCCAATGGTCCAAAGCTCCTTCAACTCATCTATTAATGGTTGAAAATATATATCAATATCATTTCTAGGATCATTGGTTATAGAAATCAATATAATCATGATAGTAACTGGCTTTTTCATACGCATCCATGACGTAAAATTATAAATATGAATGAAAATAGGCCAAGTACTATGTGCAGTATGCATCTGCTGAAATGGGTTGAAGCCATCACATGAAAATCACAATATAACATTCCATGGTTCAGATACAAAATCAGGATGTAACCTATCAATTTTTTTTATGATAACCTATCAGTATGATGAACTATATCATCATTATACTTATTTATTTCATCTTCATGCCATCTCATAATCCTAGCCATTTGTTCTGCCATAAAAATTTTCCGAAGTCTTGGAATCAATGGAAAGTTCCACATAACTTTCTATGGTACACAGAATTTATTTCCATATTTATTAGTCTTCCATCTCGATCTACCAAATTGTTTTCACCCATTTAAATCGATATTATCCTTCCAGAATAGACAAAAATATTTAGGGCATGCATGGATTTTAGTACTTGAAAATCAAAAAAATTCAACCAACTTTGATGTCATATAATCATTTTCAAGAATACACGCATCATCATGTATCAAGTCCTTAAAAATGGTAAGTAGATAGTCAATCGCATTATCACTAAATCCATACATTTTTTCCCATGATACAGTCGCATTAAAAAATCTAGTTTGTGTTGAAAGTAGGTTCCCTAGACCCAACTTGTTTTGTACTTTGATTGCCACTACATTTATTCAGTTTGTTTTAATACATGTGTTTATCTTGCCATAATAGTGTAGATACTTTTGCATCCACTTTGTTTATGGAAATGTACTTAGATTACCTATTGCATCAAAGGGTTATAGTAGATCCCAGACTATAATGGGAACCTTGAGATGCCATGAAAATAATCTTAAAGTAATGTCCTATGGTCCAGTTATATCATTCTGAAAGGACACAGATGATGTGTGACCATTAGGTGCTGGGGGTTCATAAGCATTGAGAATTTTTCTCATGAAGTTCGCACTTGATGATCTCTAGTAGTTGAGATCATGAGGACAAACCCACATAATAGGAACACCACATGTTTTAGGCGTCATTAGTCGTTTCTATATATGGACATGTGTAATAGTCTTTTGACTTGAGATTATTGTCAATGGATATCATTTAATTACGTACATTTGATGCAAGGCGAAAACCATGGAGTCTAAGTTGTGGCAAGGTAGTTTGTATTGGGTGCGTCATTAATGGCATGACATTGATTGAATGATCAAGAAAAGATTTGTCTCTTCTGAGTTCAGGAAGAGATATCTCGGGCCTGATTGATTAGGATGATTGCACCTTCATTAAATCCATGTCCATGGTAGTGGAAGGTAAGACCGTCTGGAAAAATCAACAAACAAAATAAATAAAATAAATAATGATGACACTAGTATGCATTCTACTTTATTGAGATATCAATGATAAAGAGATTATATTACACAGACTGTGTTTGTAGGAAGGCAGTCATTGCTTTGACTTTGCCTTATCTCTATAGGGGCCTTGATGGGTTGCTAGACCCTGCTCTAGGTTGGTGGATATTATTCACTGCTATTGAGGTAAGGGCCTAAAAGTTCACACATAATAGCACCTTGAGAATATTCCCTATTCTAGGAATAGGAATTTAGAACTTGGTGTGCCCTGCCAAAGGGTCTGACCACTATCCAAGTTCTATGGATCGCCAAAGAATAAATAAATTCATTAATTATTCAAGTTTAAAATAATTCATTGAATTTATTTATAACATATATTTACAATTTATATAGTAAATACAAGTATTAATATTATTCAAATGGATTTAAATATCCTAGGTTCGTTTAATATTATTAGGAGGAATGATTCAAGTTAAATACTCAAATTTATCACATAATATATTTATATATTACAAGTAAGTGATAAATTATAAATATTATTTATGGAATAATTTTATTTGTCGTAAATAATTATTTATATCACTTATATAGCGGACGTCTATTACATGGGGGCCGGGAATCCATACTACGTGTTTTAAACACTCCCTATATAAGTGAGAGAGAGGCTCTCCCATGTATACTATTCATGTGTCAAGATTGAGAGCTTCTATCCCCTCCTGGAATCTAGAGAGAGAGTCTCTCAAGCAAAGGAAGATCTTCAAGTTCATCCTTCTTGGATTGAAGCTTATTCCTTTGCGATGATCGTCGCTGCATTGAAGTGATCATCAAAGATCCTCTCTAGCACCCGAATCTTGACGAACGACATGCGAGAAGATTCATAAGGCATGTGTGGATGATCTAGAGGGCTTCGACGTCGGAGTCTTCGAGCAACGATTGCCGGTGTCCTGCGGCGGACTTGCACACACTAATTCCGAACAAGGTACATGTTCAGTTTAATTTTCGTGCTCTGTTTAAACCTTGCGAGATCCTTGGACCAAACCGAGACAAGATCACTAGAGTTAAGTCACTCCGGTGAAGTAGAAAATTTTAAATTCCCGGCCCACCATCTTCTACTGAGCTGTCCCAGTACTCAAAAGTGGTATCAGAGGGAATCACAAGGTTTTTCAGAGTCAACAAAATTAAGATGCATTAAATTTAATTACAGGGTGTTAAAATGGTTCATTCAGATCCAACCGCACATCGTTTCATTTTGAAATGATAAAGTTATGATCATTTAATTTTTTTAATCGGTTCGATGTCGTGTTTTTCGTTCATTTCATGTTTATCTCAAACTGAGAATTAACATCAAATATAATATTTTATTATTATAAAATATAATAAAATATTTTATTATAAAACATTTTATTATAAAATATTTTCCTAAAAGGTGTGTGGAAAATATTTTTAATAATAAAAAAAGGGACAGAGACCAAGACCCCAATTTGGGGTCTTCTTGCTTTAAATAAAGGTACGCTCAAGACCCCAAAATTGGGTCTTCGTCCCTTTAATTAAAAAAAGGAGAGGGGATGGATTCTTTTTGTCTAAGGAAAAAAAATTTAAAAAAAAGGAAGACCCAAGTGGGTCTTCCCTTCCCTCACGTGGCACATAGGGATCTCCCCTAAGGGAGAAACCCTAGCGGCCCGCCGATCCCCTTTGTGCCACCCTGAGCCCTGGTGAGCCGCCTTGCGTCAGACCTGCTGATCCCCTATGCGCCGAGCCGCCTCCCCGTCCTCTTTGCGCCACCTCGAACCCCAGCTTCCCTGAGCTTACTGAGCTTCCTTTTACCAGGCCTCCCTTATGCATGTTGGACCCACTGCCCCAAGATCACCGGACGCCTCACGTTGCGCTGCCTCAGACCACCGCTCCTACCGGAGCCGGACCCCCTGGACACGCCGCTCCGGAACCCCGACCAGACAGAGCCTGATGGTCCCCTTCCTGCCTACCCACGCCGCCTCGGGCTACGCCGGGCCGAACCGTACCAGCTGCTGCCGGTCCCAGCCATGCCGGTCCAGGTCGTGCTGGACCGGGCTGCCGCCTTTCCGGCTCGCCAGAGCAGCGGGCTGCCGGCCATGCGGCTGGCCAGTTTGATTCCCAGCCTCCTACCACTTTTTCGGTCTTCATTAGAAGTTACTGCGACCGTAGGAGTCACTGGACTGAGCGGTCATGCCGCGATCACACCGTGGTCACGCCGCGGTCACGCCGCGGTAATGCCGTAATTGGCTCTGCTCCAGGACGACACCCCACAACAGTTCGTAGTCCCGCCGGACTCTTGGGCTAGAGGTAACCCTGATTTAAATTAATTTTAATTAATTTAGTTTTTAAATTAAATTAATTAGAGTTAATTCGGGGTTTAAATTATTTTAATCTGAAATATTATTTTAATTTAAGTTCAGAATTAAATTAACAGTTTAATTTAATTTTTGGAATTAAAATTAAATTAAACAAATGGAACCGATAAAATAAATTATTTGAATTTAATAAAATTCATTTAATTTATTAGAACACCCTCACATTATTTAAATTTATTGCAATTTAATTTTCTTGTGCATATTTACCCCGACTGGTCTTGAGCAAGTGACTTCACTGTGTATTTCTGGCATTTATTTAATTATTTAATTATTTATTCAATGCGTGTGATGATTGTAATAATTAATTAGATAAATGATGGTCTACAAATCGTCTTTTTAATTAAAATATGTATAAGGGTCTGCGTGTCCATTGCATGAGATGTAATTTATACCCCTAGACCCCCGCACCTACGTGTGAGTACATTTGTAATTAAATGATGATTCGAGATGCAGAACCCGCCAAGACGGGCGGTAAAACAGATGGGATCCAAGCTCTTTACACTAGGAAAGCTGTGATGTGAGTTAAGTCAGGACTTAGGTATGGATTCCCCTAGGTTAAGATTGATATTTTATGGATCGATCTTTAGAGAATGCTCAAGACTAGTCGGATTGCATGATTTACTTTATGCATATTTTATTATTTTATGCATCTGCATGATTATTGCATGATCACATAGAATAGTAAACAAGATAAAATGCATAAATATGTGGTGAATTATATTCTATTTCATGTTCAATTGTGAGCGTGACAACCCAGTTTGAACATAATAAATAGAAAAGGATTATATTCTTCAATAAATATAAAAATCCCTCAAAGATATATAAAGTCTAAAAGACTTCTATTTCTCACATCTAAACAAAACTGGTTGTTTAGGTGCTCGTCAGCCTTAGTTGAGAGTGCCTCTTACTACTGGGGCATTTTCATGAGAGAAATGGGTCAACTTAACTTAAGTGTGTAGTCAAGGATTAGCCTTAGCTAACTTTCTATCACTTTAGAGGTAATATGTTGAGAGAATAAAGTTAAGATTCCAAAAGCTGGGACTTTACTCAACAACAAAAGGAACCACAAGAACAAGTGGTTGGCCAGTCTAGTGCCTACCTTGAAACCCTCCAAGTAGTGGCGTAGCCCTAGCTTTTAGACTACGAGGGAGGTTTCGAGGATCCTTGCCACTAGAATGCTCAAGCGATAGAGTATTCCGAATCTAATAGTGAGGGATATTAAGGTTTTCTAAAATAGTGGGAGATATTAAAATGATATAATAATTTATTAATCACAAATGTCAAGAGGTAATCAAGACAAAGTACAAACTGCTAAATGTTTATTTGATGTAGATTCAAAATGGAAATCACCAACACCACAAGTACTTTATCACTAGGATCGATCTTGGATAAAGAAAATATCCTGACTGGAAATAACTTCCAGGAGTGGTACAGGCGCTTGGGTATAGTACTATGCCAAGAAAGGAAGTTATATGTGCTGGAATCCCCAATTCCTGCTGAACCTCCTCAGGGAGAAAGAAAGACGGAAAAAGATAAATGGAGAAAGAATGTAGATGATACACTTGATGTACAATGTATCATGTTGTCATCCATGTCCATCCAATTGCAGAAAATGCATGAGGATGAGGACGCCTACAAGATGCTTTCACATCTCCAAGAAATTTATGAGGACAGGGCCAGGAAAGAAAGGTATGAGATCTCAAGTGCGCTTTATAAGTGCAGGCTAGTAGAAGGGCATCAAGCTGGTCCTCACGTACTCAAGATGATTGGGTATATTGAGAGGCTTGAAGCCCTTGGGTTCAAACTGAACCAAGAACTAGAAGTGGATCTCATTCTTGCCTCTTTACCGTCAAGATTCTTGAATTTTATTATCAATTATAATATGAATGATACGACAAAGTATCTCCCGGACCTTTTGGATTTAGTTTTCCAAGATGATAAGGATATGAAAAATACCAATTCATCTGTCCTTATGGTGAACAAGAAAAACATGGGCAAGAAAAAGGGGTCTAATTCCAAGTCAAGGCCAAAGACACCAATGCATCGTCCTATAAAGAAGCCAAAGATTAAGAGGCAAAGTAATGAGCAGGAAGATGTCTGCTTTGGATGTGGCAAGAAAGGCCACTGGAAGAAGAATTGAAGAGCTGGGAAAAAAAATCAAGTTGATGCTTCTACTTCAGGTATTTTTGTCATTGAATGAAATCCATCCTTATCTACAAGTTGGGTATTGGATACGATATGTGTCTCACACATTTGTTTTCATATAAAGTAACCAAGTAGGTTCAAGAAGATTGCAAAAGGTCAAGTGGATCTCCATGCTGCAAATGGTGCACGTCTGGTAGCCTTGGCAGTAGAGACTATCACTTAACCTTGCCAACTGGTTTGGTTATAGTTTTAAACAATTTCTATTATGTATCTTATGTTACCAGAAACATTATCTCCATGTCAAGTCTAGAAACCATGGGATTTTATTTCATGTTTGTAAATAAAATTTGTCTCTTTTATAGGGATAACATATGTTATGGTATGACACATTTTAACAAAGGTTTATATATAATGGAACTAGAGAACTCAATAATGGAAATCAACGATAGAAACAACCAACATGACTCAAACAATACCTGCCTATGGAACTTCAGGCTTGGTCATGTAAATGAGAAGTGATTACGAAGATTGCATCAATAAGGGTATCTAGACTCTGTACAGTTAGAACCCTTAGATGTATGTCAAGATTGTTTACAAGGAAAGATGACTAAAGCACCTTTCTCAGGAAAAGGAGAAAGAGCCAATGCAGTGCTGGAATTAATACATACTAATGCATGTGGTCTGTTTCCAGTAGAGGCAAAGGGTGGTTTTCTATACTTCATTACTTTTACCGATGACTATAGTAGGTATGACTATATCTTCTTAATGCGATATAAGTCAGATTCCTTCCAGATTTTTAAGGAATACTAAAATGAAGTAGAAAACCAACTTGGTAAGAAGATAAAAGAACTTCTCTCAGACCGAGGTGAAGAATATCTTAACCAAGAATTCATTGATCACTTGAAGGAGTGTGGGATAGTATCCCAACTCACTCCTACTTATACACCATAATGGAATGGTGTTAGTGAAAAGAGGAATATGACCTTGCTTGACATGGTCATATCATTTATGAGTCATGCAACCCTTCCATTATCCTTTTGGGGATACTCCTTGCAGACATCAATATATACCCTTAACTGAGTACCAACTAAAGCTGAAGAAGGGATTCCATATTAGTTATGGTATGGAAAGAAACCCAACCTAACACACATGTGTGTATGGGGGTGCGAGTCATTTTTTCAGACTTTACCAAGTGAAAAATTAGCATCCAGAAGCACTAAGTGCATCTTTATAGGTTATCCTAAGGAAACTAGAGGATACTACCTATATAACCCTTTATATAGAAAAGTCATTGTGGAAAGATATGCCACATTTCTAGAAAGGGAACACATTTATATTGGAAATAGTGGGAGAAAGATTGAATTCGATGAAATTAATTCTCTAGATACACAAGAGTTGGTAGAGGAACAGTCTTCATAAGAACAAGTGGAAGAAGAAGTTGTTCCTGAGACACAGATACTGCGTAGGTCTACGCGAGAGGTTAGAAAACCAGAGAGTTATGGTTTTCTTATCACTGAGTCAGGTGACACATTAGTCCTTCAGGATGATGAACCTCTAACCTATAAGGAAGCAGTAAAAGTCAAAGAAGCTACTAAATGGAAAGAAGCCATGAATTATGATATGGAGTCCATGTACCAAAATAAATTTTGGATTTTGGTATACCCTCCAGCTAATGTAAAGCCCATTGGATGCAAATGGGTATTCAAGAAGAACCTAGACATGGATGGTGAGGTTAATACCTTTAAAGCAAGACTGGTTGCAAAGGGTTTCAGGCAATGTCAAGGCATTGACTATAATGAAACCTTTTCACCAGTAGCAATGCTTAAATCCATCAAAATATTTCTTGTAATATCAGCCTTTCATGATTATGAAATTTGGAAAATGGATGTCAAAACTGCTTTTTTAAATGGGAAGTTGGTTGGAGACGTCTATATGACTCAACCCAAAGGGTTTTTCAAGTCAAAGAATGCCAATAAAGTATGCAAGCTGTAGAGATCCATTTATGGATTGAAGAAGGCATCAAGATCATGGAATGTTCGTTTTGATGAGGCCATAATAGATTTTGGTTTTATCAAAAATGAAATCGGGACTTGTGTCTATAAAAAGGTTGAAGGGAATGACATCATTTTCCTAGTATTATATGTAGATTACATATTAATTATGGGAAATGAGGTGCAAGTCTTACAGTCAGTTAAGACTTGGTTAAATGAATGCTTCTCCATGAAAGACTTAGGTGACGCAGCCTATATTCTAGGGATCAAGATCTATCGAGATAGATCTCAAAGGTTGCTTGGGCTAAGTCAAAGTACATATATTGACAAGGTAATCAAAAGGTACAGTATGGAACAATACAAGAGAGGATTGTTAGCTGTGTCACATGGTGTAAATCTCTCCAAGAAAATGTGTCCACAAACACAGGAGGAGATTGACAGAATGAGTAGAGTCACTTATGCTTCGATAGTGGGTTCTATCATGTATTCCATGCTATGTACTAGGTTTGATGTCACCTTTACGTTAAGCATGGTGGGTAGATATCAATCCAATCTAGGAGAGCTGCATTGGAAAGCTATTAAAACTATCCTAAAGTACTTGAGGCATACTAAGGATATGTTCCTAGTGTATGGAGGATATGAGGAACTAGTTGTGAGGGGATACACTGATGCTAGTTTCCAGACATATCACGATGATATGAAATCATAGTCAGGCTACATCTTTTGCCTGAATGGTGGTGTAGTGAGCTGGAGAAGCTCGAAGAAAGATGTGGTTGCTGATTCTACAACAAAGTCTGAATATATTTCAGTTTCCAATCCAGCAAAGGAAGCAGTCTGGATAAACAGCTTTATCACAGACATTGGTGTTGTACCTAGCAGTGCAGACCCTGTACCATTATATTGCGATAATACTGCTGCAGTGGTGCTTTACAAGGATCCTAGGTCTCACCAAAGAACAAAGAATATTCTTCGGAAGTTTCATCTCTTGAGGGATTTTACTCAAAGAGGTGAAGTGACAGTTAACAGAGTATCCATAGAGGACAATGTGGCAGACCCCCTGACTAAATCCATTTATCAGTAGAAGCATGATTCACATGTGAGATCTAGAGGATTAAAACCTGTTAGTAGTTGTCTCTAGTGAAAGTGGGAGTGTTGAAAGTGGGTGCCCTAGACCCAACTTGTTTTGTAATTTGATTGCCGCTACATGTATTTGGTTTGTTTTAATAAATGTGTTTATCTTTCCATAAGAGTGTAGATACTTCCGCATCCACTTTGTTTATGGAAATATCTTTAGATTACCTGTTGCATCAAAGGGTTATAGTAGATCCCAGACTATAATGAGAACCCTTAGATTCCATGATAGTATTCTTAAAGTAACATCCTATGGTCTAGTTACATCATTCTGAAAGGACACAAATGATGTGTGACCATCAGGTGCTGGGGGCTCATAAGCATTGAGATTTCTTATCATGAATTTCGCACTTGATGATCTCTAGTAGTTGAGATCATGAGGAAAGACCCTCATAATAGGAACACCATATGTTTTAGGTGTCATTGGTCATTCCTATCTACAGACATGTGTAATGGTCTTTTAACTTGAGATCATTGTCAATGGATGTCATTTAATTACATACATTTTATGCAAGGAGAAAACCATGGCGACTAATTCGTGGTGAGGTAGTTTGTATTGGGTACGTCATTAATGGCATGACATTTATTGAATGATCGAGAATAATTTGTCACTTCCGAGTTAAGGAAGAGATATCTCAGGTCTGGTTTATTAGGATGGTTTCACCTTCATTAAATCCATAGCCATGGTAGTGGAAGGTAAGACCATCCAGAAAAATCAACAAACAAAATAAATCAAATAAATAATGATGACACTAGTATGCATTCTGCTTTATTGAGGTATCGATGATGAAGAGATTATATTACACGGACCATGTTCGTAGGAAGGTAGTCATTTCTTTGACTTTGCCTTATCTCTATAGGGACCTCGATGGGTTTCTAGACCCCACTCTAGGTTGGTGGATATTATTCACTACTATTGAGGTAAGGGACTAGATGGTCACACACAATAGCACCTTAAGAATCTTCCCTATTCTGGGAATAGTAATTTAGAACTTAGTGGGACCCACCAAAGGGTCCGAGCACTATCCATGTTCTATGAATCACCAAAGAATAAATAAATTCATTAATTATTCAAGTTTAGAATAATTCGTTGAATTTATTTATAACATGTATTTACAAGTTATATAGTAAATACAAGTATTAATATTATTCGAATGGATTTAAATATCCTAGGTTCATTTAATATTAGAAGGAGGAATGAGTCAAGTTAAAGACTCAAATTTATGAAGTAATATATTTATATATTACAAGTAAGTGATAAATTATAAATATTATTTATGGCATAATTTTATTTGTCATAAATAATTATTTATATCACTTATATAGCGGGCGTCTATTACACGGGGGCCGGGAATCCATACCGCGTGTTTTAAACACTCCCTATATAAGTGAGAGAGAGTATCTCCCATGTATACTATTCATGTGTCAATATTGAGAGCTTCTCTCCCCTCCTGGAATCTAGAGAGAGTCTCTCAAGCGAAGGAAGATCTTCAAGTTCATCCATCTTGGATTGAAGCTTCTTCCTTTGCGGTGATCGTCATTGTGCTGAAGTGATCGTCGAAGATCCACACTAGCACCCAGATCTTGATGAATGGCGTATGAGAAGATTCATAAGGTGTGTGTGGATGATCTAGAGGGCTTCGACGTCAGAGTCTTCGAGTAACGATCACCGGCATCCTGCGGCGGACTTGCACACACTAATTCCGAACAAGGTACATGTTTAGTTTAATTTTCATGATCTGTTTAAACCTTGTGAGATCCTTGGACCAAACCAAGACAAGATCAATGGAGTTGACAGGGTTAATTCACTCTAGTGAAGCAGAAAATTTTAAATTCCTGACCCACTGGCTTTCGCTGTGCCATTCTGGTACCCAACAGTTTGGTCATTTTCTTCATGACTGGTATACTGGGGTATTTGAATCTTCTAAAAACTTTCTAACATGATCAAAATAATTATTCTGATCATTAGATGAAAACAGTGTTCCCATATTAATTTATTCTTCCAATACTCTACATGAAGTGTTGTCTTGAGAAGAAAATGGAAACTGATCAGAAATAAAAATTTCCATTCTGATCCTTTCAACTGAATCAACTTCATTCTCCGTTTGAACTTTTTCTCCATTGTAATACCAAACATGATATCCTTTTTGAAAACCTTTTTTAGTGATGTGGTAACTTACTTCCTCATGTGTTAACCATGATATTACAATTCAATCAAAAAATAGGCATAAAATCAATCCACTATCTGAACCATTCTTGAATGTAAAATCCAAAAAACATTCCAACTCCTTCTAAAACTCATCAGTGATCCGATCAACATTATAATTTCAGCTTCTATCCATTATAATATGAATAATAAAACAATTAATAAAATTTTTGATTAAAAAATAACAACATTGCAACTAATTAATGCTTAATACAAGTAGTATACAGACTCATTTATAGGCTTCTATTCCTTACATGAT